>VZRM01004121.1:230191-310597 GCA_013397955.1 Grantiella picta | reverse complement strand
AGAAAGAAAGAAAGAAAGAAAGAAAGGAATTAAGATAGAGAAAATGAAGAAAAAGGGAAAGAGAAAGAAAAAGAAAGAAAAGCTGCATACTTTTCTGTACTTGCAATCTGCAAAGTGGATGTTTTCCCTTCTGACATTCCACAAAGTACTGCGAGGCGGAGAAAAAACAGGGAGACTGTCCCATGCAGAAGGTTTTGGGAGATAGCACCTGGCACAAGGCTTGCTACAATAAGTTGGTTTTTCTTTATTGCGTTGGAAATAAAACAGTCATGGAAAATCCTGCATAAATCCACAGCCGTGGCCTGCAAAATCCCCGCCTCACCTTGACTTTGCTGAATATTTTCAGGGTTTAGGGCTTGAGGGTTTGGGGTATTTTTAAAATTTGGTTTCAAGGATGGAAAATAGAGCTGGTCATGGGACTTGTTTTTCTGAGAGCAGGACAGGGAAAGTCTGTCTATAGAGAGATTCTTCTGATGTGTTGCTAGTGAGGGTGAGCAAAGCACTGTGGGGAACTCGTAATCCAGGGTAATATTTTTAAGAGTATTTTTATCTTGTCTCAGAACACGTTCCTGTTGAGCAAACCAAAGCTGGGTGGACAACTAGAAGGTGAACAGCTGGCGGAGAGCTGTGCCATGAGTTATTTCTGAGGGATTCTGGTAATTTATAGCAGGTCTATGGTTAATTAATCAAAGGGAAACATTTTCATGCTAGCCTTGGGATGGGGAAGGAGGATGGACTGTAGGAGACTGACTCTGAAGGAGTGTCCTCTAAAAGCCAATTCCTCTTGATGTCTGTGGGGCTATGAAAGAGGCAGATGGACCAAGGGCAATGGGACACTACAGGTCTGTAAATCCAGATGGCATCTCTCAAGGAATAAACTCTTTCCTAGGAGGGCACAGCTCCTTCTCCCAGATGTGCTGGAGATACAGAAGGCCAGCTCTGCAGAAACAAAACTGTTGGGAAAAGCTTTTGTAAGGGATTGAGTGCTGATGTTCTCCATCTGAGAGTGCTCCACAACCCTGAGGGGTCTGAAGCAGCTGAGCTCACAGCCTTTGAAAGCAAAGCTTGATTGCAGCAGAAGCTTTTCCATATAAAGACCTTGGACTCGGGATCCACCAAATCCCTTTTGGAGAGAAAGATCCACCAACCACCATGCCACGAAACATCAGCCAGGAGATCTCCTCCTCTCGCCAGAGAGCCAGTGCTGAGGCATTTCCACTCTTTGACTGGAGTAACTCTGGACCTGGAACAAAGGAAGAACAAAGCTTACCAAGCTGGGGAGACGAGCGCCACGAGCAGCTTTTCAGAGATGCAGCCAATCCTGCAACAAACCACAGGATTTGCAGTCAGCAGCAAGGCCAAAAGCCGGAATCCATCAAGCTGTAGGATTTGGCCACGGGACAGTGCCTATACCTGCATGCCAAGCAAGGATTCCTGCCAGTGCCTAGTGTCAGGCTGTTTATTTCTGTCTGGATTAAAACCAGTTAGAACATCAAGCAGCAAAATCAGAGTGCAGCTGTCATTTAAAAGATGTGGTGGAGATCAGGGAAGACTGGAAGTTAATTGGTCAATGACTAGGAGGAAGGCAAGCAAAGACAGAGGCATGGAGTTGTCCTATTTCTGGAGCTGAGAAGGAAAGATTTGTTCCCTATCCTCCTGTGTGAAAAGAATATTTAAAAAGCTTTCAGGAAGGAAAAAGCTGATGAAAGCAAACTGGAAAAGTTTAGGTTACTTGGACCGCTCTTGGCATGAGGACAGAAAAGAAGAGGGGGACTGCCCAGAAAAGGAAAATCAAATGAATCAATCTGTCCTCTCCTGTCTCACCATGGATTTAGCTGGGATTTATACCTTTGCCAAGTCCCCCCGAGGCAGTGATCCACACCTCTTGCACCAGACTGTTGCATAGAGTGGCTGTGAGCTGGCAGGGTCACCCCAGAGGTGGCTGCAGGTCGCTAACAGTGCTCTGCCACTTTACAGGCTGCACGAGTAAGATCGTGTTATGCTGGAAAAGCCCTTGGAAACCCTCTGGGATGAAGGACTTGAAGAAGTTGGATAGCTCTATATATCCAAGTCTAGCTCTGTCTTATTTTTGGGAAAGGCCACTGGAGATTTTTCAGGCATTGAGAGACCGAGTGTGTGTTGGCATTGGCCAGCACAGGGAGGGCAATCCCACGAGCCATTAATAGTCAATAAACCCAGCAAATTTTGCTGGTTCCTGCTGGAGGCTTAAAAATGTCCCCATTCTGGTGGTTGAGCAGTAGAAAAGCTTGGAGAAAACTGGGAAGAGGTGTGGTGGGGGCAGGAGATGTGAAAATGAACCATGACCATTGCCCGCATGGTTGCCTCTTGGACATTTGGTCCTTACTCTCATGATATCCATCATCTCTGCAGGACACAGAGCCAGCTCCTCTGGAACATGGAATTTGTGCTTCTGGAAGGGAACATGGAGCTTATTGCGAGTCCTGAAGGTTCGTTGTGTTTCTCATGGTGGCAAGGGCTGGTTTTCCACACGCCGCTGCTGCTGCCGGTGCCCTGTGACTTCAGCAGTGTGGAACGGCTGCCACAAAAGCCAAATTCATCCATTAGAGAGCTGGGAGAAAGCCCAGGGGATGCCTGCTGTGATCCTGATAAAACACGTGCTGCCGGGAGGAAAAACCCAGCCTTTGTGGGTTAAGGATGGACCACATCCTGCCCTCAAACCCCTCCGTGGTCAGAGACCGCCAAGCCTGGCGCTGGTAGCCACACCCTCGGATCTCCTGGTCCCAGTGGCACCTGCAGCCCGGCGTGGGGCATCTCCATGAGATCCCAAGGGAAAGTCAAACCTGGACTCCACAGCAAAATCAAATGGAACGCAACTGAACCACGAGCGTGATGCGAAACATCGTTTTGGCCGGACGAAACGCAGTTTCCACAACCTGGTTTTAAGGAACAGTATCACACAGAGATAGATACACTATGCTAGGTCTGGAGGAAAGAAAAGAAACCAATATGCTAAATAAACTAAGACATACAGTATAGGGGATATTCTGATCAACAAACCAATCACCATTAGAATCAAAAAGTAAACCAGCCTTTCACTTAGGACCCTAACAACATTTCTCAATGCACTAAGTACATTTTAAACCATGCAAGTTTACACAAACATCTTAACTAGGTTTTTTTTTTTTTTTACTTTTTAAAACACCAACATTATGCATTTCTTTGTTAATTATATTGGTTAAAGTTGCAGCCGTTCACTGCCAAATATCAGATACATCATATACATATTTTTATACAGAATCTGGACAACACAACATTACACAGCCTAAATAGAGAAAAAAAGATTATTTGTTCCTTTGTTTGTTTGTTTTTTTCAGTTTTGTAAAAAATATGAAATGGTGATAGGAAGGAGGGAGAAGGCGTGGGAAATCTTCTACCAAATTAAAGGATTATATCAAAATAATTCCCAAATCACAGTACAACAAGGAAAAAAATGTTTCGAACTCAGCTCCACATTTAAGATTCTCTTAGCTAAGAAACAAGACTTTACACACAGAATGTATCAGTATTTAAAAATAGAAAGAATTGCAACACCATGCTGTGATTCCAAATACGTCTTAGTTCAAAAAAAAATGTTCAAAGTGGCAGGGGGAAAAAAAAAAATTCAATCGATAAACTCAGTGATTGCAAAGTTATCTCATTGGTTTGGATTTCCTACCTACTCGCGATGCATTGCCGTGGGATGGAGCTGGATGGCCACCAGCAATGCCAGGAGAAAGGAATGACTCGGGAATCGCTCGCTGGGGTCTGTTGGGGCAGCTGGAACTCGGAACGGGATCTGCAACCATCCCAATGGTTTGGGGTCTTTGCTTTTCCTCCTGTTTGCTCTGAACGAGAGCGGGGCGGGGATCTACGCGGCTCCCCCACGGCCATACCCTGCCCATCCACGCGGAGCAACGCGTGGGTTGGGTTAGACGGAAAGGAAACGGAACCTGGAAATCAACCGTGGAGGATGCTGTGGTTGACATGGCAAGTATACAAAAATGCTAAAATTTCAGATATAATCAAAGATACAAAATCAGTTCTGACAAGAGGTTTTTTTTTTTTGTAGGTTTTTTTTTTTTTAATAGCAACCATTACAGTGCAAGGTTTTAAAAGTTATTTTTACAGTAAAAGGTGTGTATCTGGTTTTACAGTAACTGTAGCACTGATTTTTGTTATGTATAGTAGGTCCCTGATGTAAAGTGTATGCACCAGTTTGAGAGAAAACCCCGCACAATAACGGCTCTTTAGCTTTAAATACATTTTTCTTTTTTTTTAAACAGATACAAAATAACACATCAAGTTCACAATTTCACAAGCACGGACTTTTGCCTTAATAAAAAGCATGAAAACTTGGTCGAAACCCCAACGTTTAAAGAAATGTAAAAACCATTCAATGAGGGACACGAGTGTGTGTTTGAGTCACGGCTTTCTGCCACCCCACGGAGCCCCTGGATGAGTCTGTGCTGTACAAACTTCTGCTTCTTGCTCACCCACCAGGTTTTTTTTTTTTTTGGGCAGGCAAAGTGGTGTTCAGCTTCCCACAGCTGGGATTTGAGTTTGTGCATTTAACCTTATCAACGATCTGTTTTTTTGGGTGGATGAATTCCCAAAAGAGGGATCATCCACAGAGGGTCTGTGACTCCAAGCCACAGGTCCATTTGGATGGGGATCTCTTTTGAAATGATCAGGATGAGATGCAAATGACTGCAGCCCTGCAATGATCCTTGGAAATTGGTTGGAAAAGACCTGTATGATCATCAAGTCCAACCATGAACCCAGCACCACGTTCACCATTAATCCATGTCCTCAGGTGCCACATCCACTCCATCTCACTGCACCCAGCTTTGGCTCTCTGAGTTAAAGAAAGTTTAGAATCATCGAATCACTGAATATCCTGAATTGGGAGGGATGCACGAGGATCATCTAAGTCCAACTCCTGGCCCTGCACACAACAGCTCCAAGTATCCCACCCTGTGCCTGAAGCATCATAGTAACTTGCTAATTTAGTAAAAAAAAATTTATTTTACTTCACAACCAACTCGACTTTTCTCAAAGCAAGAAAACAGCAATCAGAAAATAGACAGGAAAATCTGATGCTGCAATTTAAGTCCCAGCTCCAAGAACAGGGATCCAGCTGACTTCATAATCACTGAAAACACAGGCTTCCAACAGAAGCGTTCCTGTCCCTCTAAAATATTTCAGGAATTTATTTAGTGCTTTATGTTGCAATTTCTACCTTCCCAAGTTGCCTTTACTCAGGTAAATAGTACGTGTTTTGTCTGAGTTCAAGTTATTGTAAGGTAGGCCCAGAAAAGTGGTATGGAATTCCTCTCCAAAGGTGCACATCTCCTTCCTCTGATGGTAGAGGAAGCAGATACAAAGAGGTCAGACCAGACACTTTAAGGGAGAGAAAGTTAAGTGGGATTAACCCCTCTTCTGACTTCTCTCCCCACTCCAAATGGGTGGCTAAGTAAATATGCAGTACTCAGGCGGGAAAGGCTGCAGAATTACTTAAAAGGAGTATTTTATTTAAAAAAAACGAACCAAACACATTTTGAAAATTGCAACTGCAATCCTCAGCAAAATGCAGTCCCAGCCAGAGGCTGGAGGAGTTTTGATGAACATTGTGAGCTCAAGGGAGATAAGGGCAAATGTTTTATCAAAGCTCTTCCATCTCTGCCTCCCTTTAGGTTTTATTCTGGACACTTGAGGGACCTTTAGAAGCAGCAGGAGTCCAACACGAGAGTGGGATGCCCTTCGCTGTGTCAATTACCACGTTTTAGTTCTGTTAGAGACTACATCCTCCCAGCAGATTTCTGCAGTCAGCTCTGCCCCTCAGCTCCTCATCGCCAATTCTCTCCATGCAGGAATCTCCTCTCTCACAGCACACCTGCATCTTGTCCTGAGGAGCTTCTCCCCATGGCAAACCTGCCCCTGAACCTGGGTTACCTTATTTTTAAACACCACCTGCTTTTTGAGAAGAGCCTGGTGGGATCTTCCCAGCACCGGCTGAGCTCATAGCAGTCTGGCTCAAGGAAAAGTAAAAAGCTTGACAAATTCCCTGGTCAGGAAGGATTCATTCCTTTAAAGAGGAAAGGATCAAGGATTAGACACATTTTCATCACAGTGCTCCACTACCCTGGGCTTTAATTAACAAGACATTCCCCAGGAAGCTTGATGAGCCAGAGGAAGAGCAATCCAATCAGGGAGGCTTGTGGGGTGGTGTGGTGCCCCACTGCAGGACGGATTTCTTTATGATCATTATTCTAAAGCAAAAATGCCTTCAACAGACCGATTCAACAACCAAAAAATACTTGTCAAAGAAAGACACTGCTCCTCCCAAACTCTAAGCAACAAGGCAGTGAAGCACAAGCCTAACCACAAAAGGCTGAAAAGCCAAGAATTCCGTGAAAACTTTATGGCCTGCCCAGCACAAGACTTGGACACTTAAAGCTTTCAAGCTAGAAAAGAAGGGATGGAAATCAGATGAGCCAAGTTGGTTCTATGAAACCATGTTGAGCTTTGGTCTCTGAGACTGTGAGGGTTCTTGAGAGGGATAGGCTTTGTTATTCCAGGAAACAATGAAGATCTCTACTTTTTACAGTGATTTTGCCCCTTGGATGTTAATGTCTGAACTTCTCTGATAATTTGCAGATGGAAGAAGGACAGCAGGAATGTTGCCTCATTCCTACACAAAGGAATTTGCTGCATGAGTAGTGAAAATGGCCTGTGATCTCCACATTGTGTTAGAGGATCACCCCTGGCTCCTTTTGTAGTCAGTGGAAGGAAATTGGCATTTCCAGAGCCTGACTGATCTCTCCTGCTTTAGATATCTCTGCTGGGAGGGGTGAGTGCTCTTCTCCAAGGATCAAAGAGAAAGTTGAGCAGCACTAGTTTGAGTTTGGAGAGTTAACTTTTAGTTATCTAAGTCAGATAAAGTCAATCTTACCAGCAATATTCAGTCGTAAAAATTTGCAGAGGTGTGGATGTTTTAAAGTACCGACATGTTTCAGTGCTGGCTTATTCCATCCTGAATTTATTAATCCACCTTGGAGTAACAGCCATCTTAAATTTTTGTTCCTTCATTTCATGCCAGGGCAACACAGCTGCTTTTCCCCAGTGTTGTCAGCAGAGTTCCTCTCATCCCAGTGCACCTGTAGTTTGTTTTCCCACCTGGAACTGCCATGTGCAGCCCTGGCCAGTGGCTTTGGGAACTGAACATCTCTTGTTCATTGAGTCATGCAATGATGGCTGGAGCATCCCACAGAGTCCAGATTCCAGGGAGATGTTCACAAAGAAATCAGCAGGATCTGTGCTTTTTGGGAACACTGGGAATGTCTCAGCCTCAGAATGTCTCAGGATCATTGACATTAATCCTCTAAAATCTCTTCGGAAGGTGAAAACAAATGTTGCCACTTGTTCTGCCAGAGAAAGGATGCCAGTTTTGGGCAAGAGATATGGGTACACCAAAGAATTCCCTCTTTAAAAAACAAGGTACCAGATGTTGCAGTTCAAGCCTTTGAATTCTTTTTATGTGTTGCAATAAAAATCTGGAAGAGGAGCTGCAGGACCTTACAGTGTCCCTTTGGAGTGGCTTGGCAGGCTGGTCATAGTTGTTCATCTGAATTCCTAAAATGAGCAAAATTGGCTGTGACCAAATCTGGACAGAAGACCAAGATTGAACGCAACTCAAGATTTTCAGCAGGTGACACTTCTCTACGGAAACCCTGAGCTGGGGAAGAAGAAAATTAGATTGTTTGGGATGAAAATGAGATTTTTTGGAAGTGCTGCTATCTAAATAAGGTGTGAGGTGGCCGTTATGGTTCCAATTAGATGTTTTACAGAAATCAAACGTTTAAATTTCATCAACTTGAGTAATGATGTTAAACGTGAGAAGTTCTTTTCCTTCTGTAAGGATTGGAAGAAACAGGAGATCACCTTGACAGGTGAGCAGTCTGCAGGGCACACTTGAAAAATTGATTTGATCTTGGGACACTGGGAGCCTCATTATCTGAACAAACAGAGATTGATGCCTGTGTTTGAGTTGGTATCTCGGACTCCTTCTAAAGTCAAGACAGACACAGACATTTCTAGGTCATGATTCACCTGAAAAAGTACAGGCAGCTGCTTTGCAATGACAGGAATTGCATCCCAGAAAGGCACATTCCTTTCTAGACGTGGCATCCATTCATTAATCTACACAAGTGGGACATCCTGTAAATGTCTAAAATTGGGTGAGTCAAATCTCACCTTCGTTGCAAAGTTATTCATTTTCACATCTCTTTTTTTTTGCCTCCCAAAGCAGCCAGGATGTCAAGGAGCAAACACAAATCTCAAGGAACAATTCTATTTCCAGGGGGACAGTCAGAAACCTTAAAACTTGAGAGATTCCTACTAGAGCTCTGTGGGAGACCTTTTCTGGATAAAGAGCAAGGGGAAGAAATAAAATTGCCCTGGAAGAATGACACGGTTTCATTATCTTGCCTCACACACCCATCTGTGGGGTACAGGGGTGACAAACTGTAGATGAAAGGTACCTTAACAAGGAACAGAAAACAAACCATGTGCTAAAACCTTATGTTGTTGCTGCTATGATAAATTTTCAACGGACAAAAATTGCTGGGTATTCTCACAGTGTTCTTCTTGGTGTCTACCAAAGCAATGATCCCAAAATCCTACCACGATAACCCAGCCTGGGGAAGGACATCTGGCTGCTAAAACCTGCAGGTTTAAAGGCTTTATCTTCTGGAACTCCTGAAGTAGCTCAATAAATTATAAATGTAGCCATGGGACGTGAAAACAACCAGATTTCAATCATTGCTTGACTATTTTCAGACCAGACCAAGTGAGAAATGAGCACAGAATAGTTTCTTTAACTACCTGATATAGTTTTAATACCAGGTTAATTTCAACTCTTTTTTTTAGTGTAAGCCAGGCACTCCTTTTCCTGAGAAAGAAGGAACTGAGCTGCTCAGATGAAGGGTTACAGGTGATCTCTGCTGCTTGAATTACCAAAATTTATCTGATATGGATGGAGGTTGCTCTTGTCATGATACAAGATGATGTGAATTCTTTTTTTTTCTGATGAAATGTGACATATTTATAGGAAAAAAAGGAATAATGCAAAAGCATCTGATGCGCTGAGCACAGGACCTGATGGAACCAGCATAGAAGTGATCCACAGAGCTGTGCAGCCAAATCTGATTTGCCAAATCAGTGGATTTTTAACCCAATCTCAAGTTGCAAACACCTCCCCAGGCCTCACTTGATGCAAATTCCTTCAATGCTCTTGGCTATGAGTTTTAATAAAGCCCAAGGCTGAATTCCTAGAGTGAGCATCAGAGCTGGGGAAAGATTTGGGGACGAAAACAAAGAATTACATTTTAAATCAGCCTTGGACTGGGTGGGGGGGAGCCAGAAAAAAATAGCCAGAAAAACTCCCCCTAGACTGAAAAATGAGGAATTATTGCAGGAAAATGCAGCCAGCTCTGAAGGTGCTGAATTCTGCAGAAATATCTTGCTTATCAAAGGGAAATGCTCATAAACACGGCATTATTAAAACACAGGCAGCACTCTGGAGTCGTCATTTTTTTAAAACGCAAGTGTAACAAGGCCATATGCTGTCCTTGAGGCTCTGCTGGCAGCATAACAAAGGGAAGGCATGGACCAAAAAAATTCTGGGCTCTTCCTGGAACATTCTGATCCCCTCAGCTCCCGTGGAAAGCAGGGATGGTATTTTTGGACTTAATAATAAACCTTTGGCACCTTGCAAAGTTGACGCCTCTTGCTTTGGTGTGTACCATGGGATAAGAACAGGGTGCAAGTCAGAAGGATGAAAAGGGCCACAAAAGTTTGTTAACACTGGGATAAAATCCATTTTTAGACATTTGCGAGCACTTTCCAGTCACATTGTGGGAGCTGGCATAGTCTGAGGTAATACAAGAGGCATGGTTTGATGGGGGAGGTATTTTAATAATAAAATATATATTTCTTGTAAAAGATATGACCTCTCCCCCAAACCTTGGCTCTCTCTCATTAAGCAGGGACTTGCTTTCAGGTTCAGTCTGATATCACCTCCTCTTGACTATTGCACTGTTGCTTGTCATGACGTTGAACCAGCAGCTGACAAAGTTTGTGGTGAATTTATCCACAATAAATAAAAAACTCCACTGTGACAGTGGTTCTTTGTCCCAGTGACAGTGTCCCTGAGCCTCCACAAAAGGGTGCCCACAACCAAAGTTGTCTCCAGACCTGCTGCTAAATCCTCACATGGAGGAATCTTTGGGTCAATATTCACTGACTGCAGCCAAAACTGTGCCAAGAACTGAAAAACTTTTGACAACTGAGTGCCAGATCCTTCCAGTGGAGACAAGGAACGCAACAGGAGTGGGAGAATAATCTGTGTGCCTTACAAAGTTTAGAGTTTTGCTGCTTCAAAGCACATCCAAATGTTACTCAGCCGCTCATCCTGCATCTCAGGAATGGTGATGGAAAGACCCCAAGCAGTTCCACCAGCAAAGGAGTTTGGTTGCTCATCTTGAAGACTGAACTTGGCTGGGCAGTGACAGGCTCATCTGGTGCTCAGGAAGAGCTGCACCAAATTGCCTGCCAAGCGATGTCATCAGTGCTGAGCTAATGATCCAAAGAGGGATTGGCACCGGGAAGAGCTGAGTGTCCTCACAGCCAATGCCATTAACACTTCAGAAAAGGAACTCCAGGTGCATATTTGAGACTCAAGCCAGCCTTGGAGACTGGACAGACCCCCTGAGGAGGGGGAAGATCATCCTTTCAGCTTCTACCAGCCTTACATCTCCTCCTGGCATTATCTAGTCCAGGTCAGGAAGGACTGGGTGGTGATGGCCTGACAGCTTTGCTGAGTCCAGGCTAATTCTCCTCAGGCTTAAGATAATCCAACACTTGTTTGAACAAGTGTCTTTTCCTGACAGAACAGACATAATTCACAGTTGCCCCATCGGGCTACCTGTCCTTAGCCTCCTTTGCTGAGTCCATATTTTGGAGGAGAATTTCAGTGGGCTAAGATTGAAGCATTTTTTATATGTATTTTAAGCTCTGGTATCTTTTGGATCTTCTGGTGGTGCACTGATCTCTCCTTCCTCACATGAGCCTGGGCATGCCCTGATTCCCAACCCTACAGCCATCAAGGGACCCTCAAACCATGGCTTCACCATCATTCCTTGGACACAATTCTGCTTCTTGACTGGAGCTGGGGAGGGAGTGAGCCAAATCTGACTTTGTGCACAGCTTTGTGCCTCCAAACAGCAGGAATAACAGAGAGAAAATGAGACCAAGTCCTGCAGCCTCTGTCACTGCCCTGCTGCCTAAAGAATCTCGGGAAACCCTTGAGCCAAATCAAATGGGTCTTGGCTTCTGTAAAGGCTCCACAGTCCAACCTTTTACCCAAACCTTCTCTTTAGCATTTGAGACAGCAGAAGACAATCCCAATGCTGTTATACCCACTTGTTATATCCCATCTGTCATGCAACAGGAAACACAGAGGCAATTCCTGCTCAAACAGCACTCCCTGCTCACTGATGGATGCTCTGCTCTAGGCCAGGATAAAAGCTGGGTCAGCTCCGTGGAAGCTGGTAAAGATTTCCCATTTTTAGCAAGGTGGAATAAGAGGAAAAAATTTGCTAAGGAGCCAGCTTCCAAAACAAAAGTAATCTATCTAGAAATGAACAGTCCTAAAACCTGGAAAGGAGCAGGTAGCACAGCAGAGGGCATGAAGAGATGGAAGAGACACAGGAAGATTCTCAAAAAAGCAAAGCTGATGCTCCAGAAGGACTCAAAACCTCAGAGTTGGCATTAGCAAACCACTGCAGTAAGACCACAGCACCAAAGCAAGCAGATGTGACAAGAAAATGCTTCCATGACCAAAACCAAAGGCATCCCATTGGCACCAGTGGAAATAATTGTGGGAGAAAGGGCAGAAAGCCTGAGCTCCCTTCAGAGAGATGAAGAAAAAGAAATGCTGAAGGTTGTCCCAGTTCATCAAACCACCGCCAGCCCTCTGAACAGCTGAGGACACAGTTAATGCTGCTTCAGACACTGAGTTCATCCAACACCTGCAGCCCTGGAGGGCAGAGAGGATCCACCAGGCCCCTCATTAACATTAATTAGCGTGACCCAATCAGATCTACCAGGGATTCCATGACCTGCTCCTTCCCAGAGCACATTTCACTGCAGATGAGAGAAAAACCAAACTGTCTGTTCCTTTTACTGGATAGACTCTTTGCCACTCCATTAAAAGGACATCTTTTTGACTTCACAGCAGGGATTGGAGACAATAACCACAAAGTACGAAATCCAACCCTATTTCTGAGGCAAATAAAGAACAAATAAGGCCAGGAATTCCATGCGATTTCTGAGCAGAAATGAAACAGCTGCATCTCTCCCTTCTGCCTAATGCAAGATGATTAATGAACAGATTGAAAGGGATTGTGTATTTCATGTCAGAATTTGGGGATTATTATAGGCAAAGATTGAAATACCATAATGGACCCTCAATCAAATTATAGCAGTTTAACAATAAATTGTGCTTTTTGGTATCTCGAGCCTGTCTCAAACTTCATAAAGTCTCATTACCTCAAAATAAACCTTTCAAAAAGCTCAGTAGAATGACAAAATGCCCAAATTCAAACACACACTTTGAAAGCATACTTTTCATATAGATATTTTTCTCATTGTTAGATTATTTTTTTTCCAATTCAACTCCAACCTGTAATTCCATCTGCTACACAACTTCATGAACGCATCTGTATTTCATTCCAGATAGACAAAATACTACACCATAAAAATAGAAATAGGTGGGAACAGGCAACAAAAATAATCAAACCAAACCAAAGAACAAGCCAGATTTGTACAGACACCAGATCAGAATGAGGAAAAAAAAATGCTGTTTGTACTGAACAATTGTGCCAGTTTTAGAGAGAAGACTACGCAGAAGGGTTGTTGTGAAACCCAGTCTAAATCTGTGTTTTGCAGTCCTGTCTTGTGCTTTAAGTGAAACCCAACAGCGTTTTCTCCACAGAGATTTATTAATCTTTGGGTTTCATTTCCTGCTTTTTTCTTTCTTTCTTTTTCTTTTTTTTTTTTTTTACTTTTTAATAGTTAAAAATATGTTTTTTAAATTTCCTAATGGAACAGCTGGATTTACGTTCAGTAATAATTTTTCTCCTTGCTCATAAAAAGAAAAATATGTCATAGTCCATTTGTGTCCAATTCTTTCTGGTCACTAATTTTCTCTTTGCTTTGACAAAGCAGTGGGGGGAAATGTTACATTCCCCACAGTCTGGTGGAAAGGAAATGGTGAGGATTCCCCTCATGAGATCCCTGTAAATATTTCCTCACCAAACTAAGAATCCCAGTGTTTGGGGCTTGGTGCTTTTTTTTACTAATTCTGGCCTTTGTGAGCAGTGTAGGGTTTGGAGAAGGATTGCTCTGGGCAGATATGGGATTTGTCCCCTCGCATTTCTGGCAGCCGGATCAAGCTGTGAGGCTCCTGGAAAGGCTTTTAGTAAAGAGATGAGAGGTCCCATCCACCTCAACAGCCCTCCCTGATGCTTCTCCCCCCACTGCAGGGATTTCTCTGCCAGATGCTGGTCATTGTGGTGTTCCTGGCTTTTCACTGGGTCCAAGAACGTTTTCCACCACATGAGCACAGGGCAAAGTCTTCCTCGCTTTGCCAGGAGCTCCCACGTTCCTCACCCCTTTCATTGCCAGAGCACAGGGAGCCGTGTGGTTCAGAATGATGTACATGACCCAAAACCAAGGGGTTTTCACTTGCCAGGATGTTTGTGCTCTGACCATGGGAATTTGGCTTCAGCCCGTCAAGGTGAGGTATCCAAGGTGAGCCTCAAATCCTAAATTCCAGCCATACTGAAGGAGATGCATCCCCTGTGCCTTAGCCAAGTGGTGAACTGTCCTGGGGAACTCTTTTTCTCACTCCACTCCCACAGAAAGATTAGTGACTCTAGGTCAGTGGCTGCCATTAGATGGACAATTCTCCAATGAATGTGGTCCCAAGGTTCAGGGAAGTGCCACATTCCAGTTATTTCAAAGAACGGACCCCTCTTCACTCAAATGGAAAGAGAAGAACATATTTTTCCTTCATCAGTCCTAACAGCCCTTCTTTGTCTGCTCCCTCTCAGCGTCCTGCCAAATTCAGTGTTGAGATCAGACAAACCAAAATTGAAAGATCAGGACTGCAAATCATTTTCTTTCAATTTTGCTGTTTGATTCCAGTTACAAACAGGCTGTATTTGGGGAAAAGAAAAAAAAGCAAATTCATGTTTGACAACTCTGGTGTCTATCTCACATCTCAAAAACATCACTTCAGTGGAAAAGGAACAGAAATAATAACCATTCACTCATGAACACAATATCGATTCCAGTGTACAGGAAAATAGGATCCAGACAGGATTTTACAACTAAGAAGGGAACGTTACAATAAAGATTATGACATTTTATGAATATTCGTGTTATAGCTTTGAGCTTTATTGCAAAGCAAAAAATATATATTTGTATATATATATATATATTTTTATCTACATATCACCTCTGACATTGTATACAACACTAAATCACAAGAAATCAAAGAAATCATAGTGAGGTAGATACAAAACAAAGGGATGTTGAAGAATCCAGCCACTAAATTTGGCTTAACGCAACTGTCATTAACATCTGTATATCCACCACAGCAGTGAGCTTTGATTCACAGCTTGATCAATGGATCTAACTAACATTGATATTGATATTGATATTAGAGCCCATTTAGGAATGATGCCATCTGGGGAAGGGGGAGGAAAATAAATCAGAAGTTTTTCCTACAAACCAGTCGTCTCCGAGGGAAAATTTTCCATTGATTTTTCATGACTTTTAATGTTGATAAAACAGCTCTGAGAAATAGCCTGTGATCTAGGGGTACTGATACTGCCTGAGGGCAGAGAGGGAGGACTCTCCAGCTGGGGAATATATTGGGATTGAAGACAAGAAAAAGCAAAATAAACCATTCCCTGTTCCTTTCAGGTGGCCGAGAGGAAGCAGCACATCCAGGGAATGCTGGACGCTGCATCCACAAGGGTGTACTTGGGAATATCAGCTTGAACTTGTCCATGATGGCCAACCAAACAAGGCTTCAGCAGAAGGGCAGCCCCTGGATGGATCCTGCTGCTCTTTTCAGGCAACAGCAGATATGTGGCAAGAAAATTGGTACCACTGAAGTCACCGGGCGCTGGTGGGACCGATGCTGGCACCTGGTGGGGTCTGGCTGCTTGCTCTGCACTCCCACAGGAGACTTGTTAAGGCACCTGCATGACTGGGGCTCTGGGATAATTCTCAGCACAATATCCCAGGAGGGATTTGGGATAGCCTTGGGCTTTTAAATTTAGTCTGTCAACCCAGGACAACATGTACCTGGTGCTTCCTTCCACAGGTGGAAAGACACGGAGATGAGAAGCTGTGGGTTCAATGTCAGCCAGGGGGAACCAGGCTGGATCCAGGCAAATATTTCCAATGTGTTTCCAGCACAGAGATGGTTGGTAAATGTTCTTTAGGCCATTGGACCACCTTCATCTATGAGTTGGCACGTGCAGCAGAGGATGGACATGGCACCCTCATGGAGCCATGATTATCAGGGATGTGAAGGAGCTCTCAGTGCTTTATATCCAACACAGACAAAAGCAAGTTGGATTTTCTGGACCAGAAGCCTCTTTGCTGCTGCTCAAACATCTCCTAATCTTCTTGCAAAGGTAGGAAGTGGCACCCTGGAAGGAGCATGATTCCCCAGCTGTCCTGCAAACAGTGGCAATCCTGGCTTTATTCTCCTATCATTTACAATGTCATGGTTGGATTAAAGAAAATGAAGAGAATTGACCAGAACAAACTGCGAATGAGTGGGAGAAGAAGCCAGTGTGACTGTTACCAGCTCTCTGTGTGAATGGAACAGTGTGACTTCACTGTTGGAGAATTGCCTTATCCTTTAGGAAAACACACAGAAGGTTATTGCTTGTGCATTCATTTCCGAAAGACTTTTTGGGAACCCCTAGAGGGACCAGAAGACAGTCACAGAAAGCATGTGGCACTTCAGAAAATCAAATTACCCCATTTCTTGAGAGGGTCCCACACTGAATTGCAGCCTGATACCTTTAGTCCTGGGATGTGGATGTGCCACTTTGGCAGGGGCTGCCAAATTCCTGACTCCAAATTCCTGACTCCAGAGCTGTGTTGAAGGAGATAATTTTGAATGTTCTCATAAGAAGCCATGGGTGGGAAGTGTTTTGGAAGCATGGCAAATCCTGTCCACTTTGGATGGGATTGAGCTCACCTAAATGTAACCAAAGGCCACACAACTGGAAACCAGCTGGGATGAATCCCTACCTGGGGGTGTCTCTTGAGTATGGAACGCACTTTAATAACTCATGAGACACCCAGATGTTTGGGCTAAATTAGAGGGTTGGATGCCATAATCATAGCACCAAGAACTTTGGACAAACATCCCCACCTGGGGGAATGTGTGTCTAGAAATACACCCTTTCTTAGGGTCTGGAAGCTGGAAGTCTTCATGCATGTCTACAAAGTGAATTTCTCCTGTTCTTTCCCAAAGACATGGTTAAAGATTTCAGTTTCCATGTCACCAAAAAAGCCATTTGGAACTGAAACACAATTCTGTTTTTATTATGACTCTAAAGGGTGCCTTGCTTGTCTTTTAAGGGATTGGGTAACACAGAAAGGAAAAATGTCCTGCCAAGCATCTTCCAAAATTTCTTCCCCCTAACAGATTTTCTTGGTGAGTCATGGAACAAGCAGCCTTTGCAAGTGACTTCCTTTAAGAACTGGAGTGTACGAACTTAAAAGATTTTAGCTGCAGGATTACAGATTGAGTCAAACTTGCCTTCTAGGTTCCTCTGCTCACTGAATTTAGCAATTAGGAAAGTATTCTAATTTTTTTTGCGTTAAAACTTTAGTAGAAACTGGGGCAGAGGATGGCTCTACTTGGCCTCTCAGCACTGAATTTTCAGGGATGAAAATTCTGACTTAAAATGGGCCGGGGGGAAAATACTCTCTTTGAAAAATACAGGTTAATCATGAAATTATTCATTAATAATCATTAACACAGCCTGCAGATGCTGGCATTCAGTTTTTCCACTACAGTTGTTTTCAGGTAAATGTGGCTGTAACTTCAGCAGGAAGACTGACATGAATTTCTTGGTGAGGATCCAAATGCAAAGGTTTGGCTGGAAGAAGCACCCATGATACCACAGAATGATGTGGACATATTTGTTCCCACTGACACATGGAAGAGATGCCATAAATCCATTCTCTTCATCCTTCCCACTTTTACCAGCTTCAGAAAGGACCCTTTTGGTGTCTGCAGCTGCTCACTTGGAAGAGCTTCACTAAGTTAGGTGTCCAGTGAGTCAGAAATGGGGTTTCATCTGTCCCACCCCACGAAACTCGAGGTCAATCATTGAATCACAGAATATCTCAAGTTGGAAGGATCCAGAAAGATAAGATTCTTCATAAGGATCCAGATCATGGGGTCTGTGTGGTATATGGGATAAGAATGGGTTGACAGCAGCAATCTAGGATTTTGCCCTTGGCCAAGCTGTGGTTGAAGAGAGCCCAACACAGGGATTTGAACAGTGTCACCGCGGTGGGCTGTGGCTCCCAAGGATGGGGAAGCCCTGAGTGGAAGGAAGGAGAAGCACAGCAGAAAGATAAAAATGAGGCGATGAAGATCAAAGGAAGCAGCAGTGAGCTTCCTGAACAGAAGAGAGCTAGAGGACAAGGGGCAGGTTGGTGAAGAACTCACCGTAAACTGGCCCGGAGAGGAACCCCACGGGATGTGCCGAGGAGGACCGCGAGTGCAAAGTGCTTAAAGGCTTGGTGAGCATTGGCAACCTCCGTGTGACAGGCACAGAGAGGTGGGAGCGATGTCCTCGAAGCCTCAGGGGAGCCCGTGGTGGGCGGGGGACAGGGCAGCCACCTCTGGTGGCCGCGTGGTTTCCTGAGCTCATCACTGGACGACCCTGTTTCCTCACCAACGCTCTCTCCGTGGTGAACTGGGGTGGGGAAAGAAAAGTCATAAAGACTGCCTCTCCCCAGGAATATGCACTGTGAAAAACAGGGCAATTTTTTACCTTTCACTTAAGGACAAGGGGGGATTTTACCCAGTAGAGCCAGGCTATTTATTACAGCTCAAAGAACTACAAAGCCTCTGTTTGGATGGTGTAGATGGGCACGATCCTGGGTTTGGATGTGTGTCTATATTATACACGCGCTCACGTGGACACAGGCTATTATATATCTCTATAATATATAATATAGTATATAATACACACACACACACATGTGTGAGATACTCAAACACCTGAACTCCTCTTAAGTCATGGAATCAAAAGGCTCTTCTTTGAGGCTCGGGGGACACTCACTACATTTTCTATATAGACAACTTTGTACATACAAGTCGTAAAGTGCGTTAAAAAGCGCGTAAAATTTTCTATGTAGAAAACTATGTACATATAGCACACACATGTACTAAAACACTTGGAGTTAAGCCAAATTTCACCTTCATCTTCACATCCCCAATACCTACAATACAAAACCAGAACTGAAAAAAAAATATACATAAGGAAACAAATTAAAAAAAAAAAATCTAAAACCCAAGAGAGAGAGAAATGAATCAAGAAAGAAAACCAAACCCAAAAAACAGTCAACAGAAGCCTGGCACATGTAGAAAACATCAATTCACTTAGAGAACATAAAGAGGGTCATGTCCGAACCTCCTTTTTCTTAAAAACAAAACCAAACCCCTTTTGTTTGTCTGTTTGTTAGCTCTTATTGTTTGAGAAAAGTCACAGTAGCACTCTCACCTTGAACCAGAGTTTGGAACTTTTTGTGTTTCTTTGTACAAAAGAAAAAACGGTTTAGGTTATGGAAAATAGTTGGGAAATTTGAGGTTGGAGAGAGGAGATAGAGAGAGAAACTGGAAGATTGCATAGTTGTGAACAGTGGCTTCTCATCAAGGTGAAAAAGTGCATCATCTGATAAAATAGCATTTGATTATTATTTTTCTTTTTGTTCGGTTCCATACTTTTTTTTTTCCTCAGTCAACTGTACATGTCACACATGAAAAGGTATTTACAGCACACACACATGCTAACATTTAACGTCTGACACTGAAACAGCCATTCTTTAAAGGTTCCATCAGAGTTTGTTCCATGCAAATTTGTATTCTTTTTAAATACATTTTTTGCTACATCCTAAGACCACAGACTTGTCTAAGCCCATCTCATGTAATTTTGATCATTAGCAACACAAAAAGGGGAAAAGCACCAGAATGGCTCGGTTTGGTCACCAAACCTCTGCTTTGACTTCTTTCTCTTTTTAAATTTCATTCCTCCATTCACTGCTGGTTGTTTGCGTTTTAAAATTTTTTTTTTCTATTGTTGTTGTCATTTGTTTACATTAATTTTCCAGAGATGGGAAAAAACAATTGACTTTTTCTTTTTTTCCATAAGTGTTCTTGAGGTAAGAGTTATGCTCAGCACCTGGGACAGGCAGCAAAGCTTTCAAAAGCATTTGAGAAATGAGGTGTGAGGCCAAACACTGCTACCAACATCGTAAACTAACGGCGAAACAAATAAAATTGAGATGAATATTCCAGGTTTCTAGGAATTCTAGGTTTTCTATTCCAGCTAAACTTCCCACCCTCGTTCCAACTCTCTGTCCTTTCCCCAAAAATCACAAATGGAATGAAAAGGAAATAAAAGCAAGTTGGCATATTCCCTCTTGCACCAGCCAAATGAAAAAAAGACAGGTGTTGTGCATTAAAAAAGATTCAAAAGCTTTTCATGCTTGCTGCCTGTCTCAAGTGCATTTTAATATGTCTGATCTTTTACATTTGTATAGGAAAGTCGTATTTGTTACACTTTATACAGGATCACTTCATTTTTCTCCTTTTTTAACCTTTTCACTTTTTTTTTTGTCTTTTGGATAATGAGTTGGTTATAACAATCTACAGTAAGGCTGCACAGGAAGAATACTGTGTGTTTTATTATTTTTTTTATCTCTAAGAACCAAAGTATATAAAATGAGGTTTGATTCTAGCACCTTTTACAGTATTATTGGTGTTGTTCCCTTTAGGAAAAAAATATACCTTCACTCCACATCTGTTCTATAATCTCTCTCTCTAGTTTCAGCAGTACTTCAAAGGTAACAATAAGGGGATGATTGACCCAACCCAGCAGTCCTTTGACAAAAAAACCTCTCCTGAAGTCAGGCAGAACTGCTCCTGTGAGCAAAGCCTTTGCCAGCTTCCCTCCTGCCCTCCAGCAAGGGCTGGGGCAGCATTTCGCTCGGAGCACCATGGAAAACCGAGCATCCAAAAGAGGGAAAAAATACACCGAGTTGCTGGGGCAGCTGAGATGGAGAGGATCGACAGCAGATGGTTTTGCTTGGGGTGAGGGAAATAACACCGCTTGCCACAAGGTGCAAAGGAAAGGCAAGGATGCTGCCCTGGGATGCTGCCCTGGGATGCCACCCCACCTACTCCATCGTCCTCCTTCCACAGCAAGGGGAGACCTCCCCATCCCGTGTTAGGAGGAAGATGTGGCCTCATGGCATCCGCTGGGGAGATTCGGAGAAATTTTGAGAAATTTCTGTGGTGTGAAACAGCATCTTTCACTGAGAGCATTTCTGGGAGTCAAGAGGGGAGAAGGAAGCCAGAAAAAAAAAAAAAATCATGGGAAAGAGAAGCTCCTTGCCAAGGTTGTAACGCTTTACAGGACGTTGAGTTGTTGGTTTCACTCGAGCAGTGTTAATCCTGCTGAGGAATGGTCCATTCCCCAGACAGTGGCATCAGAACCTCAATTATATATATATAATTATAACTATAGCAATATATCTATCTATCTATATTTATATAAGTATACATTAAAGTCTGTTACTGCACTGGCACCTAATACAGAGGAAAAGTACTGGCGTTGCTGCTGGATGCAAGTGGTTGCCTTGATTGAAGTCCTGTGAAGGGTGAGCACCACAAGAAAAGGCACCACGAGGCTTTGAGAGTTCAAATGTTGCTGCCCTATCATAGCCATCATCAACAAAAATAGAGAGCTTGGTGGAGTTAATGAGGGCAGGTGGGGCCAGGCCAACTTCTGGCCTCGCTGATGACAGAAAAAACAGGGTTTTCCCAGAAAAAAATACTGGGGTTTCTGCAGGGTGGCTGATGCCTTGGTGAAATTGAGACCAGAATTTGGTCTTTTATGGGGCACGTTGATTTTGCGAGCTCTTAGGTAGCACTTTGGACACTTTTTAACAAAATTCCTTACTAAATTCCAATGGCCTCATCGTGCTGCGTTCAACACGCCTGCACTGATGGAAGAAAACCAGGACTGAACTTTGAGCGCTCAAGGAATAATCCAACACAAAGAGGGCACAGCCTGCCTTGGGCTGCCCCCTGGCATGTGCTGGATGCCTTCAGCTCCCACTAAACCCGGGGAAGTCGAAGGCACTCAGAGAGTCTGATCTCATCCCTCTGCAGAGCCCTGCCCTGAATATCTCAAGCTCCCCAGCAGCCCAGAGAATAAATTGTCCTGGACACAGGCAACAATTTTGATGGGTTGACAGAAGTCCTGCCAGGCAGAGGCAGAGATAAAATCTGCACCCGTCTGGCTTTCCGAGGTCTTAGCCCGTGCTTCTCACTCCCTTCTTGTTCAATCAACACTCCCACTGCGCTAAACTTTTGTGTTGGCCCTTGCTCTATTTCTTCTGCTCATAAACTCACACTCAAGCACGTTGCCTTTCAAGATGTAAAAAACAGAGGAAGAGCTGGGAATAAGCCAGAGCACATCCTCAGAGCCCTCCTGCGAACAAGAAGTTGCTGCAGACACTGCCCATCACCAACGGGCTCCCCGTGCATAACGTCATTGCTTGGTGATCGAAAGAGAAAAAGAAGAGACTCGCAGGCACTCGATGCCAAGTTAAGAGCACAGGTTTTGCATCGTGTTGACACCTGTCAGCCCATCCCATCTGAAAATCCCGAACCCTTCCGACAGCTGCTGACAAGCAGCCTGCCCCTGCTGTCGGCGGCATCGCGCCGAGTCAAGGACAACGCCGATGAGTTTGGCGGAAATTCGCTCGCTGGACGTAGAGGAGGGGCAGATCTGCCCTCATCCACTTCTGGCCAGCTCAGAGCAGGGGTTGGTGGCAGCCCTGTGTCACCCAAGCACCATGTGTGGGGTTTGCTGGCAGAAGCCAGGACTGGTGACACCACTGTGGGGGACAGAGTTGCCTGTGGCAGGACATGATGTAGTTTTCCTTGTTCATTCAGATTGACTTTTGTGTGTCTAATTGGGATCCCAGTCTTTCTAGAATCCCAGGAAGGCTGATTCAGGTGCAGAAGGGACCTATAAAGGAGCCAGCTTCTCCCAGATGAACTGAAAATCCTTGATCCTAACTTGGATGGATGGGCATCGTCACCTGCAAGCTGTGCTGGGTCAGAACGGCACTGGAAGGACAACTTCAGACGAAGGACCTGGGTTCAGAATGGGCTGAGTTTGGTTTATAAGGCAAATTCAAGGCATGGGCATGACTAAGTTTCAAGCTTAGTTAACAAAAAATGTACTTTTTCCTGGGAAAGCTTAGGCCATTATTCCTGCCTGATGTGCCTGATCAAGAGGGTCTGGGGTGAGCAGAATTTTTCTTTGGAATTTTTTCAGCCAGACAGGATTTGGAGTGGGAGAATAAGACACAGGGATGCCTGTGGCATGAATTCTTGGGAATGCACCTGAGGACCCACGTGCTCTTTCCATCTCTGCAGTCAACAACTCCATGGGCCAACAGGACTGTGCTAAATCCCTGGTTTCTCTGTTGACTTCCCTGAATGCTTTCTGTAGGGAAAGACGGACATTTCAAGGGATGGAGAAAAGCACTTCCCAAAAATCTTATTGTGACATTTCAGATCAACCTGCCTGCTCGTGTCTGCGGGAGAAGGTGACACGATGAATTTGTCCTGCTCTGCCCACCACCACCATGGTCCCACAGCATTTTTGGTGTTAAAGTCTGGAAGGAGTTCACCTACATTGCCTAAATAATCCTCCCATTGCCCTTGTGAGGGAACCTTGGCCCCTCCCAGTTCACAGATGAAACACAGAGCAAAACATCCCCCAAACCCCTAGGTGCCCTGCTCTAACAGCTTATTTTTACCGCTTTTTAGTGATTGGGGAATTTGTTCTCCTTGAATGAGATTTATCTGAGGAATCAAGTGCAAGAGTGTTTTCCAGGTTTTGAGTGTTGACGAGTTCCAGTAGTGATTAGTCGAATTTCAATGTTTATGGGAAAAGTGGCACTTCTGCAATAGAAGTATTTAAATTGTGCTATTCTCTGTGACTGTGCCAATTTTCCAGTCCTATCAAAATTCACTAATCAAAAACGCTCCTAGGATGACAGCTCATTTGAGAGGTTTCCGTGGACTTTTAGGATTCCTTTCAATCGGAAGAGCTTTGCAAGAAGTAGGATTGACAAAGATCTTTAAATGCACATTGCAACACCTGGGGTAAGCGTGGCAGAGATCCAGGGATGGAGGTGGGATTGGCCATGGGAGCCAGGCAACAGGCTGACCATTCCCATATCACACTCCCTGGAAAACAGGACGATGGCACCTGGGAACATCTTACACCTTCCAGCAGACACAACCCTAAAATCCCATTGGCATTCCCAACCAACAGCCCATGGCAGAGATGGAGATAGAACGTGGATCTTCAGGCAACATGATTTTCATAATAAATCCAAAAACATTCACACCACAGGAATGACATTTCCTCGCGATCAGGAAGTCATTCAAAGCCTCCAAAAGATGGAGCCTTCCTGTGATAATCCTGGTTTTAGGGGAACATCTCGACCATGGAGCATGCTGTCACATTTCCGAGAACATCCCTATCTGTCTGGAACATGGAACAAACGGAAAACCAGGCAAGAGCCTAACCCCATCTGTTGTCTCCTACTGGTTTCATACTGGGTGGCCACATCAGCGTTAGTGGAATGGTCTGAACTCAGCCCAGTGACAGGAGTCACCAGTATGAGTTGTGAAATAGTCCTTCCCTGAGTAAATTAAACACTTTTAACACTAATTCCCGTTCCTCATTGGAACAAAAGGCTGGAATGGTAAAATTTTGCAGAGCAGAAACAGTGGCTAGAACCATTGTTTTTTTCTGATAGGAAAGTATTTTCCACAAGAAAAAGCCACTCGAGTTTTAGATCTGTGTTGGGAGGGGGCACATTTTGTAGCTAATGGAAAACTTTGATGTTCATGGTAAAATTTCTTCCCTCTCACTCTCCCTACATGGAAAAGATGGGTGGGAGACAAAGGAGGGTGATACCTATTTAAACACTGTTTCAGAAAACACACATCACAGCTCTCCTCCAAATGACTGCAATTACAACCAATTTAAGGCTTGTTTAATTTCTTGAGTAGTTCTGGGAAGTCTGTGAGTAAGTGCAAACCAGTCCACTTTCCATCATGCTTATCCATCATGAATTTGTTGACTGATACCCAGATTTCAATAATTACTGAAAAAAACAAGTTATATGGGAATGGTGTGAAACTGAAGCAATTTGAGGGAACACTTGCTCTCCAGTTTCTCCCACAGTGTCAGCTCATAGAACCACAGAATATCCTGAGTTGGAAGGGGCCCACAGGGATCATGGAAGTCCAGCTCCTGGCTCTGCATGGGACAACCACAAGAATCACCCAGCTGAAGTCAAGAATTCAGCCAAGATGTCAAGAAGCTTCAGCTTCAGGCTACTGAAATTCCTTTGGGCGCGTGTCCCTGTGCGTACTCGCGTGCCCTCAGAAACTGAAACCAGCCCCTCGAGAGAACAGATTGCAGGTGTAATCAGCTGGCATTTGTCCTGGATCTTCCCTAGTTAGGAAGGAACAGTGTTTGCTTTTAGAGTGGAAGGAGGGGAGGAAAGGCGGGGGCGGCATGCAGGTGGTGTTCAGCTGGGGCTGAGGGGAGGAGGTTCTGGCTCTGGCAGCGAGTTTTATTGGTAAATACAGCTAGAAGGGAAAATATGAGCTTCTTGTCCTTGTGACTGATGAACGGGAATGACATCTGGAGGCAAAACAATAATCATTCCCTTCGAGTGGCATTTGGCATTTGAATTTTAAGGGCCTGAAATCAGATTTGGAGGGTTTAATCCCTGCAAAGGAGGGCTCCGTTTGCTGTGTGTTCTCATTGCAGTGCTGATACTGCTGAAGGGAGAAACCTCTTCCTCAGCTAAAGCCAGGGACTACAAAGCCCCCACAGAGATCAGGGGTAGGCTACACTCAGATGGCTCCTCTTGGAAAGATACTCCTGCTTTTTCCCAAGTTTTGCCTGGGTTTTGAAAATAATCTACAAGCTCAAAAATGAAATCTGTTATCACAGGTTAAGAAAAAGACCAGTAGGGCCCCATTTGGGCTCCCCAACACCTGTAGAAATGACTATTTTTAGCATAGATAGTGTAAGGAGGCACCTGGCCATCAGTGGAACTTTACTGAATTATCTTGAAGCCGCGTTTGGCCCTCATGTTTGGTCTGATTTTGGCTTCCAAATTTCTTAAGAAGTGGAAGATCATGTGGGACAGCATTTCCTCAGAAGTACCTTAAGCTTCTGATGGTCTTTTAATTAAAAAAAAAAAAAAAAGGCTCTACAAGGAATGTTTATTTCAACCCTGCTTGCAAATCCCAAATTGCTAGCACCTCTCACCAGGAATGACCTTCCTCATCTCGAAAAAGCCCTTTGGAATTCACAATGTGTTCATATATATTAAAACATATATACTGCTGCAGTAACGTGGCATGTATGCTCACCTATATTTCCATGGGACTGGGGATATAGACTCAGACATACATGTTGATTAGTCCCTTTAATTCTGAAAATTCATAGTCACCCACTTCACTTCAGGCTTAATATAGATAGTAGTAGGAATTCTCTCTCGTCCTGGATTTTACTCTCGCTGCTGAAGTGGGTCATACCAAAACAACCAGGTGCAAGCGCAGCCAGGTGGTTTCCCTGTTAAATAGCACAATTTCAGGAGAATTAAAGGGTGATTTATCAATAAAATGAACTTTTTGTCCTTTTTTTTTAAAATATATATATATATAATGCCCTCAATACCTTATAGGCTATATCCTATTTAATTCCACGAGGTGGGCGACAATGATCTTTGAAAGCAGTCTGCACCTACATCTTTTTGCTCTACCAGATACACATGAGACTTCAATTGCTTTCAAAACCACACTTGCCCTCTCTCAACCCTCTCAGTCCATCCCTGTTCAAGACACAGATGTGTGGTGCTTTTTAGGACAAAGAGGGAATATCTGTTTGTTGGCCAGCATTTGGTTGGGTCAAACAAAGCAGTTAGCATAGCACCGAAGGAGTTACATTGCTGTTTTTTTTCCCAACTTCAATCTTTTTTTTCCCTTTTTTCTTTTTTCTTTTTTTTTTTTTTTGGAACAGAAGCAGTAAAAAGAACCCAGAAGCACCGAGCTGAATGCTCAAAACAGGGCAAAGAAACAGCTGGGGAGAAGGACGGGGAAGGAGCAGACCCAAAGCCGAAGCGGATGAGCGATGGCTCATCTGCAGGAGTGGGGTCTCTACATTTGCTCTGCCCCAGCAGGAAGATGTGCAGCTGCCTGGAAATTCAGGTGGAAGAGCCTGGCCCCTGTAGCCAGAAGATTTTGAACTCCCTCCCCATGGTGGGTACAGAGAAGGGACAGGGCAGGTACGTGGCAGACCAAGCCAGAGCTTCCTTCTTGCTTCATGCAAGGCAAGTCTTGGGCTAGAGAAGAGAACAGCCACCTGAAAAACCCCCCAGGGATCCCAAACAGACCAGACTCCACAGTCCTTACTCAGGAGAGAAAAGGAGACCCAAAAACAAAACGCAGGAGTTTTGCCTGAGTAAGGAGTGCGTGAGCAGACTTCACAGAGCTTCTCTAAAAGGGAGCAGGGAGTCCTGCCTGGCATTGCATTCCCACGAGAGACATCATATAATGGTCAGGACACTTAGACAATAAAAACACGTGGCTCAAAAGCACAGATAAAAACCCCTAAGCCCCAGGCTTTCTATCACATGATTTTCCCTTCTGAATCATCTGACCTCTGGTGACATTTGGAGCAATGAACTGGATCCCTTCCCTCGCTCTAAAGAAAGTTATCCTGGCTTTCACCCGAGTGGCTTGGGGCTCAACCAGGGATGAATCCACCTCGATGGACACGGAACCAACACTCCCACAGGCGGCAAGGGAAGCTTTTCCTGTGGGAGGACGGTGAAGGCAGCCTGGTCTGGTCTCTGTATATGTGGCACAGGTTTTTTCTCCAGGAAAGCAGGGACTTCGGGAAGATTTGCGCGGGAGCAGCGTTGGGTCTATTTTATCCTTTCACATCCCACCTTCGCCCTTCGCGTAAGGAAACAGTTCAAAAACAAACAAAAGAAGAAAAGAGCTACTGTACAACCAAGTAAACTGCAATTATTGTGCTGTCTTAGGCAGTCAAGGAACTTAAAAGGCAAAAACAGAAAGAAAAAAAAAGATATTTTTTCACATGTTTATCAGTTGAGACACTAGTTTTCCCATGCCTACAAGAGTCCTCAGCAATACCAGCCTCCCAAATAAGGTCCAGGCTATTCCAAAACAGCGTGAGCAAATTTTTCACTGTATTCAGATGGAAGCTGATGACTGAAAGATTAGTGCACATTTAACCGTGGCTGATGAGAGCAACTTTTAAAGAAATTCAAGTATTCATCAGTAATCTGTTAGGTTCAGAAATACTTTTGTCATCTTTAGTTTCAAGTTTTCAGAAACAGCAAGGAAAAGGGAAAGGTCACCTGTTGTGTAAGAAAATAATATTGCAAACAGTGCTGTTAACATTTGACCAGGAAAGCAAGGCTGTTCAGTTGGTGCACAACAATTTTCTCCGTTCCTTGCTTTTGGGGAGAGAAAAGACTTCAAATCACTTTCCCAACACGTGCACCATCAAGTTTCCCTTCTGCATGTTGTAACCCACCCTTCACTGCTCATCCCCCACAACAGCACAAACCCAGCAAGAATGAAATTTTCACGGTGCACTTCCAGCACCTCTCACACGCATTAACTTAAGCCTCACAACACCCCTGTGAGGTAGGTAAATATTATTATACCCATGTACAGATGGGTAAACTGTAGGCACAGAAAGGTTAAATCACTTGCCCAAGGTTACACAGCAACTTCGTGGCAGAGCTGGGGTCGAAACCCAGGAGTACTGTCACCCAAAAATCTGCAATGACTTTTAGACCGTGGCCACTTTCTACGCTCGCTGTAAGAGACCATCTGACAAACACAGCATTGCACAAATCCAATTAACTCCGCGGATTACAAAGTGCCTGGCTTTCAAACAGTTGCCTTGCTGCATGTGTCCCAAAGGAATGGGGAGGGCAGAGGGAAGTTTATGCTCTCAAATAATTTTTTTTTTTTCTATTTGCAGGGCTTGGTTTTGGTTTGGTTTGCTTTTTAGGTTTTTAATATATGACAGGAAATCATGGTCCACATTATTTTATCAACAGCATCACTTTCCAATTGGGTTCTGTGCATGTCTGAATATACACTGAGGTCCAGATGGTTTATGCAGATTTATTTTAATTGTCACCAATTGCCTCCCTCCTCATCAGCGAAGAGCCAGTGGAACATATGCAGCGATCTGTCATCTCATTTTCCCATTTTTCTCATTATCCCACTGTCTGAGCTTCAAGTAAGGAACAAGGGTTGAACACAGGCAATACCCAGCACAGCAGGAAGGCTCCTCCCTTGCTTCACATCCCACCTCAACAGGAAAGAGTCACCACACCGTTATTCCCAAGTTCAAACACAACAGAACAATGAAGCGATTCTGAACGTGCTCATGGAGAATTAAGTGGATTGCAACAATCTCTAGCGGTACCCAAAGGTCTGGAAATGCGTTCTGCACACAGTGAAAGGTTTGCCCACGTCTATTTGGGATAGCCTCAAATCTCCTTGTTCAAACCAGGCTGAGATTCTCTGCACCAGAATACACCTGAGCTCCAAGGAAAAATAAAACCAGCAATCATAACCCTGGGAAAGCACCATCCCCGAAGCCCCCAGGGCTTGAGACAACTGCCAAAAGAACAGCATGCAAGCTCCAGCAAGCAAAGGGTTCACAACGGAGTTCACATCATCCCTACCGTCCTACATCAGCTACCTCAGCTTCTGTGGGGATTGGCACAGACCTCATTTTGTCGTGGTTATTCGGGTTTTTGTTTTCTGGTGGGTTTTATTTTGCAGGACCACATTCGGTCTGAACAGAACCCAGAGAAAAGCAAACCCAGTAAAAGAAGGAAATATCCTAGGGAAAGCCTGTCTCCACAATTTTCCACTGACTCCGGCAGCTTCCAAATTGTCTCCTGCCCAAGCTGCCCAGCAAGCAGGCACTAAAAGGTTTTGCAAATGCACAGTAGTAAGTTTTCCTTTTCAAAGCACCTCTGAGCTTCAATGAAATCGTGCTGGACTAACCTCAGACCACATTTTCTTCAGGAGGTTTAGTCATGCTGCAGGTGTGTGGGTGACAGGTGGGGCATGCAGGGGCCAGGGGTGGGATAAATTGTGAAGTGAATCTTGTGTGTGCAAAAATACATCTGAAGAGCACGGGGTGATTGCAGTCTGAAAGTCAATAGCAATGGTCCCCTCGTGAGCCAGGTTTTAGCAGACCATTCACTAAAGCTTGGAATTTATTTTGCCCTGTTTCATCCTGTCAGCTTTAAATAAAAATACATGCAAATGACTGCTGACTTCTGGCAGGTGCACAAAAGGACGGGGTGAAGCAGAGAATTAGCTCCAATCCCAAACACCAAATATATATATATATTTACACTTGAAATCGGTGGCTCACTTGCACTTTCCACTGGTAATTATTCACCATTGGCTCCTCTTCTGCAGTTCTGGTTGGATTTGCTGCAGATGAACAATGCCTCGTGTGGGTGGCAAAGCATGACAAGGGCATGGGCAGAGACCTTGTAATTCCTGTGTTTCCACTGTTGATTTGGTCTGGTCTGAATGATTCCTGTCTCCGAATTAGCTGCCTATGGATGTGTAACACTATCACAGTAAACATTGCCATCCATCTGACATGGATGGAGGGATGGATGGGTTGACATCTGAGCCGTAAAAGTGACGCTGTTTGCAAAACAACCTCAGCAAAAGGAACAAAGTGAACTGAAAAATAACTTGTCCATTGAATCAGGCAGAAAATAGAAAAATGCCAGATCGGAGCTGACGTACTCCACCACGTCCTGAATCCTGGTCTGTGGTATGGAGTTACATCTTTATCAGGAAATTCAGCACTTCCAGGATCCATTCTGGCCATGAAGCCAATGGAGTAGTGTTGGCCCCATCCTCGCTGCTAAATCTTCCACCCCTGATAAGGAGCAGCTGCATCCAAACTGCTGACTGGGGACATTCTCTGGACAGTGCCAAAGCCTGGGCAAGCTGTGCCTGAGCCCAGGGCTCTTGGAGTGGATCAAAACCATGCCAGGGAAAGTTTGAACAATATAACAGTCGGGATGGTGGAGCCCTGGTGCCTCAGCATTGCCCTGGCATGGCATGGTTGGCTGGTTTAGATGATCCCAAGGTGAATCCAGCAGCACAGATGTGCCAGAGAAGTTGCCCACTGATCTTCTGATGTGAATAATGGAGGCTCAACCTTCTCCATGGCAGTTTGAAAAGCTCCTCATGCAGTATCTTCTGGCCAGAAGGTGGGATGTGGTATAAAGAAGGTACCGGGGGAAAGCTGAGGAGTTAAAATCAAAGTGAAACCGAAACAAGTCACTGACAGTCCTGCAAAAGTGAGCACCAAAAAATCAGAGGGGAAAAAAATAAAACAGGAGGAGAGGACGAGACTCTCAGCACTGGGATTAGTACCAATAAAGAGCTGGGGTAGTTCTCCACCCCGAGCTTTTGGCTTGGCAAAAGGCGCTGTTTGGCAACAAGATCACAGGTAATCCCAAAAGGAAATGGTCACCACCCCAAACAGGAATGCGTTGGGAGTAGTGGCAGAGCACGTGCTTTACGTTAAGGCTGTAATGAAGTCCTGGAAAAAGAAATAGTTCTTCAGGGTCGATAACAGGCTGTCCCTGGAAATCCTTTGCTAAATGAAGATGCCGGCGGATATCATTCAAAGAAAGGAGAAGCAGAGGCAGAAAGTTTATGCAAGTAATGGCACGGTCTCAACTCGCAGTGGAGGCACCTGCCTTTGTTGTTATCCACAGTACGAGCCACGAAGGAGGAGGACTTTGGAACAGGGATGTGTCAAGCCCTTGGATAAGCTGGTTTGGTTGTGAGAAGTTAGCACTGCATTGAGAAGTAAGGACACTTCCAGAGTGTTTTGCCCCTCCGCTCCCTGCGCGGGGCGGAGGCGACGGCTGTTGGTGTTGTGGTGTGGAGTAAGATCCCGTTCCTGAGGGAAGGCAGGCTGGAGTTGCTCATGAGAGGCAACACTGAAGGGTCTCCTCCTCCTCCTGGCACCTGGTGATTGCGCCTTGGCTCGTTGTCACCGTCCTGCTGGGAAGGGTCCGGCTGTTCAACGGGGCCAGCGGTCAGCACCACATCTCCAGACCTCAAGGCTGACAAGTTTGGGGAGCAGGACCTTCTTTACGGTGCTTTTGGAAACAGGAATGCCACCTCCTGGAAAAACGGTCCCTGAGGAACAGCGGGGCTGTTTGCCACCCATTCCTTTCTCATGCTTCTGCCAAGGAGATGCAGATGTGTGGAGGACAGTTCTTCACGCAACGACCACGGGGAGCTTTTAAAAGGGGAATTGGAGCAAGGTGAGTCTACACTAACATTAAAGGCAAATCAAAAGAAAGTCCTGATGGGAGAAATGCAGGCCTGTCGCTGGAGGATGATAAAAACGCCTCTGTGTTTTTAGGACTCGGTAGGTGGGGACAGCGAGTTCACTTCACAAATTACCTCTTTTTTATGGAGACAGCACACTGGTCAGGGCAGAAACAGGGTGAGATGTTAGTAGGACACTTGAGAAGGGACTGGCTGTGGGGCACAGACAATGGAGAAGGGAAATGAAAGCTTTTCACAAATATATATCAGTTCATGTATATATATATAAATATACATATATATGTATTTATGTGCACAGCAAACAGGGGACTGGGGAGTTAGATAGGGGATGACAAGACCAAATCCCTCCCTTTGCATGAAAATGTGACCATCACATTGGTTGTAATCAGAGCCCAGAAACATCTGCCTGAAATGGAGTTTGACTGGGAATTACAGTACCAGTGACAATTTGGCTTTGTATAAACTTTGCCGTGTGTCTATAGTTTGGCGTGAAGGAGTCCTGCCCTCCTTGAAAGGGACAGACACCAGTTAAAAGTTTCCTGTACAAAACAAAATGAAACAACTGAAGAAACCCCAACGTTTTCTCAGAACACTGCAAAGGATCACTGATTGAAAAAAATGTTTCTCTTCAGGTATATTCAGGCGAAGAAAGCATTCAGCTTCTTTAAACTGTTATATAAAATTGGTACTAGTTTCTTTAAATACTATCATAATTAAAAAAACCAAATGATTCCTCAAATTAAAAAAAAATCATAATCATAATTAAAAAATACCCCCCCATGCTGATCTTCTCTTCAGAATAGGTCAGCATGGGAGTTTTGCACCCTAGACAGTTACAGTATTTCTGGAATAAAAAATTGCAATTACACACAGAAAATACTACAGCATTCACTTAAAAATATCTCATTTTGTTGTTGTTGTTTTTCCCCTCCCAAGTAGAGGGATGGTGGGATTGAAAAGATGCCCTGAAACGGGAATATTCCTTTAAAGGAGCAATACTCTCGAAACGGAAAAAGGGTGTCGGATAGACGCAAACCCGGTGATTTAACTCGGGAAAAAAAAAAAAAACCAAGAGATTCCAGCACAGAAACAGAATCCGAGAAGAGATGAGAATGTTCAGACACCGAACGGGTTATTTGGAAATGTCAAGACAACCCCACAGCCCTCGGCAGGACCGTGTGGGCTTTGCCAGCATCGGAGGTGGCAGCATCTCCTGGTGGTGGAAGGCTAAGCTAAACCACGGCGCTCTCGCTACGCTCTTGGATTTCCTCTGGTTGTTGTTTCTCGCCATGTACTTACAGTAGAGGGTGACACGAGACAGTTTTTATCAGCAGTTCCCCACATGTAACCGAGTCGAAGAATTTTCTCAGCTAAATCACAACAACAACATCAACAAAAATACAAAGCACCAAATCATCTCGAGACGTGAGTCAGTTTTACAGGTTATTACCGTTTGAAGAAGTTTTGTTGGTTGTTTTGTTGTTGTTTGTTTTTGTGTTTTTGTGTTTTTTTTAATCCCGACTTTTCATGTTTTGTTTTCCTTAAAAACAAAACAGAAACAAAACAAAAAATCAAAACCCAAAAATCCCCAAAATGGAACGAAGGATGCTTTACAATCACTTTAAGGCTCGCACTGAATGAGACATGACAGGTCTTACACGAGATTACAAATAATACATGTATGCCTTTCACAGCCTTAAAATGATACAGTAGGTCAAATTATTTCGCCAGTCACTGATCAAGTATTGTGCCTTTAAATTGACTCGCTTTTTGCTACCATGCTGAGTTTTATTATTACTGAAATAATTATTAGGTATGTGTAAATGTACTTTCGGATCATGTTTTTGGTTTTGCGATTTTGATAGTTTCTCATTTTCCAGAAATCAAGGTGGCAGGCCTTATTCTGGGCTCAGGCTGTTGGTATTGGCTCCACTGGAGACAGTGGGGCTTTAGCACATGCAGGGAACAAGATCAGATCCTGTATTTTCACACTGATCTGGTGCACTCCCACCTTTTTCCAGGATCCAGTTCCACAAGGAAAACGGTTCCAGGGTGGGATCACCTTTATAACACGACTCGGTCAAGGCTTGGCCCAATGGTGTTATAAATTCCTTGCCAAATTATCTTACAGACCTGATTTTGTCTTTCAGCTGTTGGAAAAATCAAACTCCATTGGGGTTGTCTTGGCTTTGCTTTCTTATCTTTGCTTTCTTGTCTTTAGACATTGGAGGGGTTTTTTTCTGCTAAATACAATAAGAGCAACAGGATTTATTTATTTTCATACGTTTCTCTCTTTTTGTTTTTGTTGTTAAATTTTTTTTTTTTAATTTTAAGGTTTGCATTTCAGTTGGATGGTTGTTTGTTTTTTTGTTTTTTTCCTGGCATATAATCATCAAAGAGTTTTGCATGAGAAAGGTGACAGTACTTAATGAAACTCAGCACCTAAGGGCATAAGGCAGTTGTAGGTTTGTTTGTTTGTTTTTTTTTTTTTATTTTTCAATCAGCACCAATCCCATAAATAATGTTCTACACTTGGTGTACGGTATAAAACTGACGTGGAGATGCCTCCTTCTCCACCTGTGAATCCTAGGTGTGGAAGTTGAAATACTGTTTCTCGTGTGTAAAAAACAAAAGAAAAGTTTTTCTTTTTGTTTTTACTTACAAAACATAGAGAATATCTTTTTTTTTTTTATACATACAGCAACCAGAAAGAAAGCTTATCTGAAGGTTTGTGTTTGTTTCATGATCTGTGTTTACCGTAAACAAAAATAAGGTCCCCTCTTTTACTTTTGCTTTAAGGAGCTTTAAAGTGAAGATTCATATTGTAGCAACTCATATAAGAGAGGTCCATCTCTATACCTAATACCTACAGCTGTGGGGGTGACATATTGGAGGATGTTGATAGTTCTTCTTAACCTCCTGTCTACAAAATGAGCATCCCAGGCAGGATATCTTTTTCTTGGGATGTCAATCTTAATGAGAGGCCCCTCGGGGGGGTAGGGTCGCCCAGATGGAGTAGATGGTACCATTGCTCTCACCTGGAAAACGGGCAAGCAAGTGTCAGCTGTGAGTTCCTCCTGTTGCTCCGTGACCGCTCTGGTGGGCGTAGCCTGGGCCCCCCGGTACCCAGGGGTTTGGGGTGCCATGGGCTCAACATCGGGGGGCAAAGGAATGCCCCAGAGCAGCTCGGCGCAACAGGAGCTGGCAAAGATCTTAGCTCTTGGCCCCATGGGATGCAGCACACCATAATATAACAGCATCAAAGCTATCCCAGCAGCAAAGCTAAGAAAGACACAACACAGTGCTGGCACGGCATAGAAGTCAGTGGTGTCAGGATCTCTGTAAAAATACCAAAGGAGCGTCAAGGCAGCATTCTCCGTCAGGACCACCGTGTAATACGCAAACATTCGGTATCGAGTCCGCCCTTCCTTGACATTAAACCAGCAGAAAATGTACACAATCCCTACCACCATGTTGAAGAGGATCTCCTCCCACTTAGACATGCAGAAATCTGTCCCACCATGGATGATCCAGAAAGCCATGGCACACCAATGGACCACTACAAAGATCCCAAAGTAGAGCTGGAAGATGGAAGCAAAGAGAGCAAAAGAAATAACTCGGGATGAGATGGTGAAGAGGCGCCAGAAGACATGGATGAGGGCCCCTCTGTAGCTCATACTCTTCTTGTCGTCCCTAGAGTCCCGAAGAAGCTTGTGATAGGAGGCTAGCACCCAAGCCAGGGACATCAGGGAGGCCACAGAGGACACACCTGCCGGAAGACACACAGATCCACTGAGTTAGACAGGAGCTTTGGTGGAAAACATCATCTGCTCACTAAATTATTGCATCTGGGGCAGGCTCTGGAGCCTGAAGGTTCAACTCACGTCAGGTTGTCCTTACAGTCTGGAGGAGAGAAATACAGAGATATCAGTGTGGGAATTGGAAATGGTGCTGTATACAGGAGTTCTCTGACTCATTGTCCTTATCTTCCTGAGCCGCTGGATCGGCCACCCCACCCCAGCTCCTCTTACAGGGAACAGGCTTTGTGCTCATCCTGTCTGGATTGACATTTCAGAGTTTGAAATCCAGATCCCAACTAAACGCTTCAGCCCAAGTGTGAAAATTACTTTAAGGAGAGAGAGGAATCTCTCTTGGAATGCACCACGACAAGAGCAGGACACCTGTATTCCCTGCAACTGCACAGATTCTATTTTATTCTTAAATACTTTTATTTAAGCAACAGTCCCATTGATTCTGTCTTACTCAGGAGTCCCCATTTGCATTTCGCTTTGGGAAAAACAGGCTTTTTGTCCCACACAGATAAATATATAAATCCAGAAAGCAGCAAGACTCATCAATGCCCTCCAAACAGTCCCAAAACAAAGAATCTGATTTCTCCAGCAAATCCCCTGCCCTGTTTCTAGGATGAACCCAAGACCTGTATTGGAGGTAGCTCATCTCCAGCCTGGTCTCCTGGCTGGAGCACAGATCCAAGTCACAGGCATGCCAGGGAGGGCACAGCCTGCACCAGGGTCACCTGCTGCTCACAACATGTCCCCCTGGCCCCTGGCATGGGCAGACACCCCATAATATTCCAAAGGGGTCTGGTCTTATTCTCCATCCCAACCAACACTTAAACAATTTATTTCCTCCAGAAGATAAAAGAGTGGCCCCAACACACTTCAGAGGCTTTCAAAAATACAATTCCATTGATTATCACAAGGGTAGATTGAACAACTCAAGGAGCAAAGCATTACAATAAAAATTAATTGAGAAATTCCTGGGAAAAGCAAGAGCCACTGGAATTTTATTCCTTTGCTCCCACTGCTGCTCACTGGACAGCTGTTCTGCAGGTGAGGAAACAGATGATGGACAAAAATCCATGTTTGGGAAGTTCAGTAATTTGGTAGCTATGGTTGGACAGGGCCTTAGCCAAAGATTTATCTGGGAGCATCACCTTTAAAGTCCAAAGGAAAGACTGCTAATGGTTCCAAGTAAAACAAACAACAAGAAACGCCCCTTCATCTCTGACGTGTGGCAGGGAGATGGGTCCAAGTCTCATTCGGATTTTACTGCTTTAGGAAAATCCAAGGAACATCTTGCTGCAGTTGCTCAGAGTTAAAAAGCTAAAATGCCAAAAAACCCCTAAATTTCTTCTCGTCCTGTTTTCTTTTCTCTCTGCCCACAGGGACCTGTCTTCCAAGGGAATGCAAATAAGGTCCACTGGCTCTGCAGACCTCACTCTGTAGAATTAATCTTCTTGTTTTTGAGGAGCCCACACCATAGTGTGGCAGGGTTACATTGCCCCCCTTCCAACCTATCCATGTCTGGAGGACAGGTGATGGCGAAGGAAGCCAGGAAGAATGACAGACTCCAGCTCTGTCCCCATTGGAATTCTCACAGCTTGCAAAGTTCACCAAAACTACACCTTTTCATCAACTCTCAACTCTCCCTCTGAATCCCTTGCCTTTGGGCTCACAGGTGCATTAGCATTTCAGAATTTTAAAAAAGAACAAACAACAAAGCAGTGAGACCCGTGGCCTTGTCCAAGAGAGAAGCTTTAGGCCACCAGCTTTAGGAAAATCACAATTTCCCCCAAGTTATAAGTCCTCTCTAAGAAACACCTGCACATAGGACCTGGGGATTCCAACCACAGACTCACAGGATGGTTGGAGTTGGAAAGAAGCCCTGGAGATCATCCAGTCACTCTGCCAAGGCAGGATCACCTGGAGCAGGTGGCACAGGAACGCATCCAGGTGGGTTTGGAATGTCTCCAGAGAGGGAACTCCACAGCCTCCCTGGGCAGCTGTTCCAGTGCTCTTTGCCACCCTCAGTGCAAAGATTTTTGTCATGTCGAGATGGAACTTGAGGTTTATTTTATGGCCACTGCTCCTCATCCTGTCTCTGGGCAGCACTAAAAAAAAGTCTTGCACCCTTCAGAGATACTTATATGGATTACTGAGATGCCCTCTCAGTCCTGTCTTCTCTAGACTGAACACACAGTGCTCCCTCAGCCCCTCCTCAAAAAGGATGGAAACTTCTGCATGTGAACAGCCTCATACCTGAGCGGATGCAGATTAGATTAATTTTTAACCTACAAGATGCATTACATTTTTGGTAGACTTTATTAACAGTTTTGGAAGGATGAGTAATGCCACAAACTTTTGTTACGTGTACAAGTACTCTTTGCTGCACTACCTTTTAGCTATTCAGTTTAAAAACTTTCCATGATTAGCAGGGAAAAAAATATGTCATTTATTGCCTTATTTTAGTGCTGTTTGACTAGAAACTTGCACAGCATTAGCTGTACCTGCACAGGGAAACTCAATCAGCGCCAACCCACAGGAGACAGATGTGTCACCCTGGCTTAAAAATGTTTCTGTTGAGCTCATTTACTCTAGAAAAGAGAGAGGAATAAAATACACCCAAAACAATCCCCCAGTTTGCACATAAAGGCTTTACCTAATGTTTTCAGGGCAGAGCCCTCCACTAATCACAGCCTTTGCTGTAAATTGCACCGAGCTGGCTCAGAGTGCGTGCATTGAGTCACTCGCACGGCACCCGGGCTGCTGACAGTCATCTGAACGTCTCCTCCAGCCAGCAGAGAGAGGCAGACACCCCCAGAAAGTGATTCAGCCTGTCCTAAGATCCGTGTGTGGGACAGGGAGGGGTTGACTCATGCTCCCAAGGTGTCTGACTCCATCCCTTGCCAGGGGACGTGCAAGCACCAGCAGTCAGGGGGGATGAGTTTCCCCCTTGAAGAACAGCTCATTGCCTCTTCATCTGCACCAAGATCTGAGGGAGGCAGCGAAGGATCTCTGGACATTTTGACATATTTTTGCTGTTGTTTAAAAAACTCACAACTCCGTGCTGAATGTGAATTTTGGCACCCTGGCGATGAGCAGGATCTGGACCTGGGTGTAAGGAGGGAGATCTGTGGGTGGATGTCAGCAGGAACCACTGAGTGATGTAAAGGCTTTTCCTGTACTTCTGCTGTGTTGCCACAGAAATTATTCCCTGGCTATTTCACACAGACCCAAATGACACAGCACTTTTGTCACCTTGACCACAATTTTCTCATTCCAAACTTTCCCTGTGACTTCTAGCCCATGACATCTCCACACAATTTACAATTCTCACAGACTGTGGGACTATCCCTGTTTGTCCTCCCACCTTCTCCAGACCTAACTTCTCAGCAACTGCAGAGATCTCTTCAATTATAACTAAAACAAAAAGTCCTGGAAAGTTGGATCACATGAGCAGTGTTTTATTTTGATTCTGACTTTTGCACATGGTGACTGACGCACCTTCATGGAGCACGAGTAGGTTTCAGCTCCCTCCCAAGTTTTGTTTACCAAAGGGATGAGGTTGGGTAAACACTGAAGTCACTTCAGAAAAAAGCCCACTCCCACTCCTCCCACTCTGTTCTCAGTCTTGGGAGTGGAACATCCCCGACCTACACAACCACATCTCAGCTGGCATTCTCAAGCTAGGAGGAAATCAGCTCCTGTGGGGCTGGAAGCCTTGTGGCTGCAGCTCTGGGATCTGCATCCCACCTGCCCAAAATGAGTCCAACTGGCATAGACTGGGATTCTCTTTAAAACTCTTTGCCCCAGAAAGCCATGAGTGACTCACAGGCCAAAGTCAGCACCATCAAGGAGTCAAATCCTTGTGTCTTGAATGACAAAGAAATAAGCCCCCAGATTCCTTTAGGAGTGAGCACTGAAGTCCTTACAGTGAGACATCACCTACATCCAGCACGGGGAGGTAGAGCTCTATAATGTCCCATTTGACAAATGAAGCACCAAGACTTGAAGGATTTACCCAAGATCTCGTATAAAATCCAAGATAACGCAGGGAATAGATCTCCTTCACGTCTCAGTGTCCTTGATGATGCATTTCTGACAGGATTCAGCTCCTCCTGTAGAGACTCACCCCAGGGTGTCTGTGGTTAAACCATGTCTTTGCTCAAAGGAGAATCAAGGCTTAGTGCCACCACCACAGGTGGGAATCCAGCAACTTCTGAGATGCTTTAGGATATTCCAGACCTCCATGTGGAGCTGGCAGATGTGACAAACTTGCATATACAGAGGACAAGAACATTTCTGAGCTGGGAGATGGAGTGAGGGAAGGCACTCAGGGCATCTCAAATAACACCAGGTGAGACTCAAAAAAATTTCTGCCTTTCTCAGGAAGAGGTCATGATCAGTCCTCAGTGGTAAACCCACATGGCACAGAGGCTGTGCAACAGGAAATGGTGAAGAGACATTAAGAGAGCAGTGGGAAATAAGGCAGGTATATAAAAATTAAATTTCTGAGAATGAGGAATAAATTCTCTGAGAAGGGAAAACAAGAGCTGTTGCTTTGGATCATGAAAACATGGCTGGACTTGAGTATAATGCAGACAGTGATGTGATACCAGAGGAGAGGAGCCTGAACCGCTTTGAGTTCAAGGGAATCTGCTGAAGTTCACAGGGACACCCTGAATTTCATCCTGTGCTGGTTTTCCTTCCCTGGTTCCTACCCATAATCCAGAAAAAGAAAAGGTCACCTCAGATTTGTGATGAGGCTCTTTGGAAAAAACCCCATCCACATGAAAGAATCAAAGCAATGACTCCCCTTAAATTGCCACTGCTGTTTTTAAAGCCCAGGATCAAAAGCAGTGCAGGGAAAACCATCCCTGTCTATCTGACCTGTTCCTGCTATGCAGTTATGCATGGTTTTGCAACCAGTCTAATAAAAAAATCACACACACACACACACACACGAATATTTAAAATTAACAATATACCCACTTTTGCCTTACTCTCAGCGTTGCCCAGCTGAGGAGAGGTTTTCAGTAGGGTTAGGTGCAGTTTTCAGCACAAATCCAGCTGCAGGTTGTTGGCTGCCCATAATTTGGGTGCAGCTGCTGTAGCACATTCCCTGAGTATTTCCTGTGGTGCCTTTCCCTTTAACGTTGAAAATGATGCCTAAACAGCGCTCTATTTCTTTTTTGACATTAATTCTCCTTAAGACTCTACTAAAACAAAATGGGAAGGTACCAACATTTCTCCTGGGTGTGAGGGATGGCAAATACTGAGTGTGACACAAAACCTCCCCTCAACCCCTGTGCAGGGGCAGCTCTTGCTTCATGCCAAGTGCCACGTTTCAGTTCATCCCCGTCCCTTGCTGCCTGCTCAGGGCCCTGTGCTGTGAACCCTGTTATCCTGTTTTCCCTTTTGGGTGGCACGTTCCTCCCTGGAGCTCAGTAGGAGCCAGGGAACAGCCTTTCATTTTGATTCTCACAGAGGGAAAATGCATTTATACACAAAAGAGATCAAGCCAGATCCTGATTTTGTAACAACGTGGCCTGAAAGTCGCTCCCCCTTATTTTTTAATCTGATTTAATTTGTTTGTGTCAGAGTAAAAGGGGTCAGAATCAGACCTCAGGTCTGATTTTCATTGTTTCCTGATGGATTTTGATGCTTGATCTTTCTTTATTCTTCCCCATCAGAGGAGGGAATTACTTGGGTCTTTTTTCCTTCATTTTCCCTCTTTATTTGTCCCTTTGAACATGGAAAAATATGGAGCACTGCCAATATATGAATAATAAAGGACTGTACAGATAATTTTGCCATTCATTCTCCTCACTGGATTTCAGGACACTTCCTTAAACAATTTCTCCATTGTGCCGCCAATCCAGTATGGCAGATGAGCACTATTCCACCCATGGTGAACATAATTCACAAGTCTGACCCAGGAATGGCCTCCTTGCATTAATGTGACACCTCTGTGCTCTACTAAGAGCTGGAAAGACCAGGGATGAAAATCCAGAGCTTGACACTGGGGAGAGACTGGGAAGAGGTGTCACAGCATTGTCTTGTCCTTAAAAAGAAAATATTTCGGTTTTATCGGGCAAGGGGTGAGTTTCACATTCTCAGCACCTGCTCCCTTGCTAGGGAGCTCCTCTGGGACCTTCCTCCAAGGAGTACCACATCCCCATTGTCCCCAGGACAGAGCTCCCATGGGACACAGCATCACCAGTCCATAAGAAATAGACAACTGCTGGGGACTGGGAAAGGCAGGAATCAAAGGGAACTCCCTCCAGGGACAAATTTTCAAGTAGGTTTGGATTACAAGAAAGTCTTCTACCACCAAATCCCACTGGAAACCTACACGAGGCTTGTGCTGAGTTTCTGTACAGGACAGTCCACATCCAAGCTGGCACAAAGAGGGCTCTTCCACATTAGGCCAGAGGCACATCCATAATCCCAAACCTTTCCTCGCGAGAAAATCCGAAGCAAGGCAGCTCCAGAGCAGCTCACTCACATGGAGAGTTGCCCTCCTACCCCCTGACAGTTAAAAGCTGGCTCATGACCTGAAATGTTGCCTCCTAAAACCTTTTCCTTCCGCTAAATTAAGATGTCCTTGGTGACCTCAGAAACGCTGAATCCCTCCTCAGTGCCTCCCCCAGCCCACACCTCAGCACTGCCTTGAGAAGCACCCAGAGGTCAGCAGGGATTGTGTTTCCAAAGGCCTTGCTTTCCTCCCCTTTCATCCTGCTGCTTTCAGCTGTCCCCAGTGCCCCCTTTTCCCTGCTGCAGGAGGAGGTGACCGGCCACACTCGTCTGATCTGTGCTCTCATTATCTCGGCTGCTTCTGTCGTGTCTCCTCCTATTCATGTCCTCTGTGAACTCGGGCACTCCAAACCAGCTCCGACCCTGCAGCCATCGAGTCTTGCAGCTTCTCCTGGATGCAAGCCAGAGACTGATCCTCTGCAGGAGGCACGAGCACCCCGGGCCAAGCAGAGATGGGATAATCCTCCCTCTGTTTTGGATTGTCCTCGAATAACCTCAGTGAAGTGTCGATCTGCTGTTTGAAATGTTGGCCATCACCCACCACGTCAGGACTGGCAAGCCTTCCCCCCTGCTTTAAAGCCCTCTGTATGAAGATGTCCCATGTACCACATGCTTCAGTGTTTATTTCACCCCAGGAATGCTGTCTGAGACATGGAATGAGTTCTCTGGAAATGTCTCTGTCTCTCTGTTGGCTCCACCTGGTGAATCATGGAATTGTTTGAGAGGGAAGGGACCTTAGAGTTGTCATCTTGTCACAACCCCCTGCCATGGGCAGGGACACCTTCCACTACTCCAGGCTGCTCCAAGCCCTGTCCAGCCTGGCCTTGGACACTTCTAGTGTTGGGGTTCAAACTAAAATAACCAAAGAAGATGTGGGAAAGATGAACAGTATGTAACAGTGGTTTGGCATCCACCAACTCCCCATAAGAGCTCAGGGGAGAGACTGAGTCTCAGCAAGGTGAAGAGAGGAGAAGGGAGGATTGATGAAACCTGTTCCTGGCTCCAAGAGGAGCAGAATAACCCACGGTGGCTGCTGCAGAGCAGGAGCTGACAGACCCAACGTGACATCGGCATATTCAAGTGGCACAACACAACGAATTTGCACCACTGAAGGCCAAGCAGGCAGAAAAACCCCCTGACACCCTCCTGATGTAAGAAAGGTGCCATGGTTGGCCAGAGGACACCCTAGAACAGCCAGAAAGAGCTACCACCACCCTCATGTGGTAGGGGAAAGACAACATCCCTCTGTTACATCACTGAGAAGAAGGCTGGTCTCAACAGGCCCTTATCAGCATGAAAATTCTCTATTTGCTTTCCATAACAGTGTTGCCCCTAACCCAGAATGATGACTGCAGGTATCTCAGCTTTTACCTATTTATTTTACCTAAAAACCTATAAATAGGCTTTTACCTATTTATTTATGTAGGGAAAAAAGCTGCTGACACCTGTTCCAGAGCTGGAACATTTCTGGCAGCACTTAGGGGAAATCCCAGTCTTTGTAGAGGCACAGATCCACAAACAAGCCTCACCTCACTTGGCTAGCTGGGGTCTTTGATCCTGTGTGGTGACTTCTCACCACAGAATGGCTCATGAAGACCAGCAGAGAGGAGGAGGACACATGAGGAGAGAACCTGGTGGTGATACCTGAACCACAAATGAGAAACAGAGCCCTGTTTGTTGACCCCCAGCCCAGCTGGCAGAATCTCCTGTTAAACTCCCTCAAGGGTTGTATCCAATCTACCTGATGGGAATGGTTCCTGGGCTGTGTGAATTTGCTTTTTTCATGCCTGGGATAGCTTTGGGAAAGGGTTGGCTTGCAAAACTGCACCAGAGACCAACTCAGCAAAGTGCCAGTGCTTGGGCTCCAGCACAGTTTGTGCTACAAGGATAGATAAAACCTGATCACAGTCCTCTGTTTATCACAGGCAAAGTCACATAATCCCCTTCATCATGTTAAAAATAATGTGGAAGACCTTTGGCTCAACTCCTCAACTCCTGGGGATGAAGCCTCTAATATTATCGGATTTTCCAGGCTGGGCAGAGGAGATGAGTCCAGGTGGCTGCTGTGTCTGGACAGCTCTGGGGAGCCCAGGCATGGCAGGCAGAGCTTAGGTAAAGTGTAATGCAGATGTGGAGACAGATTTCTGCCAGAAAAATGTTATTTTAGCAGGATAGGGTAATCCTTCCAGGAATCTGGTCTCAGCTATGCTCCCAAAATTACACCTGAGGAAAATGTGAGTCCATTCCTAGAGCTAGATAAAAATCCTGCCTTCTGGAGAGCAGCCTCCTCTGAAATAACTCCATCCAGCCACCAGAGTCTCTGATGGGAGTCTAATGGTGTTCAAGGAAATGAACTCCACAAACACACTTTTCGGGGGGAACAATGCATGGCAGGTGTCTAAGAATTCCATTAAGGAATTTGGAGTAAGTTTTGTGATTAGACTCCGTCCTAAAGAAGCTCAAGGAGCAGAGAGACACACACAGTCTTACTTTTGGAGCTTCTGTTGGTGTGGCATTAATGATATAAAATTATTTATTCATAAGACAACACTATTTTGTTTGAAATGGCTCTTCCATTTTGAAGCTTCCCTTAAATGTTAAGAAAATGTAAAGAAAATAATTCACTGTTTTCTTTTCAGCAAAAGTAGGGTTTTTTTTCTCTCTGAAAGAAGCCCCACTTCAGCAGATGCTACTTTGAGGGTGTTCAGGCAGAACAGTTCTTTCCTTTGTGATTTTCGGAATCAGAATTCTTTTTGACCTTACTGATGGTGTTTTCAGTGTCAGTGTAGGGCTGCATGGATGGTATTGCCAATCAGAAGAGGTGCTGTTATCACTTAAATTGGGGTTCCTGTGGACCAGTGATGCCAGCAGCAAAAACTCAAGTGTCAGTATCTCTCCAGGATCTTCCCACCAAGCCCAAGCGCACTTTTTCCCAGTGCATCCTCCAGAGGACACAAATCCCACGAATCCCTGAATCTCATGTGGGCAGACATGGCACTGAAGTTGACAGAGACACTCAGAACCAACAGCCGTCCTCATCTCTGTCTTCTAACGACCCAGAGACATGAAGGAGAGATGGTCTGCCCTGAGCCTGGTCTAAATCCCTCCAGGCACCAATCACCTGGGTTAATTCTGCATTAGAAATGTGCTGGGAAAGCAGCAGCCAGGATTTCCCGGGCACAGATTAGCTTGTTTGGAAATAGAGCATGAGAACTGCTCTACGTGTCTATTTTTGTCAAAAGCTGCATGAATTGTCACTCTTTTCAGGCCGAGGTGCCCTCTGCACCGTCATCACTGTAATTATAAAGACTTTTGATTTAAATCCCTGTTAATCTGAAGCCTTTAAGTGCTGTCTCAGAGTGACACTGGAAAAGAACCCCACCTGAGCCCCTAAAATTGAACAGCCACAGACAAGAGGATGTGAAGCTGCTCGAGAGACCCCAAGAGGTTTCATTGGAAATGCTGCACCAGGGTATTCTGACAACAATTCCAGCAAGGACAGGATTTAACTCTGTGCAAGCAGAGCAAAATTCCCCTTTGAAGGCAATGTTAGAAGGCAGGAGAGCCACACAAACCTGGCTCAATCTGGCAGGAACACGGCCAGCAGAGAAGTGCACAAACCATCTCTAGAAATTTCCATTGCTATTTCTTGTTGAGACTTAGTTTTTGTCCCTTTGCTAATTAAAATGGTCTTTCGAGAACAACAGGCACAAAAAAATCCCACCCCAAACATGATCACTTCAACTGGGAAGAATAAGATGGCAAAATCCAAGAAGAGTAATTCTTGGAGGACAAATCATATTGCACATTCAACAGCTGGTTCTTTGTGAAGGGCACTTTACTTACAGCTTTTAGTGGCCAATTCTTTGCTAAGATTTTTGAGTGTATCAAATCCAGGGAGTTCCTTCCTGTTTAAGTCCTGAAAATATCAGAAGGACTCTCCTACACTGAGATTTTTCAGACCTAATGATATTTGAATTCTACTGTTAGGAACCCTTAGAAGAGACACACACCTTGTGGAACTACTGGAATGCACTGAAATGAGGGGGGAAAAAAACCCTTTTGCAAAGAAAAACAACACATGGCTCCATTTGGAATAAAATCTTTCCTCACCCATTTCTATGTTCTGAGTAGGGATGGTTGGCATGGAACAACACAACTCCACCAACATATACAATATATGTACATTTTAACATTATAATTTGACGTCCATTACAGCACCTCTATCCTGCCATTCCTTTTTTGTTGTTTTAATTCAGATGAGAATTAAAGAATGAGAATTAAAGCCATTAGGAAGAATGTAAATCTGCCTGCCACAAGTGGAAAGGATGTTGTAATCCCGCAAATGGGGGTTAAAATACTCTGAAAAAGAGGGGAGCAGCACCTCAGTGCTGGAAATAAAAGCCCGAGGCATTCTGCTGTCTGCTTGAGAATCCCTTTTCCCTTAGCACAGGTCTGGGGAGGTTTTGGACTCTGTGCCCAGAGATCAGCAACTAACCCAAGCCTAATTCTGTTGACTGCTATGTTCTGTCCCAGCCTCCAAAAGAGGGTGGCCCAGAGTGCTTGGTGGGAATTGTTCTTGCCATCACCTGAGCCAAGCATGGGAATTGTTTGGGTTGGTGTTGGCTGCTGGCAGCTAAAAATGTGCCAAGGACTGTGCTGATAATTGAAGCAGAGGATGAACAAGATCTGGTGGCTGTGCTCATGTTCTGATGTGTTTTGGTTTGTCAGCAGGGATGAAACCCAACAGACTTGTGCCCAGATTGGGGAAACAACATCTCCTGCCAGGGTTTCGTGAGGGAACTTCCTGCTAAAAACGCAGCTCCCACGGGCAGCTCCTTGGAGATGGGACAACATCAGGGCAGTGCTTCAGAGAGGCTGTGACAGCACCAAACAGGGATCCTGCAAACCTCCTCTGGTAGATGGCTTGGCCTGGGCACAGGAAGCCTGCAGGCAATTGGAGAAATAAATTCATCCCACTTCTGGGAATACTTTTGGCCTGATGAGGCCAAAAAAGGAAAGGAAACCCAGCTTGGATCACACTCACTGGTCAAGGAAAGAGGTCTTTATTCAGAGATGTGCCACCAGAGCACTTTGTAACCTTACGGTTTACAAACCTTTGATGCTCAGTGTGGGGCCTTTGGTGGAACTGCCTCAGCCTAATCCCAGCGGAGAGGACTGGTTTTCGGAAAAGAAGGAGTGTCTCAACATTCCTGGAGAGTACACAAGGCTGGCATCAATGAGGAGAGTCTGGCAGAGCGTTTCTGTGAGGGGGAGTGACAAAGTGACAAAAACGGATGTGGTGCAGCTGGTGCTGTCTCGCAGTGGGGTAGCTGAAGGCACCAGGGACACTGATTTCCAAGGATAACAGCAGGAACCTCTTTCTTCCTCTGCTTCCCACGTTCCGTTCACTCTGCAAAGATCTAAGTGATGGGTAGCAGGCCAGAACTTGGTGTCCCCCTGTTTAATCATGCTCATCCTGGCTCATCTCCTGGAGATTTTGCCTTTTGCAAATGTCTTTGGGACCTTGATGTCCAGCAGACAGGGGCTCCTGCGCTGCTGCCATGGCTGTGCCTGGTGGCTGTCCCCTGTCGCCCCTCAGTGACCCTCTGTGGGGAAGATATGAATGTTCCGAGGGCACTGAGAGCATGAGGTTGGTCAAATGCCACTTAGGACAAAAGTCGTTTCAGGAGATTTCTCCTGACTCAGTAATTCTGCTGCACGCCCAGACTTGGGACTGTCATCCCAAGCTAATCATAAAAAAACAATTAATGGTTTCTGAAGCGAGAGAATTCCTTCCTTCAAAACTCAGCGATTTTGAGTTGCATCAACCTGAACTGCTCCACCTCCATTAAGGGGTAAAAGCACAGAGTAGTCCCTGCCCAGCAGGGATGTGGAAACATCTTCTCCATGTTTGGTTGCACATCCCAGAGGCTATGTGTTCCCTGTTTATCCATCCTCTCCTAGATGCCTGATGAGAACTCCAAGCTAGAGCAACCTGAAGCCAAAAAGAGTTGAATTCCTATGTATTTCACCAACCAATTGCACAGCAGGGTGCAGCCACCTTTCCCTACAACTTAATCCCAAACTTCCCATGAAAGGTGTATCTCCAGAAAGCCTGGAATACCCAAAAAAAGGCCTGAATTTCCTGCTTGGAATCTGCTTGACAAGAACTCAAACCTCTCTCCATGCCTCAGTTTCCTGGCTGGCTCCTGGGAACAGCATGAGCTAATGCTGGTTTGTGCGCTGATGATGTAACCCCTTCCCAGTGATTACCACAGTCTGACAAAGCCTAAAATTGGCAGCACTGGCCCCCTGCCAGCGCTGTCCCGTGAATGGTGACTCATCTTTCCTGGCTGTGCCGTGTCCTGTGTGTGACGGCGACACGTGGCTCGGAACAGACGGGCTTTTAGCAGCACTCCAAAAATAAGAGCCAGAGACATGGCAAGGTGGTGGACAGAGAAGCTGCAGGTGGGGATGGGAGATGGGATGACGTGTCTCTTTGGGTTGGCTCCAAATCCCATTGGAAAAATAATTTTCAAAAAGCCGTCCCTGGCTCTGAAGGCTCCTGGATCCCACCGCGCCGGGACAATACGGCTGATGATGGGACAAGCTGTCCCATGCCAGCGTGCCTGGGGCTTGGCCTGCTCTCAGCATGCCAGAGCAAGGCGTCCTCAGTGCCACTGCCAACTGTGGAGATGGCTTTTTGATGCTGCTGGGAATTGGCCAGGGACCAGTGGCTCGTTTCCCGCAGGGCACCAAATTGCTCCCTGTCATCCGGCTTTGGTGGGAAGGAGGGGAAGGCAGGAACAGAGCCATATGCCCCAGTCTGGCAGAGCTCTGGAGTCATATGAGTAGCCTCCCAGGCGAGCTGCTTATGAGTTCAGAGCTATCTGGGCCTCCTTGGGCTGCTGGTGAACATTTAAAGGGAAAGTGTGGTGGAATCAGGACAAATTTTAGGGCAGATTATCCCAGATCCTCCCTCCCCAGCGAGAACACAAAAGGGTTCATTCCCTTTCCCACATGGCAATGAACAACTGATTTTCTGCTTGTGTCTCTTCTATCACAGGAAACCAGGGCTGGGTGATGGATGTCTCACACTTCTTCTACTCCCCAAGGAATAACATGAGAAAAAGGGAAAAAAGACTATGCCTTAGGGCAAAGTTTTAGCATCTCTTTTTCCTCATGATCTGTCTCCGAACCTGAGCCAAAGCCCAGAGTGTGACTCTGGTAGATCTTGTCCCTACCCCAATCTCCTGTTGCTGAGGACTTTATAAGGCAAAGACTTCTTTAGTCATACAATTCAGTTTTCTTGGTGCACCTTGGGAAAAATGCATCAGTCTGGAAGAGGATTTCTGCTTGGGAGAAAAAGGATTTTCCCAAACAGAATTTGCAGATGCCATAATTGAATTTTGCACCGATCCTCATGGAATCTGGTGGCTGTGTAGAATGAACCCTGGTGTATTTATGAGGGTAATTCTGTTTACAATTTTGTGCTGTGAGGTCACAGAGATTAGGTTTGGAGTTTTGGATTCCTGTTTGAGAATTGCTGGACATACCTGCTTGGCTCAGGCCAGCATGAAGGATCTTGCACTAACTTTTAGTGCTCCTTCAAGTGGTGAAAAGGATGAAATTTCAAATCCAGTGAGTCTCTTCTCCACTTTCATTGGAGACATTGGGACTTTAGTCTCTTCAGTTATGTTCAGTCCAGTGTTGATGTCATTTGAAAATCACATCTTTGAGCACCTAGAGGCTGAAGGTCCCTTCCTAGCTTGGCTGACCAGTTAAGTCTTCTAAACCAAGTGACAGGGAAAATCATCTTTAGTGTGGCCCTGCAAAAAGGGATCATAAATGATCATAAATGGTCCCATGATTTGGTACAGAAGAGGGAGAACATGACCAAAAAATGGACTTTGCTTTGGGAGGGACAAGACTATTTGCAAACTCCACCAGGATAACTCTGCAGCCAGCACACATCTGTAGCTCAGATGTCTGAAATGCATTTTAATGCCTAATTTATATCACCCTGCTTAAAAAAAACGACCCTTAAACCCCCTTAATTAATGTTGTTTTTCCTTAAATACAAGAGCAGCATCAGCTTGCCTTTGAGGGCCGTGGAGATTGCCGACACCTCCCAAAATCCTGGAGATTCCAGCAGGACTTTGCAAAAGGAAGGCTTATGCTGCAAATTTCTTTCAGATAAGCTGTAGGGTTATAGAGGAGCTGGACACAGCATCTGTGGAGAGATGTGGCTTTTTCTGGAGGGAGAGAACCCTGTGCTGAAAACTGCAGCCTCATGCAGGCAGAAGTCTTTGCGTAAAGAATTCGTGACATGAGTGGAAGGATGTTGAAAATTCTGCTAAATCTCATTAAGCCTTAAAGAAGCCACGTGAAAAAAAAAATTAAAAGCAAACCTCTTTACGAGGAGATTTATGCCAGAAAACCTGGAATCTCTCTCACCTCCCTGCCTGCCTAGAGGTTGGGTGTCTCCTTTAAGCTGGTTTTATCTGCCCCTTCCCACTCGGCACAGAGGAAGCAGCACCTCTGCGGGGTGAAGTGGGTTAAGGATGGTTTGTTCTGCAAGGAGTGGGGTGGATTATCTGTTCAGAGTGATTATGGAATGAGGATCTGAGTTGCTGGGCTTTTTCTGTTGTTAATGCTACGTTTCCCCCTGCAAATATGTGATTTAAATAGGGGGAAGTGCTCTGGCCATTGTTGCCCAGGAGTCTGAGAGATGGATACCCTTTTATCCTCTCCCAAACCTCAGACACAGCTGAGTGAGGGAACCTCTCCAGCGTCCCATCCCCTCCTTTAGCCTAACCCTAAGGAAAGGTCTAACTGCATCACCCAGCTGCTGTCCAGATTCCCTGGAGAAAGAGGCTGCTGGAGGTCAAGCATCTCATCCCACCTCCTTCAGCTGCTTTGGACATGGGCTGATCCATATTTTGGATTCATCCTTTCTCCCTCACCTCCTGTTGACTGTTTTAAGTCCACCCAGCTGAGGTTGTGACAGACGAATCCTTCACAGAGACCCTGCCTACCAACACCAGCTCCTTCCACATGGATTTTCAGGAGCTGATGTCAATCCATTTGCTCCACCAGCCAAAGAATTCCAGCTCAGGCTCTCAGTGTGGACCTTCCACTGCTCGCCTGGTGGAGTATATGGAGTTCTCACCTCTTTGCTCTCAGTGCTCTCTTCTGCTCTGCCTCAGGCAGGGGCAGCTAAGCTGGGATCTGTTCTGCCTTGTGCTGGGGATATGATAAAGGAATGAATCCTGACCTCCCTGAAATCCCAGGGGTCTTATTCCAGGCTTTACTGAGGTTAGGTCTTGAGCTCAAATTCCAGCTCTGGCACTTCTGCTGCTGGAGATTCTCACTTTTGGGTGAAACTGCTCCGTTCTTTGAGTATTGAAGGAACAGACACAGGTTCCCTAACCCTCTCACACAGGTACCTCTCAGGGTCAAATTGTTCTTGCAAGGCATGCCGAGGGTTTTGAAACCCAGGAATTTAGGCATTTTCCTGATTGTATCCCTTTCTACTCATTCTTCCAAGATCAGCCCTTTCTGCCACCATGCTGGGTGGCAGAAATTCTTTGGAGGAGATGCTCTGGGTCTGAGTAAAGACTTCCAGTATGTTCACTCTTCTTTCCTCAACAGCTCTCTGAACACAGGAATTAGGAGACAAAAGCAAAACCTCCTGATAGCCATTCCAGAAACTCCCTTTTTAGAGCTCCTTAAATAGAAGTTGACCTGTTTGGGGGAAAAGTGGAGCCTGGGCTTGGCATTGCAATCTAAAGAGCAGGGAGGGCTTGGGGCTTGGAGGAGGGATGTGTGCCACGGGAAACGGTGAACTGACCTTGTCTGGCACTGGATGAATCCAAAAGAGTCTGAGGGGGATTTATGGGAGCAGCTGGAGTCTGGACACATCAGGAGGGGTTGTACCTGGGCTTTTAAGCCTTTCCCCGGGCTGTTTTCCCAGTGTGGCTCCCTCAGGGATGCAGCTGATGCTGTCCCTGTTTAAAGGCAGAACTGGCCCCTTCCTGTGACGAGCCACACTCCCACAGCCTCGATGAGCCAGGAGAGACTTGATTTGATTTTTAAACACACTGCCTTCCTAACAGCATCCATCTCCCTTTGCTTTCCGCCTGCTTTGAGGGAAAAATCTTTGATGCTCCCTTTCACAACGGCTCCTCTCAGCATTTAATTTGCTTTTATATAATTACGGACCGGCCTGGGGGGAGAAGGAGGAGGAGGAAGAGAGAAGCACCGAGCGGGCACGGAGGAGCTCTAGGAAACCTTGCGCCGGAGTCAAGGAGCGCTGAGCAAGCCCCGCCGCTCTCATCCATCAGCGCCCGCATCCCTGGCACAGGAGGGGAGGGAGGCAGCGAGAGGATGCACTGGAGACCCGGAGAGCTCGGCTGCTGGAGCGTGGCAAGCAAAGAGCCCTCCAGGGCTCGGGAAGGCAGGCGGGGACGTGCGCTGCCTTGGAAGAGAGCGCAGCCGGCTCGGCGCGCTGGAGGAGCAGAGGAACTGCAAAGCCGAGGAAGGGAGGGCAGGGGGATGCTGGAAAAATGATGCAGCTCGTTCAGTGGATTAGGCAGCCGTGCCTGGAAGTGGCAAAGTGGAGGAGCCGCGGATTTGAGAGCCTGGAGGGATTATTCGCCCGCCTTGTCTGAGTTGCAGCACAACAGAGGCCAACAAACTTCACCCGGCGCTTTCTGCGGCGAGGCCAGCAATCTGCAGAACGCCCTGGCAAACCTCCTGGGCTGTGATTTCTGCATTTTCACTCGGGTTAATAACGTTGGAAGCAGCAGGAAAAGGGGGCTGGCAAATGTGAGCCATTCTAGCAGGAGTTGTAGAAAGGCATATTCATCATGTCAGCACTTTGGAGGCCTGGAGAGCTCGTGATGAGAGGTTTCAGGAAAAGACTGCATAAACAGGAGGAGGGAGGACTCTATAAACAACCCTGATGGACGTGCTGGAAGTACAGAGGAAAGGGAGAGCGGTTGGACCTCCTGATGCTGTACATAGTGGTGACCTTGGCAAAGCCAGCAACGTTTAACCCCAAAGTTAATTCCGATCTCAGTTCCCACCTCAACTCGAGAAAGTCCTCAGAAATGACAGCCCCCAGCCAGGCTGTCTTTGGGAAGCTGAGTGCCACCCCTGGTGGGTGAATTGAGCAGGGGCTGAATAACCCAGCAGCTCCTCAGCTGGCACCACTGCTGGGCCTTGGAAAGGACGATTGTCCCTCAGGCTGGTCACCCTCGGGCTGCCAGGATGGCCATGGGCTGGGAGAGCTGCTCATGGCAGGGCTGGGACAGGGCCATGTCCCTCTCAGCTGGGACAGATGCCCCATGCTCAGCAGAACAGCAGCTACAGGCACCAGAACTGGCAAAATATTCCCTGTGGTAGCTGTCAAGCCTCATCTCATCTGTCTACCTTTGAAACCTCCACTACAGATCTGTCCCTGCACAGTCCCTTCCGTTGCCTTGCCCCTCTCTTTTCCTGGACTTGGTGAGAACCATGGTACCAATGACAAGATCTTAATTCCTGGGCACTCATCAGGTAAGGTCCTACAGCATTTAGCTATTAAAAAAGCCCCTTTTAGTACATTGACACAATCAGAGCATTGCATAGGCATTGAACCATTTCTCCTCACAACACAAACTCAAATCTGGCCAGTTTCATCGCCCTACTTATGCAAGGAAGGAAACTGAGGCAGGAAATAGCCATGTTTGCCCACAGCAGCAGAACCTGCCTGCCTCCTCCTTACAACACCATCATTCTTTTAGCCTGGACTGAGCATGGAAGAGCTGAATCCCATCTTTTCCTTGACACCGACTTTTTTTCTCCCAGAGGAACGAGCAGAAATTTTACCCAGCGAACGCAGCAGAGATTTGTCCCAAAGCGGCAACCCCCGACTTCCAGCCAGGGTTGTGGGAAGAGAGCAACACATCCATCAGCTGCTGAGCACTGGGATGAGAAGGGAGAGGCTGGAAAGGTGGGGAGAGGGGGGCCACTTACATGGTAATGTTTCTGCACGGTTCTTTTGGATCATTATGCAGAGCTGTAGCACCAGTTGAGGGGCGCTCTCGAGGAACGTTTCCAGGAGGCGCAGCATGTTTACATCTGCATATTCGTACATCATAGCCCAGTAGAAACGCCGCTGGTGTTCCTTCCGCCTCTGGCTCTGGATCCCCAGGTACATAGTTCGGATATACCTGTGGGAAACAGGAGGGAGAAGTTGAGTGTGAGATGTTGGCAGGCAGCAAAACCTGTTTGGGGGGGGAATGGGAATCTGAGGAGACGTCGGGGTCTGCATGGTTCTTCCACTCTCTCCTGCAAGATCTGAGGAGCACTTTTAGAATCCAAACAATCATTAATCCATCCAAGGTTTCCAATTGTTGGAAAAGACCTCCAAGATCATCAAGCCCAACCTTAAACTGGATGCCACCCCGAGAACAAAACCATGTAAGAAAGTGCATTTTGTATTGCACAAGGGGGGAAACTTGAACTGGTACCACCCGAATGTGAAGCCTGGGGGTAGAAAATGCTTGTGAAGCACAAGAAAACAACTCCCTCATTAAATTTTCTTGAGAAGAGAAGATGCTTAACAAATACTTGTCCTAACACTTGGCAGTGGCTTGACAGATCATCTAAACCCCTTCAGCACTCTGGGAAGGAGCTTCTCTCACAGACCCCAGAGCTCAAGAAATGTTTGGACAACACTCTCAGGCACATCGTGGAATTCTTGAAGTTGTTCAGGAGTTGGACTTCGATGATCCTTGTGTGTCTCTTCCAGCTCAGAATATTCTGTGATTTTACGATTTGGCTCTATTTCATCACAGGCGGAGCAATGAGACACCACCTTCACCTCCAGCACGTGTGACCCACGGCTGTGAAAGGTCACAGTTTGTCACTGTCAGCCTCGAGACTTTGGGCGATGAGGGAGCAGAAGGAGGTGTCTCATGCATGGACAGGCACGGCTGTACCACTGCCCCTGTTTCCATATCAGATGGGCAAGGAGACCTGTAAACCTCACCCTGGGGACACAACTTTCCTTCAGGAGACATTTGGGCAAGCTTTGGAAATGGAGCTGATCGAGGCAGGGCAGCACAAAGTACCTCAGGACTTGCGACTTTAGGAAAAGACCTCTAACAGCATCCTTTCTAATGCTTGTTGATATTACAGAACTCCAGACTGGCTGGGGTTGGAAGGGACCTTAAAGATCATCTTCTTCCAGTCCCCTGCCATGGGCAGGGACACCTGCCACCATCCCAGGTTGCTCAGAGCTCCATCCAGCCTGGCCTCGGACACTTCCAGGGACTGACAATCTAATATTAGGTTTTCTTCCTTCGCATCCTGAGTGGTGGCAGTAACCTCGCTTGGGACGGGAATCATTTCACCTAATGCCGACCCTAAAGCTGGTCATCTGAGCCAGCGAATTGTTAGAAATGTCCCCTCCCGGGACTGTTCATCTGTCCCAGCTCCGCTGCCAGCACGGCAGTGGGAATAAGCGCCTTCTGGAGGCTCTGGGAGGAGCTCACAGCGCAAACTGGGGTTTGGCCAAAACGATTAGATCATTCCCTGCCACTCGGGCGAGACTGCACAGCCAGGCAGAGCAGGAGGGAAGGACGCAAGCCGGGACAGCCTACGGATCTCCAAATTACGCAGGGATGGGGAGCTGGGAGAGAAGCAGGGGCAGCTCTGCAAGCCCTGCCCTTTCTCCAGCATCTTGTCCTTCCTGCCCGCTGGCAGCTGACAGGCACGGGAGGCGAAAAATCCCGACAGAAGACTGCAAGGACACCAAAAAAATGACGCAGGAAAGCCGCCAGATGGGGCTCGACACTCGAGAAAAATGCTACGCCAGTCGCATACGACACCGGTGACACCGGTGTGACATCCACAGCAGACCCCGAGTGGGATGGAAATGGCCGTGGGACACCTGCTGTCCCAAAATGCCCAAATCCACCACCTCCACTCGGCATTTCCAATCCCAGAAGCTGCAGCACCACACAGGGATCCTGCCTTCCCTTCACCCATGCCAGGAATTAAATAAAGGCTGGAAAGGCAAAGTCAGGGAGAATGTCATGGCTCAAGGAGAAAGCAGAGAAAAGGAGAATGCAACCGGTTTTTGTAATGTCAGCGACACAGAGCCACCAAAAGCCAGGTGGTGATGCCCATCAGGTGCTGCCCACGGGCAAAGAGAGCATCACCTCTGCCAAATTCCACCAAATCTGTCCTGGAGTCTTGGATGGTCTCCCCATCCCCAGAAGCTCCCATTCCTGCTGGAACACAAAACCTAAATTACTCTCGGGAAGGTTAAACCACTAATTTCTCATCATCTCAGCCACGGACAAGAAGAATGTATTGGTTTTCCCCCTGCAGCAGTCTTTTACCTGTTTGCACATGGTTACCATGTAAACCCTTCTTTTTCTCCAGACTAAAAAAAAAAAAATCACAGTTCCATAGAATCCTAGGATTATTCAGGTTTGAAGAAAATACCTCTAAGATCATCGAGTTCAACTGTTTCCCCAGCACTGCCAAGGCCACCACTGCTCCATGTCCCCAGGTGCCACATCCACATGGCTTTTAAATCCCTCCCGGAATGGGGATTCCATCACCTCCCTGGGCAGCCCTTTCTAATGCCTGACCACCCTTTCCCCGAAAAGATTCTTCCTGATGTCCAACCTAGACCTTCCCTGGTGCAACTTGAGGCCATTCCCTCTCTTCCTGTCCCTTGCTCCTTGGGAACAGTGCTTGACCCCCACCTGGCTGCCCCCTCCCCTCTGGGAGGTGTAGAGGGCAAGAAGGTCCTCCCGAGCCTCCTTTTCTCCAGAAAAAAACTTCTTTCAGTGCCTTCTCACAGCTCACATTTTGTACACCTCTACTCTTCCACACTTCTGCTCCCAACAGCTGTCTCCAGTTTTGGGGTTTTTTTAAGACCATCTTTATTTTTCCAAGCCCTCCAAGTTTACTGAACCAAACTGCAACAATGACACTGAGCCACCTAAAAAAGTTAAGAAGAAATTGTCAGAACGGACACAAAGTCCTGCAGTGATTTCTCCTGGATCTCTGGAGTGAAGGTGAATCTCCAGGGATTCACCACCATCCACACAGTTTAAGCATAAATGTTTCTTACTGGCCGCAGTGGGATGATGTGACACCAATCCATGGAGGCAGAATGCATGGAAAACCATTAAAATACGTGGGATTAACAGAGTGTCCATCCATGGCAACAGCACAAACACCAAGTTCTCCCTGACTGTTGGCAAAGGTCACCTGCATTGTGCCCGAAAATTGAGGAAAACTGAGTCAGAGAGCACCAAAAAAGGTGCTCTCAAGGTTTTTTTGGCATCAAACCCCAAATCTTTTAGTGCTGTCCCCTGTCTCTAAACACCACACGAGTGGATATACAGCCCTACCTGCTCATGCTCCTCCATCCAGGGTGGACATAATTCCTTCACACCACAAATCCCAGCCCAGGCAGGAACACCCCAAAGGACAAATCTGTTCCTATCCTATGGGACTGCGAGCTCAGGAATCCTATGGCAATTATTGGACAGTGGCAAAGCAGCTCCAAGGACCATTCACAGCTGAAAGTCAATTAAATGCCATTTTTACTCTCTTAGCTCCATGAAAAAAAAATGGTTCTCTTTCTTCAGCATCCTGCAGACCAAAATCTGGCAAAGAGAGGAAAGGAAGGACTAAAATCCCATTCTTTATTGATGATAGTTGATGATGAGGTTAACTGGGAAGTACTGTGAGAATAACTGGGAAAAGCGGTATTTCTACGTCGTAGGATTTCACCAATTAATAAACACCTGTTTAATTAATCAACATAAAATTTCACCCAGCATTGATAATTCTTAACCTTTTTTCCGAGCACCAATGTGCAAAACTGATATAACCAGTTTTAGTCCAGTTTATCTGTTTCCTTGTAGTATTTTATTTACTTCTTTGAGGGTCTTTCCAACCTTTCCTAACACTGGTTAAGTGTAGACAAACTCGTAAGAAAGAAGGAAAAAAAAAATCAATGTCATTTCACCTGAAATCCGTTGTTCTCGGTCAAGCTGGTGGCAAACAGGCTTCTATAATTAGACTTTCAAATCCATATTCAGGCCTGATCTTCAATCTTTAGCAACACGATGCTTCCTCTTATGTCAGTGAAAGCCATTCACTGCTCTGTGCTTTTGAAAATCAGGCTAATTTATTTATTTAAGAGCTTAATTTTGGTTACAGGAGCCTAACTTTGGGCTTTTTTTTTTTTTTTTTGTGAATGCTGGCTATTTTTACATACGAGTGTGTATATTTGTGTGTATTTTTAGTTCTAAGCCTCATCACAGCTTCAAGAGATAGACCTAATTTGGGGTTGGGAGGGGGATTGGGGTGATTTTTTTTTTTTTTTTTTTAGTGCACAAAGGATTGGCTGTCCCCTCCCTCCTGGCAGGATTCCCAGAATTCCTGTTGACATAATTACCCTCACGCTTATTTACTACGGATGTCGCAGCAGCACACGAACTGCTCGGGTCAAAGTCGCTGCTGTCCCTGCGCCAAAGCGCCTTTCTAGGGAGCCAAATCCATCCAATGTGGTCAAATAACCTTTGGAAAGAGCCACAGGAGCCCACCAGGAGGGAGAAGAGGAGATGCTCCCGCTGTAAGAACACAACCCACCCTGAGCTCTGTGGAAAAAGCTGCTCTGTGTGGACGACAGGGAATTCATTCTGCAGGCTGAGGCTCTGGTTTTGTGTCATTAAACGAAGCAGACCCACGATGAGCCTTTGTCCTTGGCCAGCTGGCAAGGCTCAGCTCCGTGTGGCTACGTCCATCTAGTTGGCCTTGGCTGAAATTTCCAGGGATTGTGTTGAGGATTGAACGGGGTGAGCTATGGCAGGGCTGTGCCTGGGCTTTGGCATGGCTGGATTTACAGAGGTGGCTCCCAGTGTCACCAGGAAATGCAGGAAGATGCCTCTGGCAATGGGCTGGTTGAGGGGAGGAGGGTGTGGATGTGTAAAAGGGTCGTGGGAGCACAGAAAGGCACATCAGGCTGTGCTTTGGGGACAGAAGAGTCCTGCTGGTCTGTCCCGCACAGCCACAGGCTGACCAAGGGCGGGAATCTCAGCCTGTAACAGTCTGATCACTTCTCCTGAGGCCAATGGACCAAGAGCACAAGAAATGAGCTCTGTCATCCTCCAGAACCAGGAAACTTCCTCCACATTCAGCCCTGGGAATGATCCCTGGCCCCTGCAGAGTGCTGAACCCTGCACAGGTTATGATGACCTGGGAGAGTCCCAGCAAGCCTGGACCAATCTAATGATTATATTCACAATTTGGCATGGAATCACAGAATGTCCTGAGTTGGGAGGGACCCACAAGGATCATTGAGACCAACCCTGGCCCTGCACAGGGCATGGTGAAGCTGCAGTGGCCATGAACAGGTCTTGAAATTACCTGGTTTATTAGTACAGGTATATGGGAAATGCATTTTGCTCATTCCCAGCCTCCTGGGGGGGTGGAATGTTGGAGAGACAGTTCTGATGCTGTGGGAACACCACTGAGTGGTAACCAAAACATTGGGGTGTTACCAACACCTTCCCAGCTCCAAATGCAAAGCACAGCAGTGTGGGGGCTGTTGTGGGGAAAACAAACTCCATCTCAGCCAGACCCAGCCACACAATCACTGAGCCTTTGAGGCTGGGAAATATCTCTAAGATGAAGTCCAACCATCGACCCAGGACCGCTGTGTTCAACACAACCACGTCCACCATGTCCACACGTTTTGAACACTTCCAGGGATGGTGACTCCAAAATGTGATGGTGATGCCACAATGTGGCACAATACGAGGCTGTTTCCTCTCATCCTGGCCCTTCTTCCCTGGGTCTGACCCCTGCCCTGGCTGTCCCCTCCTGTCAGGAGTTGTGCAGAGCCAGAAGGTTCCCCCTGAGCCTCCTTTTCTCCAGGCTGAGCTCCTTTCCCAGCTCCCTCAGCCCCTCCTGGTGCTCCAGACCCTTCCCTAGCTCTGTCCCTTCCCTGGACACTCTCCAGCCCCTCAATGTCTCTCTTGTCAGGAGGTCCCAGGAGCGTCCCCAGCACTCGCGGTGCCCCAGCAGAGCCAGCACAGGGGACAGGCACTGCCCTGCTCCAGCTGGCCACACTGCTGCTGGATATTCCAGCTAGGAAGCCCTTGGACTTCTTGTCCCCCTGTCACTGCTGGCTCATGGGTGTGACCTTGGTGATGTGGCAGCAACGCACATCGTATAGATGAGCATCATCCTGTGGCACCAACCTTCTCCCTGGTGTTCCCTCCTGGAGGAAGGGGATGGGAATGGGGTGTGTCATTCAGCTGAGGGATCATCTTCCTGCCACCTCATCCTCTTGCAGGAGGCCTCATGCACTGGAGGTGCTCCAAGATTAAAATCCCACCCCGGGGAGGGGAGGAAAGGAGGATGTGTAACTGCTGCGCTGGAAGGCTCGGAGCAGAGGCTGCCTGAACATCCCCTTACGACGAGGTTACGTGAGGCCAGATCTCAGCTGGAGCGAGCTGGCATCCACAGGGCTCTGGCAATTTACACCAGCTGCGGCTTTGGCCCGCTTTTTTAATTTTAATGAATTATTTTCATTCTAACAGATATAAAAGGAATAGGAGACGCAGCGCTGGAGCGACAGGGGAGCATGAAAGTGAAACGCTGTGTATTAAAAAAATACAAATCAACCTTAGAGCTGCCATCACCATTAACGTGTTCAGTATCAATATTTGTTAGCTGTTTTCTCTGTTTTAATGTCACATGTCAGTGATAAGGATTCACAGATGGATTACTATTGTTGCTAGTTAGAGTGTCAGAATAGCAATTACAGAGTCCCATCCAGGTGTTGATACACCACAATTTTGTCTGGCTGCTTCCATGGCATCAAACTCCTCCAGAACAAGGGTCTGCATCTGAGCTGCCTCTAGGGAATTGTTCCTGGGCTGGACTGATCCTCAAAGGGTGTGCAGGACTTATTTACACCACTGCGGGTTGTGTTGGGCCAAAACCGTGCTAAACTGGGAAAGATCACTTTCCATATCAAAGTCAAGAAAGGTATTCTTATTCCTGCACAAAACATTCCTCTAATCCAGCCTCCTCACAGCCACACACACCTAAATCTCTCATCATTTCATGACCTTCTTCAGGGCCCTGAGTTCAGCACTGGGGTTCTCAGTTTTCTGACAACTTTTGGGGATTTCCTCATAGGGTTTGTCCCAAAAAGTGAATGAAATGCAACAAAAAGTGTGTTCATCAAGGGGTTTAGTCCTTCTGCCTTGCAGCTTCTGATCTAAGTCTTGCCTACTTGTTTCTATCAGCTCCTATTAAACAATTAACAATTTGTGTTAGAAACTCTTGCTTTTTGCCAAATGTGCAACAGAAATTTGTATTTAAATTTCATTCTTGTCCCAGTCTCCTGCTGCACAGGAGAAACTGTTACAATTTCACTAAGGCAGCCTGAAGCTGTTTTAAAGCACAGATGGCTTTACTACACACCAACCTCAAAAGATGCATCTGATTTATAAAACTTATGTTGGGAAAGATCATATTGTGGAATCACGGAAGACTTTAGATTGGAAGGAGATTTTAGAGGTCTGTGGACCTCTAGTTGCTCCCATCCAAGTGGGAGTGACTTGGAAGTTAGAGAAGGTTGGTCATGGTCTGGAGTGGTTGAATTTTGAAAATCTCCAAGGATGGAGATTTCTCAGCCCCTCTGAGCAACCTATCCCATCATTTAACTCCAATCCCTGCAGAGTCATGGAATCATTCGGCTTGGAAAAGACCTTTTGGATTACTGAGTTCAGCCATCAACCCAGCACCATGGTCACCACCAAACCATGTTTTCAAGTGCCACATCCACGTGTTTTTTGAACATTCCCAGGGACAGCAAAATTATTTTCAGCCCAAGATCACTTCGACTACTCAAAGAAAGCCTGCAAATTAGCCCCTCCTTGGAAAGAGTCAATTCCATCAAATAGTTGGAGAGAAATAATAAAACCATGACACTCTGGGATTTTTAGGAGCTGCTTCCTGCAGCTTTGGTATTTGCAGGCTGATTTAACTCATGGCTGATCATTTGGGGGCTCTGATACACAAAACAGCACTGTGACTGAGGATTCCAGAGCAATGTCCCCAGCTCCTCTAAAATAATTGCTTTGGTGGCAGTGCCAGGCAAAGGGGACATAAACCTACATCCCCTCCTCTGGGGCATCGCTCCTGCTCTTGGTTCAAATCCCTTTCTCCTGATGGCTGAAGTGGCTCTTTGGGACTGTGAGAGCCCAGGCAGGACTGCAGGTGTGATTTCATCCTGCTGACAGACACTGGGGTCACAACCTCCAGCAGATGCACAGGGCAGGAAAGTGGGGCAAGGGCATCACTGCAGATAAAGCTCCAGAGGCCAAAGGTGCAGGAGCTGCTCGTGTTGCTCCATCTGGAAGATGTTTCTGGGATTCATCGCTGTGACTGCTCTCCTTCCCCAGCTGCAGAGTAATTTTCTCTGACTCACAGGCTGGAAGATCACAACCAGAAGAAGAGAAACAAATCATAAGGAAGTGCCAGCCCTAAACAACCCCACTTTTTTGGCACTGATTTGTCAATCTTTCCCCAGTCTGTTTGTCACTGAGCTATCTGTGCTTAGCCAGAGCCTGGTCAGTGTTTCTTTATTTGCAAAAATAGTCCTGAAAGTGTTGTTGACATATTCACCACAACCCTGATTTTGGAAGCAGCCAGGCAGCCTCTCCTTGCTGCATCCCCATGGGCTGCAGGGTTCCCCTGGATATCCAGGCTGCAGATTCCCCATTTCCAGATCTCTGCTCAGTAAATCAGTACAGAATCAGAGAACAGCTTTGTAGCAGGAGCTACCATTGTTTCAACCCAGGCTTGTAGAAATCATGTTTGTGTTTTCGCTTGTCAACTATTTTGCGAGATGTAGAGCTCTAAAACAGGAAAACAAACCCCAAGACCTCTCCAGCACCATGGTATGAATACCCTTTTATTTTGATTTTAAAGTGGGAACTATCTCCATGCTGCATGAAGGAGGAGGCAGAGTAGCAGGGGCTGCCTGAGAGGGTATCCAAGTGATGGGCGCTGCAGAGACATGTCACAGCATCTACCACACGTGGGATGGCCCTAGCACTGAGCCAAATGCTGTCTTTTATCACAGATTTCCCCCCTAAGTTAGTTAGGAATACTTAAACCCCAGTCCCTTCGGAACTTTGCACATGCTTATTTCTTATTTCCTTAAAGGATACTCTGACGCTGCAATCGCCTCCGGCAAAGCCTTCTGTTTTAAATCAAAGCTGTTAAGCAGCTTTACACAGGGGCAAGCAAGTTGGACTGAATTTTTGCTTCAAGTGTGTTTGTGGAAATAAAGTTTAGTGTCAGGGCTCTCCTTTTGGAAATAAAACTGGTCCCAGTCCAGTTAGTCTTGCAGGAACTGCTGAAAGCCTTGAAAGTAAGCGGAGGAGTTCTGATTGGCTTGTCTTGGCTTCCAGTAAGGGAATTTTCAGGAAAATTCCCTGAAATGCCAAAGAAAATCCCAAATAAGTGCCTGAGGACTCCCAAAATGTGAGCGTTCAAGCTCAGGATGCTCAGAGGCACACAGGAATAGCCACCTCCCCCTCTGAACAGGACGGGGCATATTACAGTGTTTAACCCAGGTGGTCTTGAGAAGTGATTTAGCATCTTGCGGACTCAGCAGAGCCATGGGATACCTCAGGAGAGGAGAGGTTGGCATTGCTCTGGGACATCAGTCAGTGACAGGGAGACATCTTCATCTCCTCACAGAGATCCCCAAGTGGAGGATGCAGAGCAGGAGAGGGGAAGTCCTTGCGTTTTACTGTCAGTGGGTCCCTTGGAGATCTGATCCTGGAGATGGAGACCCACTGGGGTTTTCTCTTCTAAGGTTTCTCACTTCCTGAGGGGTGTAACAAACCATTTTGGGACAGGGGTGCAGACACCTGAACAGACACTGCAGATTGCCTGCAGTCTAAACCCTCAAAAACTGATGTGAATCCCAGGATCACAAAATAAAAACTGGGAGTTTGTCCCCTCACTCAGACGGAGACGTTTCCATTTCCACGGTTAGGCTGTTGGAGAAGATGAGGGGGTCATGTCTGTCACTGGGAGATCGGGGAACTGATCTGGATTCTAGGAGAGCAAATTCACTGAATTTGCAGTATTTACTCTCCCCAGCCATCAGGGATGCCTCAGCAGGACCTGAAATCACCAGGCAAGACTTTTCCATGCAGCAAAGCCTCCCCTAACCCCCACGGAGAGTGGCTTTGTAGAGCTGAGGAGGTGGACGCTCCAGGATTTTCTTACAGCATGCCAGAAAAACACCAGCCGGTAGGGGTTTGTGGGGAGAGGATTCTGCTTAGGTAAAGAGCAGCTGATTCTCGAGGAGCTGGTGCAGCTGAAAAGAAGCTGCTGCCTGCAGCAGAGCTGCCAGGGTCAGAGCTGTGGCTCTCTGCCAGCTGCAGCGCGCTCTGCCCGCCGCTCGCGTCCAGGGCTCCCAGAAAATCCTGGGGATGCTGCTCAGGGATGCTTCATCCCACCCCAGCCTCTCAGGGGACCATCAGGGACCTGGAAATGTGCGTTCAGCAGCACATCCCCGCTCCTGTGTGCCGCAGGGGTCAGAGGCATCCCTGGAGCAAAGCTCTCGACGCGGCGGCTTCGCACGAGGGCTGAGACTGTCGCCTTCGCTTTGCCATCCCTTTGAGGAGATGGAGCTAAAAATTGGGTGAGCGCCTGTGAAATCCTGGAAGAACAGCCTCAGATCATGGCTATTTTTAGTTCCACAGAAGCTGCGCATATATTAGTGAGGGCCTGCCTTCCTCTCCGGGCTCGGAGAAATCACACGGTGTCCTCCCAGCCTGCCAGGAAAGAGTTTAACCCTTGTTGTCCCACCACAGTCAGCCCCGGCCAGCTGCAGCTCAGCATGGACCCTGATGGGGACCAGGACAAGGACAGAGAGGTCTTCATGGGTGTTTTGGCTCTTGCAAGGTGAAGGAAGACTTGGGGGGTGTCTTTGCCCCATTCCTCACATTATCTGCGGTGGGAGGAGCAGGGACTGGAAGAAAATTCCAGCACAGAAATGGCATCTGCTTGCCACCACCATCAGCCCTGGCTGAGGAGCTGTCACACTGCAGGCTGAGAGGGGCAGAGAGCAGTTCAGAGTTTGCAGGACCCCAGAGCTGAGGCCTCAACCCCAATGACCTCTCATGATGGCCAGGAGAGATGTCACTCATGGTCTGCCACGTGTCACCTTCAAGGCACCCACCACAGCATCCCAGAATGATTTGGGCTGGAAGGGAATTTAAATCTCATCTCATTCCAAGCCCCTGCCATGGGCAGGAACACCTTCCACTATCCCAGGTTGCTGCAAGCCCAATCCAACCTAGCCTTGGACACTTCCAGGGATGGGGAAGGTAAACACCATGAGCTACTTAACCCAAATCTGCAATCTTTGAACCACGCAATCTCCTGAGGAAAAAGACCTCATCACACCTGGGCTCCTCAGACCCTTGGTGTGGCATCTCCTTCCTCCCACTGGCTGTGCCTCTGCTGCTCCAGACACATCCAGGAAAACCACGGCTGGGACACATAAAGGGAATGAGGCCAGGGATGAGCTCACCACCCCTCTCAAATGTGCCATGCCTTTCAGCGCACAATTAACAAAAAATAATTGCAACACTTATTCCTACACTTTTTTCTCGGAGGGATGAGGAGCAAAGCCTGATCCCTGTGCTTCACACCCACAGTGCCTGTCAGCTCCGCTGCCCGTGCACTTTAACATTTTCCAGCTCTTTAATATTTATTACCTCTGCTGCTTTGTATTACTCATCAGCTATTCCTGGCCAGAGGAAATGTACTGGCGGGTTCTGGAGCGTGCACGTTCCCTGTTTTTTGAGGGGGCTCTGAGTACAACAGCTCCTCGCAAACACACACTCTGCTCACCCAGTTCAGCCTCCTGATGCTTTGGAGAGACAAGAGACTCAGACAAACCACACCATCCCCTCACAGTGACTTTGCAAAGGCCACCAGGGTTTCTTCAGCCATCAGGAGAGGAGACACAGCCTTTTTGGAAGGTACAGGAGCTCTTCCATGGGCATATTCTGCTGATCCCAGCAGAAACATCCCTTAGGAAGTTCACCTGAGCATCCTTCCCTGCTTCACTCGCAGTTGTGTTCCAAGTCTCCTCCCAGCCCTGTGATTAACCACAGACCTGCCAGCAGCTTTGCCTACTTGCAGGATTTCTCCCAGCTGCTGGTGGCTCCCAGTAAGGATATGTATCATAAAATGCAGCAAGTCAAGCTATGCAGGAGCCTGTGGGTGGCTGCACTTGCAGCTGTTTCATTTGAGAGGTTACTCAGAGTTAAGACTGGTTCTAAACGATATTGCAAAATGGACCACTTTCCAGTGGTCATGTTCAGAAGAAGATCCAGCCCAGGCGCAGCACCACCCAGTATCACAGCATTTTTATATTTTCCCTCTTCTCCTACTAATTTAAAAGGTTCTACTTGAAGCTAAATAAAAGTGAAGCCACCTGACCACGTCCTCACTCCACCACCCTCTGGGTGCAGCTGAGTCTTCTCGTGCCAGCAGCCAGTTTATCCAAGTGACACAAATGGGGTCACAGGAGCTTTCTACCAGTGAGCAGCATCTGGGACGCGAGGTATGGAATCCTGCAGCTCAGCCCAAGGGAGGGATGTTCATGCACAGTTAGGTGCAGAAATGGAGGCAGAGAGGTTAAGTGACTTCCCCCAAGCGGGTGGTGGCTGGTGGGATTTAATTGAGAACGGAACGGAATGGAACGGAACGGAACGGAACGGAACAGAACAGAACAGAACAGAACAGAACAGAATAGAATAGAATAGAATAGAATGGAATGGAATGGAATAGAGTAGAAGAATGGAATGGAATGGAATGGAATGGAATGGAGTAGAAGAATGGAATGGAATGGAATGGAATGGAATGGAATGGAATAGAATAGAACAGAACAGAACAGAACAGAACAGAATAGAATAGAATAGAATAGAATAGAATAGAATAGAATAATTTCAGTTGTAAGGGACCTGCAAGGACCATCAAGTCCAGCTTCCAGTTGGGGATGTCCTTTTCTCCCTGTCGCTGCTGGATGGGCTCCTTTTGGAAGTGCTTAACCCGAAGGAAAGAAAGCCTTTCATTTTCACACACATCCTTTCGACCTCCTGCTACTCCAAATGCTTCCCCAGCCCATTTGGATGCCTCTCACACTCCTGCTCCAGCCCAGGCAGCTGCCCTGCCCTGCATGGAGCATGTTTGCATTAACATTGACTGTCATAGCTGCTTGGACGAGATCTATCCCAGAAGCACCAATAAATTGCTGAACGCATTGATCCAGACGTGACTCAGGAGCCACCACTGAATAATCTCCCTCAGCACCTTCCCCTGGCTGAGGCTGGGCACAGTTTCTGCTCCCCTCAGCAAAGCAACGGAGGTCTCTTCCATCTTGCACTTCTCCAGGGGCAGGCCAGCTGCAGGGCCACGTGGGGGCTATTGATTTCTGTAATGAATGGATGGATTTTCCCCTCCTGTGCTCACACCTCCTCCCTCTCCCGTGGAATAATTCAGCGCCTCTGTCATTTGCTGCCCAAATGCCTCTCCGAAGTGCAAACACGCAGCCTTTCCCTGCTGGAATTGCATGCTGCCTGCACAGCCCTGACCTTGGCTTCCACTGTTTTCTCCTGATCTCCTCTGATCTTGCCTCCAGGAGGGATGATTTAAACCAGTGCAGTGAGGCAAGGATCTCAGGCAATGGAGAACAGGAATGCGTTCCTCCCCAGAAGGAAGGTGTGTGGCCAGAACTGCTGGGAAAGCTCAGGCCGTGTGTTGGAGGCTGCAGAACTGGCTGGGAAAGGTGATGGAGCTTCCTGTTGGGATGGATCTGGAGGAGACTCCCACAATCCAGGGATCTGCTCTCAAACAGGAGCAGAGCAGATGTGGTGGTTGTTGCAAAATTGAAGGAATTGCAATTGGGGGATCACAGTTGTGGGTTGAAGAAAAATTCTGGTGTCACTGGGGTCAGCTGAGAAGTTGCCCAGAGAAGTTGTGGATTCCCCAATCCTGGAAGTGTTCAAGACCAGGGTGGATGGAGTTTGGAGCAACCTGGGGCAGTGGAAGGTGTCTCTGCCCATGGTAGGGGGTTGGAACTGGATGATCTTTAAGGTTCCTTCCTCCCCAAACCACTCTGGGATTCAATGAGGAGTCTCACCCCTAGCCCAAAATGCCTTTTCCCAGCCTCCCCCAGTTCCTCCCTGGATAATCCCCTCCTACCATCCCCTTCTCCCCCGCCAGGTCCCTGTAGCTGATGAAGTGCCACAGCCCAACTCCAGCTTTTGGGACCCTTCTCTTCCCATCACCTCCCCTTCAAGTGACCTGTCCTGCACCCTGCTGCTGGTGAGGGACATGCCAGCTCCCTGTGCAAGTACTCCAAAGATCCCTGCAGCAGTGCCCAGGTGCCTCCTGCCCCTACAAGTCCTGCCTGGCCCTCTGCAGCAGTCAGGACCTCAGACATCGTGGAATGTGGCATTTGTCACCTCCTACGTTTGCAGAGATGTTGGAAAGACCTCCCAAACAACAGACCCAGCTGGAAGGAGCCCTCAGAGATGTCCTGCCCATGAATCTGGAATGGCAGAGCATCCCACCTGCCACTGTAGGGAGCTGGGATTTGACAAAACTCCCACATTACAAACTCCCAATCTGGCTCAGGTTGTCCTTTGCCTCCACAGCGAAGGCCTGACTGGTTAAAAATTTGGAGCTGACTCGGAGCGTGTCAGCCCAGGACACAAATCCTTCAAATCCTAGCCTGCCCTGCTTCCAACAGACCATCACACATGTTGGCCCTGACCTCAACACCCAACTAGGAACAGTCCCTGTGTGTCCTCTCCTGCCACCCAGCAGAGTGTCCAGGTGGGCTCAGAGCCCTTTTTTTAGCTTCAAACTCCTTCCTGTGGGTTCAAATCCCTCCTTGTGTGTTCAAATCCCTTTTTCATTGGTTCAAACCCCTTCCAATGGGTTCAAACCCCTTCCTGTAGGTTCAAATCCCTTCTTGTGGGTTCAAATCCCTCCTTCTGTGTTCAAACCCCTTCTTGTAGTTTCAAATCTGCTTCCTGTAGATTCAAATCCTTTCTTGTAGATTAAAACACCTTCTTGTGGGTTCAAAAACCCTTTCTGTGGGTGCAAAACTCTTCTTGTAGGTTCAAATCCCTTCTTGTGGGTTCAAACCTCTTCCTGTAGGTTCAAACCCATTCCTGTGGGTTCAAATCCCTCCTTGTGGGTTCAAATCCCTTCTTGAGGGTTCAAATACCTTCTGGTAGTTTCAAACCCCTTCCTCCAGGTTCAAACTAATTCTTGCAGGTTCAAATCTCTCTCTGTGTGTTCAAATCCCTTCTTGTGGGTTCAAACCTCTTCCTGTAGGTTCAAATCCCTCCTTGTGGGTTCAAATCCCTTCTTGAGGGTTCAAATACCTTCTGGTAGTTTCAAACCCCTTCCTCCAGGTTCAAACTAATTCTTGCAGGTTCAAATCTCTCTCTGTGTGTTCAAATCCCTTCTTGTGGGTTCTAAGCCCTTGTGTTTTCAAACCCCTTCCAGTAAGGTTCAAATCCTTTCTCGTTCAAACCCCTTTCTTGTGGGTTCAAATCCCTTTTTATTAGTTCAAATCCTTTCCTGTGGGTCCAAATCCTTTCCTGTGGGTCCAAATCCTTCCTGTGGGTTCAAATCCTTCCTGTGGGTTCAAATCCCTTCCTGTGGGTTCAAATCCCCTTTTATTGGTTCAAATCCACTTTTATTGGTTCAAATCCCCTTTAATTGGTTCAGACCTCTTCCTGTGGGTTCGCACCTCTTCCTGTGGGTTCCAAGCCCTTCTCTGCTACACATGAAGGCAGAGCTTGACCTTGGCCATGGAACATCCCAGACAAACCCATCAACCCCCCCCGAGTCAGCGGAGGAGACAAAGCTCTCAGGTTCCCGTGTTGGGGCTGCTGGGCAGGATATCCAACCCTGGAACACCTCCTAGGACACGGCAGCGTGTCAGGAAGGCTCTCGTCTGCTGGCTCCAAGGGTGGCCCGGAGAGGATTTTGCCGGGGCTCGATTCCCTGCCGCCGGAATCGCTCCCTCGGCCGCGCGGGGTGGCCGAGTGCCAGCGGGCTGGGTTTCCACCGTGGTCTCATGAGGACACTCTGCTGGAAAGAGGATGCTGCAGGCTTGAGTCATCTCCAGGCTCTGGAGGGAATTAAAGTCTCCACTTCCCACCCCCCTGCCGGCGTGTCCTGCCGCTTGAGGTGACAGCTAAAAGCAGGACACGGAGCCTGCGCCTTTTAAAGTAGATTTGGGATTGAATCCCTTTCCCCGTGTTCTCCTCATGCAACCTGTTCCCCTGGCATGTGTGGAATATTTTGTGTCATATGTTTCCCCCCTCTGATACCCCAAGCTCCTGGGGTGGCCCTGATGCTCCAGTTGGTCACAGCTTTTTTTGGTGGAGCTCAAGCTCATGGGACTGGAAATGTTTCTGGAGCCACCGAAGCCGACCCAGGTCTCCTCAAATGGGATTTCCTTTCTCACTTCGACTGTTCAAAAGTGGGAAAGCTGATCCAAACTCATCATCTTGGCTCCATCTTTTATCAACAGCGAGAAAAAGACAGATTTCCAGAGAGCCACTCATCCCATCTCCAGATAAGTGTCTGCAACACCTCCCACGGATTTCCTGTCTCCTTCCCTTGACTACAGAAGGGTCCAGACGACCGACTGAGAGCTGATGGCTGATACCAGATGTCTCCCATCTCCTTGGCATCACTTCCCTATCAGATGCCTCTCACCTCCTTGCTGTCATTTTGAGGAGTCATTTTGGGGAATCACTTGTACTTCCCCCATGGAAAAGATCTGGGGCACATGGAGGCTGTGGCAGTTCCATGCCAACAGGTAGGAAAGAAATTTTCCGGCAGGGAGCAAAGGTTATGCTGAAATGGAATGCATTCCCATCTGACAGCTGGAATGGGAGCTCCCAGGGCTGGCTGGGATGGTTTTTTTTCCCCCTGTCATCTCTTAATTTGGCTTTTTTATTTCCCCTGTGGAGCAAATGCACAGCTTTGGGAAGATGACACATGCCATGAGTAGTTGCTGTCTAGAACAGACCCTATCCCATAGTTTCCATGTCCTTCCCCACCCAGAGGACTAGCACTGGCTTGGAATGGAAGTCCCCATGGAGATCAATCCCATACATAATCACAGAATCACGGAATCACTGAGCTTGGAAAAGTTCTTGAGGATTGTCAAGTCCAACTGTTAACCCAGCAGGGTCAAGTCTGCCGCTGAGCCATGTCCCCAAGTGCCACATCCACACATCTTCTAAATCCACCAAGGAATGGTGAATCCACCACTGCCCTGGGCAGCTGTGCCAGGACTTGACAACCTTTTCCATGAAGTTTTTTTTTCCTAATATCCAAACTAATTCTCCCCTGGCACAGCTTGAGGCTGTTCCCTCTCATCCTGTCCTGTCTGCTCCCTGGGACTTCCCCCGGCTGTCCCCTCCTGTCAGGGAGTTGTGCAGAGCCAGAAGGTTCCCCCTGAGCCTCCTTTTCTCCAGGCTGAGCTCCTCCAGCTCCTTCAGCCACTCTTCATCAGACTTGTGCTCCAGACCCTTCCTCAGCTCCATTTCCATCCTTTGGAAACACTCCAGCATCTCCTGCTGGCTTCTCCAAGGCATCCCTGAAGAAGCAGGAGACCAGGGGCAAGACCCACAGGCATCTGGCTCTGTTTCAGAGGATATCAAAGATATCCACGGACAGCTGGAAGGTGGGGTACAGGGCATGAAGAAGACCTCTGCCCTTCTAGACCTACATCTGAGGGTGCGCTGAGCCAATAAGAGCATCTTGAATGGTTTGGACAAGGGAATGGATCTCCTGGGCTTCAGTCCAGAGGGGGAAAGAAAGAAAGCAACAGGCCATGAATCCAGGCAGGCCAACTCCACCCTCCCACAGACAAGGAAGAGGCGTCTCCTCCTCTTCCTCACTCTGTTCATTGCTCCATCTACATCCTTCCCATGGGAATCTTGTCCCTGCTGCCCAAACCAGCTGGAAGAATCCTTTGCTGTGAGACTGACAGCACAGCCTGCATGTCCCTGCAAGCCACAACTACCAGGACCTTCAGGGCTGCTGGTCCCCCTGTCACCAGCTCAAAGATGTGACTGCTCAGTGCTTGGAGAAGGGGGCAGAACCCAAAGAAGGTATGGGAGCTCCTTTGGTGGGTTTGTAGCAGAAAAGAGCAGAACTTGGACAGAATAGATCTCCCTGGACAGATTTGCTTGCTATGGGAGCAAAGGGAGAAGGCTGGGAAGGGTGAGGGAGCAGGATAACAGTCATGGAGTGGAGCCAAGGCACTGCCCACAAATCCCTTGCTCTGGTGTTGGAGCAGTTTTATGATTAAACGTAACCCCTCCCATTTTTTCCCTTAGGACTTTTTGTAAGTTCTGTAGCAAACCAATTCTAATTCATATTAGTCATTCCCAACTGGTCATTCAACTCTTGCACACCATCAGAGTTATCCATAAACAGGTCCTGTTTTCCTCACCCACTCAACCTTCTGATCACTATTTTAGACACTCTTCATTTCAGGAATGGACAAAGTAACTCATCCCTGGCTGCAGTGCAGGGTTGAGAGACTCAGGTACGGAACCCAGGAGTCCTGACTCCCAGGTATCACTGATATTTATATGATGGCAATGTTAAAAGGCTTCTGCTGAGATCAGAGTTGGATTGTGCCGAGTCCGGAGCACACACAGAGTAAGAGACAGCTCTCGCCCTAAAGGATTTACAATCTAAACTGACAAGGACAGAGCCACGGCAAAGGAAAGGATGTGTTATTAACAGCAGGGGACTGAGGCACTGAGAGATGCAATAAATTGCCTGCAGTCACATGTGGAGGAGCCAAAACCTGACCCTTGGTTTCCCACCGATGCTGCCTTGTCTCAGCCATCAAGGAAGGAGCACACTGGGAATCTGGGTGAGTTGGGAATTTTGCCGATGGGTCAGGTGAGGTCAGGAACTCTGCCAAAAAGCACAGCCCAGCACAAAGGCGTTCTTGCCCCTGCCCCAGCCTTATTTATGTGTGACTGGGAGGGAGGAGAAAAGCCCCTTCTGACACCACCACCCCCAGGATCATCATCATCATCATCCCAATTGGTTTCTGTTCACTCAGACAAACCCTCTTAGAGGGGTGAGGGCTGATAAACCACTGCAGGGACTTTTACAGACTGACAGGAATCACAGAATCATTGAATCATTAAGGTTGGAAAAGACCTTTAAGGTTGCCAAGCCTAACTGTTTACTCAGCCCCACCACCAAGTTCACCACTAAACCAAGTGCCACATCCACACCTTTTTTGAACACTTCTGGGGTAGCGACTCCACCACTTTCCTGGGAAGTCTGTTCCAATGCTTTATGACCCTTTCTCTGAAGAAATTTTTCATAATATCTAATCCAGGAAGGGGGAACTGAAATCACTTTTTGTTAGGGGACACCTGCCCAAAAGAGTAGGTTTCAGGGGACACCCGTGTGAAAGAGTGACCCTCAGAAAGTTTGGTCTTTTGGGCATAAAACTGTGCTGAGACTTGTTGATAATTTCTGAGTCGTGTCAGGACATCTCAAAGCACAATGAGATTGTCTCACCTGTCTGTGCACACCTGAGAGAAAGCATGTGAGGAAAAATAAATTCCCTTTGCCTACTTATACAGAGGCTCCTACTACATTTGTCATGGGCTCAGGCTTTGCCAGGGGAGGTTCAGGTTGGACATCAAGAAGAGTTTCTTCACTGAAAGGGTTGTCAGGTACTGGAACTGCCCAGGGAGGTGGTGGAGCCTCACCCCTGGAGGTGTCCATGGATGGCCTGGATGTGGCACTCAGTGCTCTGGGCTGGGTGACAAGGTGGGGATTGTTCACGGGTTGGAATCGATGATCTTGATGGTGTTTTCCAACCTGAATGACCCTGTGATTCCATGATTTTTTAGATTTTGCTTCTGACATGGTTTCCTGTACCTTTAGCCTACCAAAGCTCCTTAGCTCTCAGAGGTGAATTTGAACCAGAGCAATGATGCAAAGGAGATTTCTACCATTCAGTGGAACCCCAAAATCTGAAGAGTTTAAGATTAGGTATGGCAGAGTTTGATTTCAGTTGAAAACAATCAGTAGATTTAGGTTCTTGAGTTATCACATCCAGCCCTGTGTCTCGCTTGGGTTCTTGTTGTCCATCCCTGGTCCATTCCAGACATTTGGTTGTCATGGAGTCATAGAATCATTTAGGTTGGAAAATACCTCCGAGATCATCAAGTCCAACCAACAATCCAGCACCACATGTTCACCACAAAATCAGGTCCCACATCCCTCAGACAAGCACAGTCATGATTTAGGAAATCTGGGTAAATTGCCCATGGTCTTGCACAGCAAACCCCATATTTCTGAGATCATCCTGCCTCCATTTGGTCATAGATCCATCTTTTCATGTAACTGCCTCCCTTTCCCCCTTTCCCTAGAATCCAGGCTGGATTGGGAATGGTTTTGATATCAATAAATATCTTAACGCTGTGGGTGCGCTCAACATCTGCGTGTGAACCCTCCGACGCAGCCACGGCAACGGGGAATTCAAATGATCTGCCTCATCTCATCCTCCTTGCAGGAACAAACATTCCCATGAATTATTCGTGTCCAATCCCGGAGTCCCCGTGTTCTCCTGAGTGCAAACAGGCACTTTCCTTACACGATATTTATGGAGAAGAAGCACCAGGTGAGAAATGAGCAGTTTTAGGGCTCATGTCATTTACTGGGCCAGGAGAAAGAATTGTTTGCAGCATCGAGCTTTGTTCCAGTCTCTGGGACCTCATACAAAGTAATTAACTGAGAATTTCAGGGTCATTCTCTGGCCCTGAGGCCACCAGGCAGGCTCTGGCCACATCCACGCTCCGGAACACTCAGAGCCTGGAAAACTGGATGGGCACATCCAGAGCCTGCAGGGAATGGGGTGAGCAGGGGGAAACAGACAGCAGGGAGCTCCTCCATAGCTGTGCTCTCATCAAACAGGAAGGACAGGATGTAATAACGCCTTATGTCGATTTATTGTAAACATTTCATTTTGTCAGTGTTCCATGGGAAAGCATCTCCTGTGCTGTGAGCTGAAGGCAGTCTGAGAGAGCTGCTGCCTACACAAAGCCTTGGTCCTGCACAGGATCCTCTCCCAGGGCACTGAGAGTCTGCTCCTCCCTGGACAGTCCCTGGAGAAGGGTAAAACAGTCAGGATGTGACCCCACAACCTTTTATTTGGGCTTTAGGAAGGTTCTCAGGTCTAATTTCCATCACAACACAGAGGGATTATTTGTGCATTTAGCTCCCTATCCATCCCAGCATCACAGTTTCTCCAGCTCAAGATTTTGTGTTTGGGCTTTGCAATCTGCCCCCTTCCCTCTCCCCTGGCCTCCCTCGGTGAAAGTTAATTTAGGACAGCAGCCTTCTGGTGAAAAATGGTATTTCTTGGGAAGCACCAACTGAGGGCAGCTGTCCATGCAGGAAGGGGTGATCCTTGCTTTTAGGAATATCAAGGACAAGTCTCCAGGAGGCAAAGTCCTGCCTGAAATTCCTGCTGTTACCCTGATCCAAATCAGGGAGCTCCTTGGTGATTGCCACAGCACCACCCCTGCCAGAATAATTTCAAGAAAAAACAATAAATACCCAACAGTAACATGGCTTTTTTCATGGACCAGCTTGTTCTCAACCAAGAAAATGTTCCTTAATAACAGGATTCCACCAGGATGGTGTTACCAAAGCCTGACAATGCCACTCAAGAGCCCCTGATCTTAAATAAGGTATTTTCCTTCCCAGCAGTGAAAACTGCAGTGCCTTCACCCACTCCTCTGAATAATGGGAGTGTTTCTGCAAGCTTGCCATGGTAATTTAAAATCAATTTTACTTTGGTTTCCCATTATAACTTTTGCTATAGGAAATTAACACTTTAGTAAATCACCTATTGCCTGCAAAAAACAACAGAGTGCAATAAATGGTAGTGCCTGTGAGGTTTGGTTGGTTTGCAATGAAAAAACATCCCAATGGATGTAATAATGTAATGGTGTGATAATTGAAATATGTATTCTGGTAGAATGGTTTGGGTTGGAAGGGGCCTTAAAGGCCATCCAGTGCCACACCCCTGCCATGGGCAGTGACATCTTCAACCCAGGTTGCTCAGGGCTCTGTCCAACGTGGTCTTGGACAGCTGCAGGATGGGCTGAACCCTTTGGATGTATCCTTTGGAGGAGCCAGCATGCTGAAAGTGTCACCCCTGGGTGTGCAGGATGGCCACCAACCCCATACCCAGTGCTGGGGGGGACGATGAAGGTGATAAACAGATCTCACTCCAGCCTGTGGCCCTGCAAACCATGATGGAGATCTGAACCCAGGTCTTCTGCTGTCTCAGCTGGCTTCACCAACCCATTACAGGGTACAGCAGAGAACGCTGTTCACCCTCCTGCCTTTGGGAAATGATGCTCAAACCCCCTGGTGATACTTTTGTGAAAGTCAGAGCTGTATCTCCCATGGCAAATAAACTGCTCCATTGCTCCTGGAGTTATTGGGCTGATTTTCTGATGGTTTTCAGCCTGTTTTCCCAGCAGTGAGCAGGAATTACAGAATATACCAGTTAACTCCAGCTCTTCCCATGACCACCACTTTAATACAAGCCATGTAAAAGAGATGATTAATCAAAAAAACCCCTGTCTCTGAGTTCCCCCATTTAAATTGGTACAGCCATTCAAAAGCCAGGTGTTTCCTGCCGTCCAAACCTCCAGATTATCCAGCCCAGCTCTTTAAATGCACAGGACCAAAAAAAAAGGTGTTAGGCTGGGCCTTCATCTCCTCTCCTGATGATTCCAGCTTTCAGCCCTTGCTGTCAGCAGTCCCCTCCCAGCACCAGCAGAATCAAAGGTGGAATCAGCTCCGACACGAGGAATGACAAAAGCTCCAGAGCCACGAGTCATTAGGAAGCTCCTGCCTCTCTCCCAGTTGCACTTTAATGAGCACAAGGAGAGCTGGGGATGGCTTGGCTCTGTGTTTGAGAGCCAGCTTGGGAGTTGGAACCTGCCGTTCTGTGGCTTTCACAGGAAAAACGCTTCCTTCCCAGGCTCCAAAAGTCCTCGTGAAAACTGGTGTGTGCAGGCGGATCCGAAGGATGGAGATGGAGGATGGATGGGGATGGAGGATGGATGGGGGTGGAGGATGGATGGGGGTGGAGGATGGATGGCTCCTGCAGAGCCCAGTTGCAGAAAGCCCCTCTGATCTCTCCATGTGTCTCCTCTCGTTTCCTCTGAGGCTTTTTGGGGTGGATGGGTGAATTTTAAGTGTAAGATGACTTTGGGATGAACACCAAGAGTGGGGCACAAACAACAAATGGACAAGCCAGGGTGGATGTTGAGCGTGGATTTAACAAGAACCTCCTCAAAGGTCTGGAGATCCTGGATGGGATAAAGGGTCTGGTCTGCCTTTCTCAGCTTGGGACTACTTGTAAAAACAAAAAAATTGTAAAATTGGGACAGAAAGGCTTCGCCTACACCTGCAAATCTGCTTTCCAGCCCTTGGTCTCACTCTTCCCTGTACATGCTGAGGTATGGGAAACACACCTCATCCCCGATGGACATCCCCAGCCTTCTACTTCAGAAGATGGAGTATGGAGACAGAAGACTGTCTTGGTCCCAAAACAAAACACTTCTCATGAATTCCAGAATCACAGGATGGGTAAAGTTGGAAGGGACCACAGTGACTCATCTGGTCCCACCTCCCTGCTCAAGCAGGGCCAGAGCACTTGTCATGGGACTGTGTCCAGACAGGTCTGGAATATCTCCAGGAGGGAGACTCCACATCCTCTCTGGACAATCTGTTCAGGGAAAAAGTTCTTCCTCCTGTCCAGGAGGAACTTCCTAGGCATCGGTTCCTTGCCTGTTCCTCCTGTGCTGGGCCCCATGGAGCAGAGCCTGGGCTCTGCTCTGAGCCCTCCCTGCAGATGGGGACAGACAGGGATGGGTTCCCCTCTCAGCTGTCTCCTCTCAAGGCTGAACAGCCCCAGATCCCTCAGCCTTTCCTGGGCAGGGAGATGCTCCAGGCCCTTCATCAACTTTGTAACCTGCTCTGTCACTCCAGGTCCCTCCTGTCCTGAGGAGCCCAGAGCTGGACACAGCACTCCAGATGTGCCTCCCAGGGCTGGGCAGAGGAACAGGATCACTCCCTGACCTGCTGGAAATGCTCTTCCTGGTGCACTCCAAGATCTCATTGGCTTTCTTGGCCCTCAGGTCACTGCTGGATCATGGACAGCCTGTTGTCCACCAGGACACCCAGGTCCTTCTCCACAGAGCTGCTCCAGCAAGTCACTCCCAGCCTGTGCTGGTGGCTGGGGTTGTTTCTCCGCAGGTGCAGGACCTGCATTTCCCTTTGTTGGATTTCAGGCAGTTCTCTGCCCATCTCCCCAACCCACTGAGGTCCCTCTGAAGGGCTGCACAGCCACTTCTCCCAGCTTTGTGTCATCACTGAATTTCTAGAGGAGGCACCTGTCCCTTCATCCAAGTCATCAATAAACAAATTAAACGATTCTGGGGCCAGTATTGAACCCTGGGGGACACAACAAGGACAGCCCTCCAACCAGACCCTGTGCTGCTGATCATGACCCTCTGGGCTCTGCTGCTCAGCCAGTTCATGGGATCACAGAATCATTAAGGTTGGAAAAACTTCCAAGATCTGACTCCAACCTGTGAGTTAAGACAGCCAGGTCCAGCACTAAACCATGTCCCTAAGCACCACATCTGTGTTACAGCTCTCAGTCCAGCTCATCCGCTCTTCCAGTCCACATTTCCTGAGTTTATCCAACAGATATGATGGGACACACTGTCAAAAGCCTTGCTGGAGTCCAGGTACACAACACCCACTGCTCTGCCCTCATCCATCCAGGTGGCTGTCTCATTGCAGAAGGCAGTTGGGTTGGTCAAACATGATTTCCCTTCAGTGAATCCATGCTGACAACTCCTGATTGCCTTTCCCCACACTGGTGTTTTCCCACTTAAAGCCTTGCCTTTTGACAAATGGGAATCTCCCTTCAGGGGACAGCAAACAGAGTCACTGGAAAATGCCTCCCTAGTGTTAATGAGCATTTTGCAGATGTGCAGAGACCCCAACCCCGTGGGTGAGAGCACAGTGACACACTGAGAGCTCTGCAGAGCCTCCTGGGAGCTAGCAGGGTGTCTCCTAGGTTTCCTGGTGCACAACAATTCCTCTGGGATTGATCACGCCATTCCACACCACTACGGAGTTGGATGGACAGGCAGGTGGAGAAGGAAAAGTAGTAATAAATTAAACCTTCCTCGCCCCATCCTCTCTCATCCCAAATCAATGAGAGGCTGCCTGTGCTGGGGGTGCCACATCCAAGACAATGACAGCTGACAGTGCCTTCGAGGGACACTGTCAAAGACTTTTAGGCTCATCATTCGGCGAGGGAAAGATTTCCTGACTGATTTTGTGGGAAGGAGCACCTTTGCAGACAAGCTGGGAGTGCCACCTGCAGCCAGTGTGGCTTCACCCCTGGTTCCCAGAGCCTGACACAGCTCCAGGATGGTGCCACCACCCCTGAAGGGGAGGGTTGGGTCACAGAGGCAGGAGGAGAGGTGGGGTGACTAAACCAGGATGAGGATTTCTGTGTGGAACACTTTTGTTGGGTGGAAGTTGGCAATGGCGTGGTGCAGCCACACCTGGTGGGATGGGGAGATGCCCTTGGCTTCTCCTTCTGGCCCATGGTTTTGTCGTGGTTTGGGTGCTGCAGGTCTCCAGGAGATACTGGCAGCACCTTGGGGTTTGTGGGGAGTGGATGCTCAGGGCTCCAGGTTATTCCTGACTCCAAGATCAGATGTGTGATGTCAGCTGGGAACCTCTGCAGCCCAGGGACAGCAAGGGACAACTGCAGAGGGTGGCTGATGTCACACAAACAGCCTCCTACAAGGCCATCCTCTGGAAGAAACACTGGGATGGGGAGAGGGAGGATGAGGTGGGACACCTTCCACT
>VZRM01004121.1:200696-230111 GCA_013397955.1 Grantiella picta | reverse complement strand
TGAACACCCCCAGCTCTCCCAGGCTGGCTCCAGAGCAGAGGAGCTCCAGCCCTTGGAGAATCTCTGTGGCCTCCTCTGGTTTTGCTCCAGCAGCTCCACATCTTCATGCTGTTGTTCCCCACATCTGGAGGTAGCTCTGTAGGTGGAGTCTCACCTGAGCAGGGTAGAGGGGCAGAAATTCCTCCTCCTCTCCTGCTGCCCACGCTGGGGAATCAGCCCAGGACCAGGGCAGGTCCAGCTTCCAAACCCCTGCCTCAGGCTGAGATAAATTATCAGTTAATTTATATTAAATACCTCATTTGCAAATCTCTCCATTGCCAAAGCACCAAGCGGGGTGAAGCCCACACTTCTGGTCCAACCATCCTCCTAGTCAGAAATTGCCTCCATATCCACCCAAATCCACTTTCCCACACCAGACCTTTGCATCACTTTCATCTTTCCCAGGATTTTGCCCACAAATCTCTTTATGTAATGATTGTGGAACTAATTAATTTTTAAACAGATTTGACTTTTAAAAAAAAATTTATGAGCACCACACAGGACAATGCATTCCAAGGAAAAAAATGTATGGTGAGCAAACAAACCATGTATATAAATACATACTGTAAACATAGATATGGTAAACCTATATGAATCTATGGCTTATTTATTCATTTGAGGTGTATATGCCTGTAAATAGAGAGGTATGTGGCATATATAAATAAAATAATAAAATCTGATTTATGATCTATATATCTATATGAATAAACAAGATATGTTTATATATATCATATATATGACCATATACGTGGTTTATTTATTCATTTCTACACCTATGCAAACAATTTCCTTCTGGCAGAGAGGTGAAAGCAGGAACTGCTGTCTGATGTAAAGATGGGAATTCAGTTTTGAGGTCAAACTGGAGTAAATAAATGAGTCTTTTGATATTTTTGTGTAAAAGAACTTTGGAATGATTGGGGAAAGCTCTTTTTAGAAACTTATGAAATGTCACTTCTCAGCAAAACTCTTCCTGGTTGTATTTCATTTTTTTTCTAAACTTCACATTCAGTGAGTGCCATTTGTAGTGACCCATTGCTGTATGATATAATACCATGGCACTACAAAGTAAAGTAAAGTAAAAGAAAATAGGAAAGGAAAGGAAAGGAAAGGAAAGGAAAGGAAAGGAAAGGAAAGGAAAGGAAAGGAAAAAAGAAAAGAAAAGAAAAGAAAAGAAAAGAAAAGAAAAGAAAAGAAAAGAAAAGAAAAGAAAAGAAAAGAAAAGAAAAGAAAAGAAAAGAGAAAAAATAAAAGAAAATATTAAAGGCAGCTGTAGCTTCATACAGAGAATTATTGTCATTGGGAAGACAAAGGGCTTGCTCACAGGTGATGCAAGGAAGCAGCTAAAGGTAAGGAGAAAAGTTGCTCCATCAAGTTCCTGCTCCACATGGAGGCATCAAGAGACCATGGCCAAACTCTCACTGTCCTTCCCCGTCCCAACATTCCTGGAGACGTTACAAGAGCTGAACTTTGCTCAGGTTCTGGCAACTCCTCAGCCCTGCCATTCCCCACCGCCTTTCTCTGGTTTCCCTCCCGAGCTGCAGACGATGAGTCTGGACAGAGTCTCCCCGGAGCCACGGCAGCAGAGATCGTATCTCTGCTCCTGGATGCTCGGAAGGGAGGGAGGGAGGGATGGAGGAGCATCTCCTGTGTGGATGTGAGACGGGATCAGCTCAGCCGCCCCATCCCCAAATCCCATCCTTCCATCCCCTTTTCCACTACTCCTGTCCCCTGGTCTTCATTCTGGAATGAGGTGTAGCTTTAAATCTGACCTAAATAGAGCGTGGAAATGACTCATTTGATTCCAGACCGACTCACCCATGCAGCCCAGGCTGAGGGGAAGGAATCTCGTTCATATCAATTCATGAATCCAAGCTCAGACGTGGATCTGACAAACTCTGCTTGCAAAGATGTTCTCCTCCTGCCACTCCTGCTCTGGGATTTAGTTCAGCTCTTGATGATCTCAAGACTAACAGGCCAGGGAGGGTATTTTATTAATGAATTGCTCTTTGGGGAAGGGGGAAAGCAGCCAGAAATCTCCTCCCTGGACCGAGTGCAAATCAGGGCAAGGAGGAACAGTTCACCACGGAGATGTGGCTGAGGCACACAGGAGAGCTGGGGGATGATGCCACGAGAAGAGGTGAATATCTTGCTGTGGAGGAAAGGGAAGCAGCCAGGATCCAGCCCTTTGCCTCTCCTAGAAAATCACTAAAGCAAGCAATAGTAATTGGAGAGCTACTTGTAAGCCAGGCATCTTCTCCCCTGCTAAAAGCTTTGCCTGTAGCGCTGAAGGAGCGGCTTGTGATAAATATATATATATTAAAAATATCTGCTCTGACAAGCGTGAAGCTGGAGAGCAGAGAGGCAGGGGAGGAGGTAAGGCGGGTAGGAAGCATAAATCAAAATGTTTTGCCGCTCCTAATTAAATCCACCAACCTGTTTGTAACAAAACCCACTCTCGGTCAACGGGAGGAGAGGAAGACGAGGAGCTGCCGCTGCCCGATGGCCACGGTGGCCAAGAGCTCCCTGAGCCTCACTCAGGAGCACAGCGGCCTGGGAGTCTTCACGCTGGGATATGAGCTTCAGGAAAACCTCCAGCCATCTGTGCCAGAGGAGGCAGAGCAGTCACAGCCAGGCAGGGTGGAAAGGGGGGAAAGCATTCCAGGGAGTGCTGGGAACCTTCTCACTGCTCCACATCCTCTGCAGCCAGACGGCTGCAATGTGCTGCTGCCAGCCCTGCAGCCACCGCGGCTTGTGCAGCTGGGAATGGGTCAGGGAGAGCAAAATCGGATGAAAGGGAGGGCTGGGAAGGAGAGAAAGCAAACGAGGGATCATGTTGCTGCTGCACCGCCCAGGATGCTGCCTGCAGTGTGCTTGTGGTCCTCACTCACCTCCCAAAGGAGATACAGAGAAAGAAAAGGTTCAGAGAAGGAAGGTGAAGGAGAGCAGGGGGGTGGAAATTTCTGTACATTCAGAGAATGGTTTGGGTTGGAAGGGATTTTAAACATCATCCTATTCCACACCCTGCCATGGGCGGGGACACCTTCCACTATCCCAGGTTGCTCCAAGCCCTGTCCAGCCGGGCCTTGGACACTTCCAGGGATCCAGGGGCAGCCACAGCTTCTCTGGGCAACCTGGGCCAGGGCCTCATCATCCTCATAGGGAACAATTCCTTCCCAATATCCCACCTATCCCTGCCCTCTGGCAGTGGGAAGCCATTCCCTGTGTCCTGTCCCTCCATCCCTTGTCCCCAGTCCATCTCCAGCTCTCCTGGAGCCCCTTTAGGCACTGGCAGGAGCTCTGAGCTCTCCCTGGATCCTTCTCTTCTCCAGGCGAATATCCCCAGCTCTCCCAGCCTGGCTCCAGAGCAGAGGAGCTCCAACCCTCAGAGCATCTCCTCCTCTGGACTCATTCCAGCAGCTCCACATCCTTCTTATGCTGAGGATTTCAGGAAAATGTGTCACAGAGACCAAGATTCTTCAGTCCAGAAAAGGGAGAGATGATGCCATACAAAATAAAGAGCTGTAAAATTCAGAGTGCTCTGTAGTGAAAGATTTCCTAACGAGGGCCAGGAGTTCCCTATGGGATGGTCCAGTGGCAGTTCAAAGCTAGCAAAAGGAAGGCTCCCTTTTTTCTAGAAAGCACAGTAAAAGTGGGCAACTCCTTTCCACAATACCAAGAATGTAGAAAAAAAACCTAACGGAGAAACTCAACCTCCAAGGAACATTTTGTTATTAAATCGACACCAGCACATCCATCTCAGGATCATCCCCAGATGCATCCCTACGTGCCTGCCTTGTTCTTCCACCCTCCTGCTGCTACTCAACCTGCTCTTGGTGGACTTTAAACCAGGCTGGCCCAGCACAACTGTTGTTTTTCTCAGTCCCAAACATGGCTTTTTTCCAAGTTTCTCATCAAATTCCACCCAAAAGTTGAGTTAACATCTGCAGGGCAGCCTGTGCTGAGCCTGATGCTTGTGACTGAAACTCCCCTGACATCCCGGGCAGGGATGGTTTTACCCTGACCTTCCCAGGGCAACCTCAAAATCTAAATCTGCCACAGTTTTAGCCCCAGAGCTGGTCAGGGAGAAGCTGAGTGGGATGATTTGTCCACATCCCACATCCTGCCTGCAAAGGGCACCACACACCTGATGTGTTTTGGGGACACCTGATGGTGGTTGGAGACATCAAAGCCGCCTGCTGTGATCTCTTCATCAGCTGGTCCAAGATCTTATAAATAACCTCTCTCCCCTCTGTTCTGACTTTGCTCTCTGCTTTACATCCTGGCTACCGAATGGATTAGGGAATCTTTGTGGGAAGTGAATGTTTTTCTAGAGCTCACGTGGATTGTGAGTGGAAATCTGCTGAGCTGTCGGGAAGAGAGGAGGAGGTAAAGGAGAAAGCTCTGGAGAAACACACTGATGCTGCTACTGCTCTTCAATCCAGCCAAAATAAACACTGTGAAGCTTCCACAGGTTGGTGGAAGTGCTAAATATCACTGTGAAGTGGGCAAAGTGAGAGTGACAATTAGATACTTAATAAGCGACTGTTTAAGGGTTGATTTGTTTCTTCGAGGTTGCACAGGGTGGGAGGTGGTGTAACAGGTCAGGAATGAGCTTTGGAGGGATTTCCCTTAGCACCTGGGATGGGGAATTTCACTTGAGAATGCCATCAGATCCCTAGTTTTGGCTTCCAGAGCTATTCAGGCTTGACTTATCCACACAAATAACGGAGGAAAAAATACCCACAGTCCCTGCTGGTGATTTGTTCCCATTACTGCCTTCCCACGCTCTTCAAAGACGTGGAACTTGTTCCAAGCTGGAATTTGACTGACATCCCTCTCCAAACACTGGAGCTCCCTGGGTGATTTTATCTCCTCCACAGAGCAGAGATTGCCTGGCTGAGGGTGAGTAACCAACGGTGCCCATTGCAGCAGTGACTGTGCTTTCAGAAATCAAAAGTTCACCCACTGGGCCTCTTCTGACTCGGGAGACAGGAGCCATGGGAACCATTGTTAGCATTTCACAGGAGAGTGGGTTGATATTTTTAATCAACATTTGCATGCTTAAACTTCGCTTCTATTTTATTTTTATCCACCTCCTTTCTCCTCGTTACATTTCTCCAGCGCACAAAAGGAAAGAAAGGAAGAGAACTTTTTAATTAAAAACTTTTGAAGACAAGTGCAGCACAAAGCCGCTCTTTGTATCGCGGGAGATAAATCACTGCAAACATTTGGAAGAGCCCAGACTTTGGTGTGTCGTGCCAGTGAAATCACACATCAGGAATGATCTGGAGTCCAAGTTTGGCTCCAGGCTGAAGGAGCCACCAGATGAACTTGGCTGTCACTGCTTATCAGGCTAAGGGACCAAACCAGTGTGATGCTGGACATGTCTTGGCCAGGAGCTTGGAAAAACCTGGTCTGGTGGCAGGGGGTGGAACAGGATGAGATTTAAGGTCCCTTTATTGCAAGGCACCTTTAAATAGCAAAATGCTGAAGTTGAAATAGCAACAAGTAATGAATAATGCAGGGAGCTGAGCTGAACCTCAGGTGAGTAAAATGTGTGCCTGGTTCTGAGGTGCTTGCCCCAGGTCCTTTCTGTGACCAGCTCAGATAAATCTATTTGTGCTCCTTTAGACAAAGGTTTCCTTCCGTTAACTGTAAAGGAGGCCAAGGGAAATGTTCAGAAATGTCTCCATTTTAGAGATTTTCTTCTGTTTAGGTGACTCTTACCTTGTTTTCCTTCAAGTCCAACCATTAACCCAGCGCTGCTGTGTTCACCACTGAGCCATGACCCTGTGTGACACATCCACACTCCTTCTGAACACTTCCAGGGATGCTGATTCCACCACTTTCCTGGTAGTGGAATCCCTGGGCAGCCACTTCTAATGCCTGACCATTCCCACTGCGGTGTCACAGTGGAGCTCCTGCTGTCTCTGCTCTGCTGTCAGTGATGGAACAACTCTATGTGGGCTCAAGCCACACAAGTCCACTGGGATGGAGAGCTGTAACCACCTCAAAGAGAGATTTTTTCAGGAGAAAATAGAGAGGGGGGGGGGAAAAAGCCCTCCACTCTAGACTAATGATAAGGTTTCCTCAACCCCTCCTCCCTAAACATCATGAACTGTCAGAATTCCAGTGAAGGTCTAGTTCTGCTTGCAGGAACTTTGGAGCAGCATTTTGGTCTCCAGACCCAATTCCCCTGAGCAGTTTGGCAGCAGTCAGTCCAGCTGATGGGCTAGGCAGGGAGGGATGCTCCCCTTCCCCAGCCTGGCCACGAAGATCCTTGGATCTGATGGCTCCTATCCTGGCCTTGTCCCCCTGTGCAGGAGCATTTGGCTGTCAGATGAATCACACAGTCAGCTCAGCTTGTCACCATCCGTGAGGTGAGCTGTGATGAGCCCAGCATCTGATAAAAGCTGTCCTCAACCAGGGCGATTTCCCACACTGTTGGCAGCAAAGGAAGAGAATGGCATGGGACTTTTCCAAAGGATTCCTTGGGCTGATCCTGCTGGCAGAGAAGGGAAGCAGGCAGGATCAGTAACAGGGTGCAGCAGCCTGAAATCCCCACAGCTGAACCCTCACATCTGCCTTTGCTCAGACAGCAGGTGTGGTGGATAAGGGCGACTGCAAAGGTTTTCTGTCACACACTTGGCTTTGTGTCCTGAAATATTCAGGTGGGAAAGCAGCTCAGCAGATCTCCTGTCTGGTTTGGGTTGCAGAGAATCAGAGAAGCATTGAGAAATCTGGAGGTGTCTGAGCATCTGCTGGAAGCAGCACTGTGTCCACCACCTGATCAGCTCAGCGAGGGCTTGACAACATCCATGGATGGATGGACAACATCCAACAGAGGTTCCATAGAGATGGACATTCCCCCACTTCCCTGAGCGCTTCTTCCAGTGCTGCACAATCTCCTGTTGTTCCATCTGAACATCCCAACATCTTGGAGAAGTGGTCATGGAATCCCAGAATGGTTTGGGGTGGAAGGGACCTTAAAGATCATCTAGTTCCACACCCTGCCGTGGAGAGGGGCACCTTCCACTAGCCCAGGTTGCTCCAAGCCCTGTCCAGCCTGGCCTTGGACACTTCCAGGGATCCAGGGGCAGCCACAGCTTCTCTGGGAATTCTATTCCAGGACCTCACCACCCTCACAAGGAAGAATTCCTTCCCAATATCTAATCTAAATCTCTCCTCTTTTAAAGGAAAAGATGGTTCAACTGAAAAAGGGAAGCAAAGAGTGAATTCTGGTATCAGTTTTGCATTCGAAATAAAATGGTATCAAAGAAAGAGCAGAAAAGGGTAAGAATTTTAGGCTGACATTTCACAAATCAAGTGTTTCAATCTCCCATGTCAGCAGTTAGCTTGAAGGAAAATGGGAAAATCACCCTGAAACAAAGGAACTTTTTTTTTTTTTCCAATACCCAAAAGCAGAGGGGGAGCTGCACTGGGAAAGGGAGGGTCTGTCTGCTGAACATGGAGAGAGCAAGAGCGCTTAAAATCATGTAGTAAAATCAGGGATGCATGCCTCTCCCTCCAGTTTTACTCCTGAATTTCCACCCATGCCTGAATTCAGGCATAAGCAAGATGTGGGTTTGCCTCTCTCCACGCTGCAGCCCAGCAGCAAACCAGGGGTTCAGAGACCACAGCAGGCATTATGTCATCCTGCGAGGAGGAGCTGGGCAATCCTGCAACGACTTCTTTCCAAGCCCTTTTATCCAATCCCTCCTCTAGCAGCACTGCTGAAGAAACGGGGGAAAAAAAAGGAGCCTGGCCCCAGGGGAAGGGTGTTACAAGAGGAGATCCCACGCCAGGATGTCCCCGTCAGCATCCCAGAATGAGGAGAGCTGCGGTGCAGGGTTGAGAGGGGTGGAGGTGCCTCTCTGGCTGTTGTTCACCTGCCAGATCCCTCCTGCTTGCAAAAAAAAAAAAAAAAAAAAAAAACCTGTGTGCAGCAAAAGGTGATGTCATCCCTTCCCTGCTCCTGAAATCCAGCTCCTTGCTGACTGTGGCTCAGGGCTGGTGTTATTAACAGTCCCTTTTGGCACATCCTGTGCAATGATGATTTCTTTCTTTCTTTCTTTTTATTTATTTTATTTTATTTTTATTTTATTCCCCACCCCTCTTTTTCTCCTTTTGCTGCACGGTGACCAGGCTCCTGAGACTCAGGTTGATTAAATTTCTATGCCTCGCAGCTTCCCTGGAGTCCACATAATTTATGTAAATACGAGAGATAAGAAACGAGGGGGGAATCACAAGAAAAAAACGGAGCGTTAAGCCGCCAAGATCCATTAAATTCTCCATCACCCTTTTCAGAATCTCAATGTTCAGCTGCACCGCCCCCGTGTTTTCCCCCTGCCACGGCAGCGTGGATCAAATTAACACTCGTCGGGCTGGGGAAATCCACGGGATCGATCCCACCTCCTGCCTCACATCGGGATGTAGCCCTGCCTGCAGTGCATCAGCGCAGGGAACGAGCCCTGTGAGAGAAGCAGGGGATGGAGAATGGTTGCATCCTCCTTGCCTGGCTGCATCCCGGGGCAAAGCCGAGCAGCTGGAGCTCCCTCCGGGAAGGGATGGCTCCGGGCACATCCCGAGGGACAGAGGTATTCCTGGGTGATAAGGTGAGCAGGGTTTCTCCGGTTTAGGATACTCAGCAGAGCCTCTGCACTCCCTCCGGGTTTTTCCGTGCTGCCAGATAAGGGAGGATTATTCTGAGCCTACAGGCATGACCTGAACTTTGCCCCAAAGCAGCCTTTCAACCCAAATTCCTGGAAAGTTGTGTTGGGAAGGAGTAGGAATTGGGTCAGCAGCCTGTTGTCCTGCTTTGTGCAGTCTGCCCTTCCTGAGCCCTTCCTGATCAGCCTGATGGGTGTAACCCCCTTGTCCAGCCTGTCCATCACTCAGTTGGGTAGGCTGGGCTTCAGAGCCAGCAAAGATCTCCCTGGAATAATGCCAGGGAAATTGGCACTGCAGTTTGGTGGTCTGGCTTGTTAAAATATCCCCAGGATTGTGGGATGGTTTGGGATGGAAGGGAATTTTAAAGATCATCCCATTCCACCCCCTGACATGGGCAGGGACACCTTCCACTGTCCCAAGTTGGTCCAAGCCACATCCAACCTGGCCTTGGACACTTCTAGGGATCCAGGGGCAGCCACAGCTTCTCTGGGAAACCTCTTCCTAGCAGTGTTTTGGCCCCCAGTAAGAGGAAAACCCAAAAATGATTCCTGAGCTTGTTTTGGGAGGTGGCCTGGAAGAGGGATAATTCCCAGTTGGCAAAGTGGATGGGGACACTGCTTTGGGAAGGATGAAAGGACAGGAGGGATGGGAAATGCAGCAGTAAGGTCATGGCCAGAATGTACCAATTGGCCTCAGAGACAGAAAACACATCTGGAAATCTGTTCCTAAGGTGCAAAAGCACTTGGCAAAGCCCATCCCAGGCCTGGGGCAGGCAAATGGACACACCCATGGACCACCTCTGCCTGCTCCCGAGCCAGGCCCGGCTCTGTCACCACTGTCACAACACCCCCAGTCAGCAGCAGGGCTGGGAGGGCACCTGATCCCACAAATGATACCTGAGGCCACTTGTGACAGCACCAGGAGCCTCGACGCTGTGCTGTCTGCGAGTCACTCCACCCCAGAAAGCTCCTCTTCCACTTCCAGAAGCCTCCTGATCCCTGGGACTTCCAGTCCTGCCCAGCAAGTGCAGCTCCTCAAACCCCAGCTCCTGGGAAACCTTTCCCTCCCCAAGTGGATGGCATTAGGAAAAATGCCATAGATTTTTTAATTTAAGTTTTGAGCTCACAGGCACTGCTTGGATTGCTTTTCTCAACAAGTGTGACAGAGAGAAACACCTCTTTGATGGAAGCAAAGACTCTCTGATGGCAATACGATTTCAGGATGCTGGAGCTTGAGGAAAAACTGCAAATCCTGAGTGGTGAGGACATCCCAGGAGCAGAAGTCACTGGCTGTCACTCAGCCCTGTCCCTAACCTGGATGCTGTAGTATTACCATGAGTGTTTCTGCCTTCAGTGCTTTGCAGAGTCAATCCTTGGTGCCTGTGCCCAGGCCACAATTAACTACTCCAATAATCTAATATCAACTTATAGATCTTTCAATAGTCATCCAGGATCAAGATCTAATTAAGACTACAAATGAGTTAATCATGTGTGATGAAGTCTTCTAAGAAAATTACACCCAAGACTTCCATTCTGTCTGAGCTGCAGATACTTCTGACAGAGCCCCAAAGCAGAGACTAAAACAGTGGTGATCAAATGGAGTGATGGGCAGGAAAAAAACAAAGCTTTGTAGGTTTCAAAGAAGGAGGCTACCTATAATCTGCAGCTTGAAGCGCTGAACTTTTTGAGACACATTTGATTTGACAGATTCTCTTGAAATATCTGATAATTTTACAAACCACTCAGTGACCAGCAATCGAAAGAGACCTATTGAGTCTCTCAATTTGCCTGAGCAAAATACCTAAATTTGAGCAGTGGGGCAATGAAAGAGACACCAAGATCACCCTTGATCACAGACAAATAGGGGCCAAGAAGAAGTGACAATCTTTCTGAACTTCCAAACCAACGATGGGAACAACCCAGCCCTGTAAATAAAGCGTGCCTGACATTCCACAGGGTTTGAAAGGTCTGTTCCTTGGCTTCATCCAGTGCCATGGATGCATCATTTGCTGTGCTCTCACGCTAAAAATGACTGTGGTCATTAGGAACAATTTATGCTCAGGGAAATAATTACGGTCATTAATGGGGCTGCAAAGCACAGGCTATCAGGGAGCAGGAGCGGAGTGGTAGCAGCTGCCCTGTGATGTGACAGTGAGCTGTGATGGACAAGCGTGGCAATTTCGGTGTTCCCGGGATTGGGGCATCCCAAATAACTCAGCCTCACGTTCAGGAGGCAGCCAATCACTGATATGTCCAATGGGAAAAGCCAGTGGGATCACAAGAGCAGCCACAGCAATGCTGCACACAGTGGTGTCCCCAGATGTCACCAGTGGCCACAGCTGGCAGTTGTAAGTCTGCTGATAACTTTCAGGCATAGGCAGGACTCAGCTGTGTGCAGGAGATGGCTCAGACTCTGGTGTAGCTCTCCCGGCGGAAAACAAAGGTTGAAGGAAATCTTTAAGCATCCAATGGGAATGACATTTTCAGGGCAGGTCACACGCTGTGACCCAGGGAACTCTGATCTGAGAAAATCAATGAGAACAGGAAGAGCTGGACTCGATGATCCTTGTGGGTCCCTTCCAACTCAGGATATTCTGTGATTCTGGGTGTGATTTCCAGGAAAGTCCTGCCTGGATTTCCTGTTTCTGTGAAAAGCACAGGATTATCGGCAGTTAGCTAATCAAGCTCATTTGGGCTGTCGGGACAGCCTCCTAAAGATTTAATAAATTACTTAAAAGAGTGGATTTGGAAAGGACATTGGTCAGTGAAATTGGCCAGTGGTTGATTGATAACACAAATGTGTTGATTGATAACACAAATATGTTGATTGATAACACAAATATGTTGATTGATAACACAAATACGTGCTGTTTTCACTGAGATCAGCTAGGAAGGGAAGTTTAATTCAGCCCATGGCTGTTTTTATTTAAGGCAAATCTCTTCCATCCCCTAAACAGGAGTCTGAAATCAGCCTTGCTGGGCACTCTGGCCACAGGCATGAGTTTCAGGCCATGGATGACCACAGTTTTGCTCTGTGGAGGGCAGCAGGGATGGCCCAGGTGTGATCAGACCACTGAGCAAAGCCCCAGAGCCACCTTCTGCTACAAATCCAGGGGCAACCACAATCATCCAGGTGCCTCCACCTCGCTGCCACTCCTCGAGTCAAAACTCCTCCCTCTCCCTTCACTGACTCCAAACCCACAGACCTAGCCCCTCAGTGACCAAGTTATACCCTTGGGGACCAAATTCCCAGCTGCCCTTAGAGGCAGACTGGAAAATATCTCTTCAGTGGAGAAATGATTGATCCTGTTTGTTCTCCCCGCTGTCCCTGTGTTGTTTGCAAGTCTCTGGTCCTGCATTGACTTCCAGGCTGAATTTTGCCAATTCAGCAGCTGGGATCTTGTTGTGATTGAACTTGATAAATTAAGCAGCCTTTCAGGGCAGGGGATGTCCCTGGTGTTTATTTAGTGAGCCAGACTAAATCAATCCACAGCATTGTACACAAATGGGGAATTTCGCTGTCCCTGTTTGCCTTGGGATTCCCCTTGGTGACAGGCAAGGTGTGACCAGAGGGAAATGCATGTGAACAGGGAGTTGGTGGGGAAAGAAAGGGCTAAACCATCACAAAAGATTATGTTCTTCCAAACTTCTCGTGTGGTTGAATTAAGCAAAATTACTTAACTGGTTTGGGAATGATGGTGCTGTGGCCATTTGTCTCCAAGGGTTCCTTGGGTGGGAACAAAGGACAAACAACATTGTCCCACCTTCAGTAAATCCCTGAGTGCCAGGAGGATGAACATATTAATATACACTATAATATTACTATGAAAAATATTGTAATCTATATATAATCATATTAAGGATGCAAAGTGCTCAGATGTTACCAAAATACAAGTGGTGATGCTTTTGACTGCAGGATGAGCGAGAGAGGAGGGGAATTACCACACTGTGGTGAAACAGGAGGCAAAGGTTAAGTGGCTACTCAGGCCTTGGTTCTGCCTCCCAGGCTGCAGCATTTCTCTAAATAGCTCATTTAATAAATAGGCCTTTTGGTTTTGGAGCTCTTCCCTGCTGCATTCCAGCAGGTATGACATGGACCATGGTGGCAGGAGGCAGCATGGCCAGACGGGCAGCATGGAAAGGCTTAATTAACAGGGCAACAACCCAGCAGCCAGGAAGGGAATCTGAAGAGGCAGCATGGAGAGATTAAGGCAGCCAGGAGATTTCCAGGGAGTCAATCCATACAGGCATGGGAAGAAGAACTGAGGCCAACTGCAGAGATGAACATGGATGGTAATGATCACAGAGTCACAGGGTGGTTACTGCTGGAAGGGGATTTAAAGATCATCTCGTTCCAACCCCCTTGCCATGGGCAGGGAACCTTCCAACGGGCCATATGTAAGGAAAATATCTATATTTTTATCACTGCAGTGCTGGGGACAAAGTTATACAAGAAGTGAGTAGGAGCGGTGCCAATGGAAATTCCCAAACCTCACCTACCTGGTGATTGTTGAAAGAAAAATGGGGGAATTGACTGAACAATCTCCTGAGGGCCTTTCCAAACTGTGACTCTGGGAAATGCCTGGAGTGGGGAAGGTTTTGTCCAGTCAAAGCCATGCGGTCCTATTCCAAAGGGGAATGTGGACTCCAGGAATTCCTTGCAAAGAAAAAGCCAGGCAGCCCTTCTTGGAAAGACAGCCAAAAGTCTGATAGCAAAGACAAAATGCAAAGAAATTTCACAGACTTTCCCCAGGGAATTAGACAACAGCTAAGCAGGAAGGCCAAGAAACAAGACTCTCCCTCCCATCGAGGCTGGTCCCTCGGAGCAGGGACATTCCACAGGAGCAGGCAACAGAACGCCAAAGCAGCCAGGTTTGCAGTAACAACCCCTGGCCCCTCCAAGCCAGGAAAAAATGTGCCGATGGGAAGATAAAAATACCAAAAACATGAAAAGGAGAGGTGTGATGGCCCACACGGAGCAGAGGAAGCCAAGCTGCAGAAGGACGAAGTTTCCTAAGGCTGTTTTCCTGCCCGAGGCGGCAGAGCTGTGCTCACCCTGGCTGCCCTGCAGAGGATGAATTTAGGGCTGAAACTGTTCCGTTTTAGAAGCATTAGAGCCTTTTGCTGTGCTGGTGCCCAGGGCAGAGCAGGCAGTTGCTCTGGGTCTGTTCACACTCGCAGGACCAGGTGGAAGCGGCATCTCCACAATCCCTCCGGGCAGCAGAAAGCGGATGAGGCTCCTTCCCTCTGCACTCTGCTCCTGCCACGATGCAGAGAGTGGGAGGCAGAATGACCTACATGTGTCATGCCCTGAAAGCCTCTTTTTGCTCCAGCCAAGGCATCTCCACGCTCTGAGGCTCCTGCTCTGCCTGTTGGAACTGTCTGGAAGGATTGTGTTACTCCCCTCTTCCATCCCCTCCTGTCCCCAGCCCGTCCCCTCGGCTCAGCTGGAGCTGGGAGGGCTGCAAAAGCATTTTGGGAGATCCAATAGCAATAGAAAGCAGAAGCTGGATCATTTTCACCCCCTGGTTTTGCTGTAGGAGGGGGAGAAGCATCCCTTGACATGAAATTCCTGAGAAACAGGGATCCAGGTGCTCTCCTTGATGAGAGATATGAATGCACTGGTATCATCAGTGGTCCTCCAGGGTTTGGGCAGGAAAATTCACACCATCCTCACCTCTCTCCCCACAAGGAAGGATGGGAGAGCTGGGCTTTTGGGGATATGGCTTTTTTTGGGTTTTTTTGGAAGATATTTATTTAGTTATTTATTTGTTTATTTGCCTGCTTAGCCAAAAACAGGTGAGGGATGAGCATTTTTAAAACTCTCAGAATCAGCAACTCTGCTCCTTCACTGATTCTGGAGGTATAACCCCTGTTGTTCTGTGGTAGCCGAGACAGCCCAGCTCTGCAAAATCCAGCCCTGAAAGCTTAAGTTCTATTAATCCTTATTCTTAAAAGATTTTTATAAAAACTGTTACCACGCATTATCATGAGCTTTTGGCACAGCCCATACAAAACCAGACATTTTCACTGCATCTTGTGAGACGCTCACAAAGAACCTACTGCCTGTGTTACTGTGCTCTTGTATATATTTCTTGGTCCTTCACCTGCAGCTGCAGCCTCACAGTTGTGACAGATTTAATTTAAGGTCCTTTATTTCCAGCTATGATCTGCTCTCTTTTAATCAGCCCTGTCCATCCTGCTTCCCACATTCCATGTGGCTGATGGGACTCTGGGCTGCTGCTGCTGGAGCTGGGAGACACAAGGAGCAAAGCCCACAATTAGACAGACAGTTAATGATGTTTTCCCTCTCCCATGGGTGAAGAGTGGTTGTCACATTGACTTCCCTGAGGAAGAGGCTGAAGAAACTGGGGTTGTCCAGCCTGGAGAAGAAAAAGCTCCAGGGAGAGCTTAGGGCCACTTCTAGTGCCTAAAGGGCACTTGCAAAAAAAGAGGGAGAGGGACTTTTTACATGGGAAGATGTAGGAAAATGGGAAATGGCTTTGAACTAAAAGAGGGGAGATTTAGGTTGGGTGTTAGGAGGAAACTCATCTGAGGGTTTGAGGCTCTGGCACAGGTTGCCCAGAGAAGCTGTGGCTGCCCCTGGATCCCTGGAAGTGTCCAAGGCCAGGCTGGACAGGGCTTGGAGTAACCTGGGATAGTGGAAGGTGTCCCTGCCCATGGCAGGGGTGGAACAAGATGATCCTTAAGGTCCCTTCCATCTCAAACCATCCTGGGGTTCTGTGGCTCCCTACTGTTCAGTGTTCCCTGGACAGAAGTAGCTGAACACAGTGCACACCTTCTGGAAGCTGCTCTGCCTTAGGTTGGGTCAAAACAGAGATTCTGTTCAACTTTTGTCCACTTATTGCCCACTAAGACAAGGCCTTGTGAAGTCACATGTGCTGCCCTTCAGGACACATGCTGGGAGAGGGGCCATGCTACTCAGGGTTGTGTCCACATGGATTTTAAGTCTCCAGGGAAGGAGATTTCACCATGAGAAATACAAGGAATGTGTGGCATTGTGAGCTGGACCACCATCAGTCCATCCCTCCTGTCCACAAGCACCTCGAGCTGTGAGGTGCCCAGAGATCCTCGAGGAAGAGCCTCCCTGACAGGTGAGTTCCCACCACAGCAGGTCAATTTGCAGCTCCTGGGAGAAGAGGGACTTCCTACCACTTGGGGATGCTTCCCAGGATTGTGTCCAGGGGGATTTTAAAAGTCTCCAAGGAAGGAGATTTCACCATGAGAAATACAAGGAATGTGTGGCATTGTGAGCTGGACCACCATCAGTCCATCCCTCCTGTCCACAAGCACCTCGAGCTGTGAGGTGCCCAGAAATCCTTGAGGAAGAACTTCCCTGGGTGGTGGATTCCCATCACAGCAAGGTCAGTTTGGAGTTCCTCGAAGAAGAGAAACTTCCCACCACCTCAGGATGCTCCGTCCACCACCACCTCCTCCCCCAGTGAGCAGAGCTCCTCTCCCCTCTGCAGACCTGGCTGAGAAAGCCTGGCCAGTGCAGTTCCCAAAGCACATTAACATCATCACCACAATCATTCCCGCCGGCAGCACATCAAGAGGAAGTTAATGTGAAGAGAACAGCGTCCCCATCATCTGTTCCAGAAGTGACAACGATCCCTGGTCAGCCTGATCTCGGGGGGACTGAGTCCCACAGCCAAAGGGCAGCTGTGCAGAAGGTCTGACCCTGCTGCACTCGAGGAGTTCACCCCAGGCCTTGTTAGCCCCAGCCTCCCTGGGCACCTCAGCTGTCTCACTTGGTCACATCACAGGGGCAGCAGACAGATGATTTACAGAGAGTTCCCCTCCCTAATTTCATATATTTTGTATTTCACTAATCCTGGTGCTTTCCTGCTGCTCCAGAGCTCCCTGGGTGTCGCAGTTCCTGTCATTTCTTAGAGCAAAACCTGGATTTGGCTTCAAACCATGTAGAAGCGTTTTCCTCTTGGATCTTCCACCTTTAAGGCACCACCCCAGCAGCATCCCTGCCCTGTGCTAATTCCAAAAGTGCCTCTGAGCCAATGCTACTGTCCCCAAATCACACCCTGGTACTGCCTAATTCATCCATACAGCTGGAGTCTGCAGGTGGCTCACAGAAAAGATGGAGGAGTTGATATCTCAAGCCACTCTCAGGCTCTTTTAAGAATTTTATCTCTCTATTTTTTCACTTTTTTCCCCAAAAAACAGAGTGATTTTCTTTATGCTGCTCCTGAGCTGGAACTCTCTGGGGCAGGGCAGGGGGTTCTGTGCTCAAGCACTCCAGATTAGTCACTGATAGGAACTCTCCTTTCTCCATGAACAAATCAGGACTCTGCTTTCCACCTCCTTTGGGAATGTTCAAAAAGCCCCTCACGGCACTCAGGCAGGAATTTTGTTTAATTCATGCCAGTGGGGACTTTTCCCAACAAACAAGACCTCAAGCTGAAGAAAGCAACATGAAAGGGGAGACTCCCTCCCCACAGGGGGCTGGCAGACTCTGGATGATGGAGAGTACAAGGTCTCTCTGCCCAGATCTAAGCTGCAACCTCACTCCTCAGCACATCTGATGGAGGATCGGAGAAAAGAGGGGTTCAGCATTGACATTTCTGGCTCTGCAAGTTAAATATTCCCCAGAAAACATCCATTTATCCCTTGGATTCCCAACCTGTGCTCTCCACGCTTTGGTCTCTGGAATGATGAGGTGAATCACACCAGAGGTGAATCAGCACTGACCCAAATAAATCCCCAAATATGGACCATCCCTATCAGAGCTCTGCTAGCCCGGGGTCCTTAGCTAAGGCAGCTTCCACAAGGAATGCATGGACCTGTTGGAATGGGTTCAGAGGAGGCCATGGAGATCTCCAAGGGTGGAGCTCCTCTGCTCTGGAGCCAGGCTGGGAGAGCTGGGGGGTTCAGCTGGAGAAGAGAAGGATCCAGGGAGACCTCAGAGCTCCTGCCAGTGCCTGAAGGAGAGCTGGAGAGGGACTAGGGACAAGGGATGGAGGGACAGGACACAGGGAATGGGAAGAGGGCAGGGATAGATGGGATATTGGGAAGGAATTCCTGGCTGTGAGGGTGGTGAAGCCCTGGCACAGGTTGCCCAGAGAAGCTGTGGCTGCCCCTGGATCCCTGGAAGTGTCCAAGGCCAGGCTGGACAGGGCTTGGAGCAAGCTGGGACAGTGGAAGGTGTCCCTGCCCATGGCTGGGGATGAAATTGGTTTATCTTTAAGGTCCCTTCCATCCCAAACTAGTCTGATTCTCTGATTAAATAAATCATGCAACATCATTACCAAACTGGCTCCCTTCTTGCGAGTGTCTGTTTTGGTTTTTGTTGTTTGGATTTCTCTTAGCATGTTTGGTTTCGCATTTTTCAGTTCTGCTGGTTCTTAGTGTTCATGGTACCTCAGATGAAGTTTCTTGCTTGTTTCAAATTTAAAAGTTCGTCAGCTTTAGAAAAAAAAAACAAACCAACAGTAAAAATACAGGAACACTAACTCAGTGATTAGTTAACTTGTGTACTGAGTGGTAAAAAAATTGATAAACTATCAGCACTGTGCCCAGAATGGAGCTCTCCCACCTCCTTATCCCAGTCAGGCTACTGATCTATGAAATCTTCTCTGCAGATTTATTTTCAGGGGGGAAAAAATCACTCTGGTTACAGCAGGAAGAGAGTTTAGAGTAGAATTGCTATTTCCCAGTGGTGCTGGGGGCTCTTACATTAAATCACATTACTGCAATTTAAAATACAACCACCCATCTGCTGAGACCTTGGTATTGCTCACGTGTGTGTTTTCTTAGTCCGAGGCAGATATTCTTATGTGAATTTTTTCTTCCTCTCTGAGATGTAAAATTAAGCTGAATTCCTTTGCATTTTCCGTGGATTCTCCTGCCTATCCAGTTGGTTACCAAAGCTCAGCTGCTTTGTGCTAATTTCTTAACCTGGTTTTGTGGCAGGGTCCCGGGTGGATTGAACTAATTTGGAATAAGGCGTGTCTGATTCTGGAATAGGAGCATCAACACGGGGAGTTAATTACGAACCACTAATGTCAAGTGCACAGTCCAGAATGAGTCCTTGGATAGATGAAGCTTAAGGCCATCATATCTAATTTTTCTCAAAAGCAAATTATTTTTTTCCTTGTCTGTCTCTTGATCTGCCTATCAGGAAATAGGTTCCCTCCCTATGCCAGGGGAGTTGGACCTGGAGAATCTTTAAGGTCCTTTCCCACCAAAACCATTCCGTGATTTTATGGCTATGAAATGGTCAGACAGATATTTTGTCCTCACCTCATTCCAACCCCTGACTACTCAAGGCCAGCTCTGTGAATGGGGTGCTCAGTGTGTAAAGTCCTTCCTATACTTAGGGCTTGATCTTGGCCTTGAAGTCATCAGGTTTACTTGTCTAAAAACTTTCTCAGATCACAGTCCCCACCTTATAGAGCTCAGCCGAACACAGATCGCGGAATTCCAGAATGGTTGGATTGGAAAGGACCTTGAAGATCATCTCGTTCCAACACCAACACCTTCCACTATCCCAGGCTGATCCAAGTTCTGCCCAACCTGGCCTGGAACACTTCCTGGAATGGGGCAGCCACAGCTTCTCTGGGCAACCTGTGCCAGGGCCTCCCCACCCTCACAGGGAACAATTCCTTCCCAATATCCCATCTATCCCTGCCCTCTGACAGTGGGAAGCCATTCCCTCTTGTCCCATTTAAAGCCTTGTTTAGTACAGCACCTCCTGTGCAGCAGCTGAAGTGGGTCAAATTAAAATCCCAAAAGCTTTCTCGTCATGAAAACCTTGGGTTGTGGGTGTGTTGGCTGACAGAAACTACCCTTTTATCCTGGGAAGTTGCAGGAACCTTGCTAGAGGCCGTAGTAGAGACATCAAGAGATCCATCCACTCCTGAGGCGGGAAGAGACGTTTGATGGGGGAGATTTTGGGTGGATGAACCTGTCTGGAGAAGGACAACTGAAAACCTCCAGCCAATATCAACCGAACTGAGTGGGGATTGGATGATTCTTCCCCGGCTTCCTGGTGGAGCTTGGAGCTCCTGGTACCTAGCAATGGTGAGACTTGGTGGTCACAGCAGAGCTGGAAGTGCCACCCAGGAGAAGGAGGAGGTCTCCAGGAGCCATCATTTCTCCAAGGAGATGGATGTTGGATGCCCCTGATCCTCAGCCCTGCTGCCAGATGTGTCTCCTCACCTGCCAGAGCCTTTTGGGATCAGCCCTGGGGATTGTGCACACCAACAAGTTTACATTCCACACAGTGGCTGATGGTGTGGAGAGCTCAAAAAAAGATTTTTGTATTTTTCTAAACATAAATCCCTCTCATTTTACTGGGATTTCTGGAAAAATGAATTCATCTTCAGGCACTCAGTCTGAATTTTTTCTACCAGTCCCTGTATGCACAGCTCTGGTGCAAATCTGGCACAGCCCAAGTGTGCATGGGGATGATCTGCTTGGTTCCCACTGTGGTGTGGCAGCAAGGACATCTCTGTGAGAGACCAGATTCTGCTCCCAGGACCCCCATGTCCTGGATTTCCGCAGATTTCCAGTTATCTTCTCCAACCCCTTCAATCCCTTCTCAGAGCAATCATTGTCCTGCAGCCTGAAAGGAATTTTCCACCCAGGGACTCCAAAAACCTCCTTGTTCTCCTTGAGAAACTTCACACCTCCAGGTGGCTGCCATGAATACATGAACTTGCTTTTCTCAACCTCGTCTCACCGTCCCACCTCAGCCCCCAATGGCTGAAGGACAACAACCCAGGACAAGGCTGTGACCTTCATCAACCCCACCAGGTGCTGCTACAAAGCTGAGGACACCAGAAATTCATCAATCTTAGCTGAAAATTCCTGGAAAGAGAAAAATCTTGAATTTGGCTGTGAATTCTCCCACCCTAGAAGTCCTCAGACTTTGGATTCTCTTCCTTCCTGTTAACCCTGTCTTTTTTTAGGGAACAAAAAGAGTGATGGAGCTTAAAAAGACGAATTACCTGATCTGCATATTCAATGAAGCTCAAACGCTCCATAAACACGACATGAGTTTTAACAGTATTTAATGGTTTGCATTAATTAATAAGTCTTTAAAGATGTCAGACATTTGTAGATTTAAAAATTTTATGACTTTCAATAAATTCAGTGGGGCTTAATGAATTCTTTCAGATTTATACATCTTTGGAAACATGCTCTGTCTCAAAAAACTTCACCAATGTTTGTGATTTTAAGAGAAAGGAAGAAAGAAAAGGAGGAAGAAAGAAAAGGAGGAAAAAAGAAAAGAAGTGGGGTGAAAAAGGAGACAATTTATTAAGCTGTGATTTAATAGGAAACATGTATTTTGCATTTAATTTCAATATTTTATTTTGTTAACTTGATTGATTTTTTCAGGCAGTTCTGTGAAGAACTGTGGATGCAATGAGGGGTGGGGAGCTCTGTAAACCTCTGTGTCTCTGCATACAGACTCAAAGGATCAATTAGGTTGGAAAAGACTTCTGAGACCATCGAGTCCCACCTGTGACCAATCCCCACCTTGTCACCAGCCCAGAGCACTGAGTGCCACATCCAGACATGAACATCTCCAGAGATGGGGACTCCCCCACCTCCCTGGGCAGCTCCTTCCAGTGCCTGACCACCCTTTCCATGAAGAAATTCCTCCTGATGTCCAACCTGAACCTTGAGGCACAGCTTGAGGCCATTTCTTCTCATCCTGTCCCTGTTCCCTGGGAGCACAGCCTGACCCTCCTGGCTGTCCCCTCCTGTCAGGAGCTGTACAGAGCCAGAAGGTTCCCCCTGAGCCTCCTTTTCTCCAGGCTGAGCTCCTTTCCCAGCTCTCTCAGCTGCTCCTGGTGCTCCAGACCCTTCCCCATCTACGTTCCCTTCCCTGGACATGCTGCAGTCCATGTCCTTCTTGTCAGGAGGGTCCCAGAAGTGTCCCCAGGGCTGGAGGTGCCCCAGCAGTGCCAGCACAGGGGACAGGCACTGCCCTGGCCCTGCTTCCACCCCAGAGCTGGGGCAGCCCATGAGCCTCTTGCCCACCTGGGATCATGTTCAGGCACTGTTGACCAGCACCACCAGGTCCTTTCCTTTGCTGGGCAGTTTTCCAGCCAAACATACTCATATCAGTATCTCTACCTGTATTTGTATCTATACCCACACAGCTGTGCACACACACACACATATAAATATATATTTAATATCTACATTTTGCTAGCATCGTTCCTGAAATAAAACCACTTCAGAAATCCAATTCTACGCACATATCCTAAAGGTCAACCTCTTACATCCATTTGGGATGAACACAAAGGGTGGATATTCCAATTCCTCCCCACACCTGTGGTAATTACAGATTTCAGAGAAGCTCTTTGCCCAGAGGGAAGCAAAGTGAGAGGCAGGGGCAGGGCTGAAAGCAGAGCAGGGGGAGGAAAGCGAACAGAACTCATCCTCATGGGTGGCATATGTGTATGAATTGTCTGGGATTCAGCCTGAAACAACTTCCTGTGCTCGCATCAGAATAAAGACAAGAGGGATCTTAAAAGCAATGAGTGCAGAGAGGGGAATGAGCCTTGGCTCTGGATTGCTCAGGGAATTATTCTCCCAGGCACCTCACCAGCTTTCTGGTTGGGATCACTCATCCCACTCCTACACACGGGATGTCCAGATCTCAGGGGATGTCACTGGAATGCTGTCCCTGCCTTTGCCAAGGCCACTCCATGAGGGATGAGCATGTCATGCCACGGGGCCTGTTGGCTGCTCTCAGGTGATGGGGCTGGAGAAGGAATCACAGGGGGGAATCGCTGCAGGTTCCAGAGGTTGGTGTTTCGTTTCCTCAGTCATCACCTTGTGACCGAATCAAAACGGCACCAAAATCACAGCAGAGACCCCACAAAGAAATGGGATGATGCCAGTGCCGGTCAGGATCTTCCCACAGATTCACGAGCAGGAACATGGACCAGATTGCCCAGAGAAGCTGTGGCTGCCCCTGGAAGTGTCCAAGGCCAGCTTGGACGAGGCTTGGAGTGACCTGGGATAGTGGAAGATGTCCCTGCCTGTGGCAGAGTGGGCTTTAAGGTCCTTCCCCACCTAAACCGTTCTAAAGTTCTACGATTCTTCAACAAGGATTTCTCATTTTTAGTGCTTTGTCCACATTCCCCACCCAGCCGTGCTCAGCATCACTTTGGGCCAAAATGCACCTGCTTATTTCCAGCACAAAGTGCTCTCCTGTATTCTCAAACCTCCTCCCCTTCAGCTCATCTCACTTCATCCTCTCCACCGCCGGGAACAAACAAGAAGCAAAGTCTCTCCAGAGCCATTATCCCAAACTCCTGCCTGCTCTTTGCCTGTCTGGCTGGGATGCTCTTCCCTCCTCCGCGGCTTTGGCAGGACCCAGTGTCCAGCAGGCAGCGGGAAGCTCGCTGCCCGTGACGGAACTCGCAGGGATGCTGCCCATCCATATGGAGATTCGGGTACAAGATGCTGACGTTCTGCTGCCTCCGCTCGTCCGACGGATCCCGGCTGTGCCTCCTGCCCGATCCCGCCGCTCATTCGCTGACACGGATGGGCTGCTCGCACTCGCAGCATCCCGGGAACTTCCTGGCTATCGGCTTTGCTGGGCACGCTGAGTTGGGAGACTGACAGAGGAAGCGAGTGTGTAATCGCAACAGAGGGGAAAGCTGCGGGGGAGTTCGTCTCGGGATGACGAACAGGAGCTGGGAAGGCAGGAAGAGGGATGAGCAGTCACGAGAGTGGGCTGACCTGCTTTGCGGAATGGGCTAAAGCCAGGAGAAGGGGGGCACAGATCTTCCCCCTCGCCCCCGAGCTTGTGTTGTGTTCAACTCGCCAGACCTGGCCATGCATTTCAGAATGGACTTGAATTGCTGGTAAAAAAGGTCTTGCCGAGGCCAGAGCAGCCTGTTGGACTCTTTGTGGCTCGATAAATAACTACCTGTCACTAATTAATGTCTGAGGCTCGGTGTCTGTGTCAGAGCTGTGCACTCGTAGGTGATGTGACCTGCCCAGTCTAGGAGCGCTGGGAAACTGAGGCACAGAGCAGTGACCGATTTGCTCCTTTGGATCACAGAATCACAGAATGGGTCAGGTTGGAACGGACAACTGCAGGTCTTCTAGACCAACCCCCCTGCTCAAGCAGAGTCCCCTAAGACCACATTATTCAGTGTTGTGTCCAGATTGTCCTGGAATATCCCCGGCTGGGGAGACTCCACACCCTCTCTGGTCTCTGTTTCCAATCACTGCACAGGGAAAAAGCTCTTCCTCATGTCCACAGGAAACTTCCTGGGCATCAGTTCCTGCCCATTCCTCCTGTGCCATTGCTGGGCCCCTGGAGCAGAGCCTGGTCACTGCTCTGAGCCCTCCCTGCAGGTGGGGACAGACAGGGATGAGCTCCCCTCTCAGTTGTCACCTCTCGAGGCTGAACAGCCCCAACTCCCTCAGCCTTTCCTGGACAAGGAAATGCTCCATTCCCCTCATCACCTCCGTAGTCCTCCTCTGGACCCTCTCCAGGAGCTCCCTGTCTCCCCCATGATGATTTCCTGAAGGAAATCAGCCTTCCAGGCACATGTGGGAGAGCACAGCAATCTCCCAATGGAAACACAGAAGTGATGCTCCCTAGAAACATCCCAAACTTCATCTGCCAACTGCAGCTGGGCACAGCTGGACACCAGACCGGCTGGTTTGGCTTTGCTCATCTTGCCTAAATCCAAAGGGAACATCCCAAGGCAACACAAGTAGTTGGAAGCACCAAAAAAAGGGGGAATTTTAAGAGCTTTTGGGAAAGAGATTAAAATTTTCCCTCAGCGCCACCTTCTGCCCTGTGTCCCTGGTCCTCCTTGAGGGTTTGGGAACTCGCTGTTCTGAAGCCAGGGTGATAAAAAAAAAAAAGTCTGTGCCCTTTTTGGATAATATAATAAAGACTTAGATGCTTTTCGGACGTCAGCTGCTGCCAGTAATCAGTGCTTCGCAGCTGCTGAGTCACAAATAGCTTGAAAAATATTTCCAGTCCTTGCTCTCCTGAGAGCTAATCCCAGAACGGGCAGTCATAAAAAAACATAAATCCCCAAATTACCAGAATGGCCCCAGAAATCTCTTTTAAGGCGATTAGTTCGATGTCAGTTCTGGATTGTCTTTACCTCATTGTTTCTCCTCCGTGTTCTTTCCTCCTCTCTTTTCCCTGGACATCCCCACAGGGCTGGAAAAGGTCATTGCTCTGTCCCTCATTCTCCAAACCACCTCCATCCCCAGTATTTTGGGATCTGCCCTCCTCCTGGCGTGGACTCTGTGCTCCCTCCCCACACCTGCCCTGTCCCCTCTCCATGTGTGTTCCTGCCAGAAGATCAGATAAAACATCAAGCACAGAGAGATCATTTTTCCGGGGCTTTTTGGGTTGTTTTTATCATTTACAGGGAGAACAGAGATGTTCCCATGTGGGCTTGTCCACAAATTGTTCAAATCACCGTTCAAACCAAGCAAAAACCTTTGCCACAGCTGTCAGCAGGAGGCCTTACCCTGGTGTCCAAGAGCTCCTCGAAGTTTGTATTTAACTTGTTCAAAATTGGTTTATCCATTATTACTAAGAAGAAAAAGAGGAAATAACCAGCTCCTTTACGACACTTTTTTTAAGGGAATGACAAGCACGCTGCAAGAGTCATCATCATTAATTAAGCAGAGGAAAGGCCAGCTGAAGCCACATGAGCATGTCCATGCAGCTGTTTGCATCATTTTAAATAAGTAAACGTATAAATATGTAAGTTACAGCATTTGTATATAAATTAATATATATTCACATGATTTTTAAATATATATATTTTAGGTGGGTTCCAGAGGAGGCCATGGAGATGCTCTGAGGGCTGGAGTCTCTCTGCTCTGGAGCCAGGCTGGGAGAGCTGGGGGTGTTCAGCTGCAGAAGAGAAGGATCCAGGGAGAGCTCAGAGCTCCTGCCAGTGCTGAAAGGGGTTTATGAAAAAGAGGGAAAGGCACTTTTTACATAGGCAGCTGGTGATAGGAAAAGGGGAATAGTTTTAAACTAAAAGAAGGGAGATTTGGATTAGGTATTAGGAAGAAATTGTTCCCTGTGAGGGTGGTGAGGCCCTGGCACAGAGTGCCCAGAGAAGCTGTGGCTGCCCCTGGATCCCTGGAAGTGTCCAAGGCCAGGCTGGACAGGGCTTGGAGCAACCTGGGATAGTGGAAGGTGTCCCTGCCCATGGCAGGGGATGGAATGAGATGATCTTTAAGGTCCTTTCCCACCCAAAACATTCCATGATAATATTACAGTGGATCCCACTTTTCTCTGCTGCCAACAAGCCCATGGCTGCACTTTGAAATCCTTATTTCCCTTTTGTCATTCCCTTTCCAAGGACTCAAGGCTTTACATAAGAGTGGGAAGACATGAGCCATCCACACAGCCTAACAGGAGGCAAAAGCCTCTCTCACTCAGCAGAGAATATTTTTAACACTAACAATAATATCCGGGTGGCCTGGCCTACAAAATGCTGCTCCGGGGCATCCGTCCCAACGTGGCAGCTTTCCCGAGTGGCTGCTGGGACTCTCTGAACTAAGTTTAGGCCTGAAATGATCTCAGACCCCTCGCTGAGGTCTCTGACTCGTGGTGCCCTGGCTGAGCTTTGCTGCTCCCCCTTCCATCCCTTGGCACCGATGACTCCTTTGCCACGGGTGGCTTTGCCTGCGCCAGAGAAGAAGACGTAAATGCACCCGTGGGACGTGGCAGGGACACGTCACCCCCGTGGTGACAGCATGAGGCTCTTCCTGTGCTGAGGGCTCCGAGGGATCAGCGGCTGCCCTGGGTTGCTCCCTGCTCTGGTTTTGGCTTTGTTCTCCTCCTCGCTGCTCCCCATGTGAAATAAACTCCAGTGGCCGGAGGCTGGCCGGAGCCATGGACAGCATGGAGCTGAGAGTGTTCTGCCTTCCCCACCAAGCCCTGCAGCATGGCCTTGCAGGACCTTGCCCCAGACCAGCACCCATCCATGGGGAGATGCCCAGGGAAGGGTTTTGATGTTCCCAAAACCAATCCCAGCATCACCCCGGCTGTGGGGTCACCCTCGCTGTGTTTGTCACCCCATGGCTGCCCTGATTGATTTCCCCCAGGGAGCTCCTCCCAGTCCTTCCCCTGCTACAAATGCAATGGGCAGAGCTGAGTTTGGCTCCCCTGCAAGTGAAGCACAAACCGAGAGGCCTTCAAGGACATTTTTACGGCGTATGATGTGACATGGATAATAAGGAAATAAATAAGGAATAAACTGGGGGGGGAAACCACCCTAGGAGCCTCACAGCCATCACTAGGGCTGTGCACAGCACAGGGGGAAGGAGGGGCAGCGAGGAGCCAGCTTGCTATTTTAAGGACAAGCTCCAATAGTAAAGTAATCATCTCCCGAGCAATGCTATTTTCTGGATCCGTGCCCTCAAGTCAGCACGAAGCCACCGTGCTTTCTATTCCGGTCACACCAAACGCTTCCCACCAATCTATCCATCTTAATCCCGGCCCCGGCAGCCGCACAGCCCCACCGGGGCCGAGGGGTGCCCGGATTCGGGGGGTTCGGAGCTGGGTGCATCCGTGCCGGAGCATCCCTGGGAACATCCCATCCCCGCCGTCGCCTTTTCCCCCCGGCGGGATGATCCTTTCATCTGCATCCTCACTGCTGCTGCTGCTGCTGCTGCTGCTGGACAAAATGCCTCCCATGTAATCAGTTCCCAGCCTCCCTCTCCTCCTCCTCCTCCCCCCTCCATGGCTCTGCTCGCTCCATCCCCTGCTCTGGCGCACCGCGGCTACGGATAAAGGGATCGGTCCTGCGGCGCTGGGGTCATTTCAGGAGCTGTCGCCGCCGGAGCGGCGGAGCTTTGCACGCACAGAATTCCTGTCCTCACTGCAGCACCGGCTGGGCACGGGCAGCCGAGAGGTGCCAGGGTGCTTCACACGAGTTGGGCACCTGCATCCCTGGTGGGGACTCCGTGCCTGAACTGTCCCCTCCTCATCTAAAAGGGATGTGCTGAGCATGGAGACGTGACACAAAAACTCCTTCATCCCCTCCAGGGCCACCACATCCCTGCATCCCAAATCTGTATCCCATCTCCGCATCCCATCCCTGCATCCCATCCTTGCATCCCATCCCTGCATCCCATCCTGCATCCCATCGCTGCATCCCATCCTTGTATCCCATCCTGCATCNATCTGTATCCCATCTCCTCATCCCATCCGTGCATGCCATCCCTGCATCCCATCCTTGTATCCCATCCCTGCATCCCATCCTTGCATCCCATCCCTCCATCCCTGCATCCCATCCCTACATCCCATCCCTGCATCCCATCCTTGCATGCCATCCCTCCATCCCATCACTGCATCCCATCCCACCCCACATCCCATCCCTGCATCCCTCCCCACACCCAGGGCATCCAGACTGCAGGAAAGCTCTACGTCTGTCTCCCTCTCTCTTTTTAATTTTTTTTTAATCAGTGTGATGAGGCAGGAGCTGCACTTCCTGCTGCAAGGATTTCCCTGCGACTTCACCTTCAAAAGCACAAAGTCCCCAGAGCCCCCGAGGCACAAGGTTTCCTTCTGCTGAGTGCCTAACAAGTGGTCAGGAGCTTGGGGTTTTGGTGCTGTTTCCCTAAATAGAACATTTCTTCAGAAGCCCGAAAGATTAAAAGCTCAGCTGACTTCCAAAAAATTGATGTTTGTACAGAGCACAACAGGATCTGGAGTTTAAAAATATATATATTTACACAATCACTTACATAAGGACCCTCCTGGACACAAATTTACCTGCAGTTATGCTTTGGGAGGAAACTTTCCCTGGGATTGTGCGATTTCCTACCTACCCAGATAATTCCAAAATACTGATCATTGCAATAAAAATACACTGCATTGTAAAGCCTGAAAATTGACTGATTTTTGTGCCTTTTGCTCCCAGACACCTGGATTTGATTCTCATTTTTTTCCATCAAAGTTCTCAAAAGCCCTGAGCTCCAAGAGGTGCCTCCCTCTGTGCCTCAGTTTCCCCAATTTAGAAACAGTCCCCCAGCTGGCCAGGTGACACTGAAGTTTGTGGCATGTCCAAGACTTGTTTCTGACAAAAAAAATCAACTGCAAATCAAAAATCAAAGCTGAGGATATGCTCAGGGCAGCATGGTTGGAGTTTTTGGGGGAGGCAGAACTTTTTTTGATGTTTGTTTTTTCGAGAACTTTCTAAAAACATACCATGATCTAAAGAAAAAAGCCAGAAACAGCCACAAGTGACCTGAAGTTTAAAAATGTGACCTCATAATTCTTCCCTAAACCACAGACCAGCTTAAATAGGGGCATTAATCAAGTTCCATCACCAAGAGATTTGCAGTCCACAGATGACTCAGATTTGGTCTTTACGTTGATTTCCTCATTCCCATTTCCCCAATTTACATCTTTTCCCCCTTCCCACCCTTTTTGTCTCCAGCTCAGTGCAGCATTTAGCAGGGCAACGTTCTTTAAATATACTTATAAATAAATATTTATTTGTTTATAGGCTCAGCAAGTGAGCTGGGTGAGTGAAGCTGAGGAGGAGGAGATGGATGGATGGGATGGGATGGGATGGGATGGGATGGGATGGGATGGGATGGGATGGGATGGGATGATAAAGGATTGCTGTTTGCAAGGGGATGCACCAGCGTGGGAAATGTACAGATATAATATATAAATTATATATTTAAAACCATATAT
>VZRM01004121.1:121368-200638 GCA_013397955.1 Grantiella picta | reverse complement strand
GTTGTTCCCGCCCCTGAAAGAGGAAAGGAAAAAAAAAAAAAAAAAGAAAACGAGGGAAAAAAATGGCAGAACAAGCCCAATCTTCTAACAAAATAACAATAGGATCCTGCTAAGGAGTAATTCCAGGTCTCCTGGACTAAATTGGAGCAGTTCCCCAGGAGTCAGCAGAGAAGAGGCAGAGTGCTGCAAGAGCCAGTCACACACCCTGCAGCTGGCAAAATAATAATAATAGTAATAATAATAATCAGCCATGTCCAATCAGCCCTAATATCCATCACCACCATCAGGTTCAATGCAGGATTAAGAACTGGAAGTGAATAAATACGCCAGTGATTTCCACTGTGTTTAGACTGATTGGAAGTCCCAGCGGAGGATGTTTTCAGCCACGGATGCATTTTCCAAGCCGGGGCTGCTGTGGTTCTCTCTCAGCTGCACTCTTGACTCCTCACACCCTGGAATCCCAGAATGGTTTGGGGTGGAAGGGACATTAAAGATGATCCAGTGCCACCCCTGCCATGGGCAGGGACAGCTTCACTATCCCAGGTTGCTCCAAGCCCTGTCCAGCCTGGCCTTGGACCCTTCCAGGGATCCAGGGGCAGCCACAGCTTCTCTGGGAAACCTGTGCCAGGGCCTCACCACCCTTGGTGAGGGAACACCCATCCCAAACCAGGATGGGGATTCATTCCTTGAGCTGGCCAAAATTGTGAGTTGAACCCACAAATAAGACCTCGTGCTGCTCTTTGTGCAGTAAATCTCCCACTGCTGAGAGGACTTTCAACCTCTCAGTTAAGTCATGGGATCACAGAACTTCATTTCCTCATGGTGTTCTCATCCACTCTCCTAAGAAATGCAATTTCCTTACTTTACCCTCTGCTCCTCACAGATCTACTTCCAGATTTCAGTGCTCTGCCCCCAGAAATTCGTGGAAAGCAATGGGAACATCCTCAGCAAGGCAATGTTGGTGTGGGAAGGTCTGGAGAAGCTGGGCCATGAGGTGGGATCTCTCTGAGGACTCTGGTCCTTCACCACAGCCAGAGGCCAGACGTGGCCTTTGGTGACCTGCCTGGGGTCTCCCTGGGGGAAGCCAGACATTCCAGTGGTCAACAGAGTCACAGAGAAGGATGGAAAAGTGACAGAGGTCCCCACATCAACACAAGGACTGTGCCCTGCTCGCCATGGCCATGGTCCTGTGTCACCTCCACGGTGTCCCAGGAGGGGCATGGAGGGGACCAGGCTGGTTTTTGGGGAAGGCAGAAGAAGGAGTGACTGTGTTTGCTTTGGAGCACCCAGGGCGTGACAGGTGATGCTGCATTGGTGCTTCCAGTGCCACCCTGCCATGCAGGAATCACAGGGACAGGCACAATGGGAATTCAGCATTACTCGGCCATACACCTCTGGATCCTCTGTCTTTCCTCACTCTCCTACTCCTTCTTATTCTCCCTATTCTTTCTTTCCTCACGCTCCTGCTCCTTTCTATTCTTCCTCTCTTTTCTCGGTGGTACAGGGCAGGAAGGGTTTGACTCTGAGAAGGAGCAGCGCAGACAAATCCATCAACTCCAGCGAGGAGGAGCCGAGCCAGCAAGCTCCTGAAAGCAGCAGGGAGATGTCTCTTCCTCGGGGGAATCTCCGCATGGAGGGATGATGGGAGAGCCCCTCAGCCCCCCTGCCTCCCCGAATCCTCCGCACTCTCGGCATCCCCTCTCCGCCTCCGCACCAACTCTCCGGTTTCCGTGACAACGCTTGGCTCAATTAGCCTCCCCACTGCAGCACTCACCCACCGTGAGCCTCTGCAGCCCACGCGGGGCTCGGCGGGTTCACCATCAATCCAAAACCCTGGGGCTGCGTGCTTGGGGGAAGCTCCGAATGGCAGTGGGATCTCGGAGAGGGGAGAAGGCTGTCGGGTCGGGGATTGACTTTGATCCAGATGCTGGGAATGGTTGTTGCAGGATGTGGGGGCTGAGAGTGGTTGGGATGCGGGAAAAGGCAAAGGGGAAAATCCGCACAGCACTCAGGGTCAGAGCTGATCAAAGAATCAAAGAATCCCAGGATGGGTTGGGAGAGACTTTAAGCTTGTTCCACCCCCTGCCGTGGTCAGGGACACCTTCCACTATCCCAGGTTGATCCAAGCCCTGTCCAGCCTGGCCTTGGACCCTTCCAGGGATCCAGGGGCAGCCACAGCTTCTCTGGGCAACCTGGGCCAGGGCCTCACCACCCTCACAAGGTAGAATTTCTTCCCAACATCCTATCTGTCCCTGTCCTCTGGCACTGGGAAGCCATTCCCTGTGTCCTGTCCCTCCATCCCTTGTCCCAAGTCCCTCTCCAGCTCTCCTGGAGCCCCTTTAGGCACTGGCAGGAGCTCTGAGGTCTCCCTGGAGCCTTTTCTTCTCCAGGTGAACACCCCCAGCTCTCCCAGCCTGATGCTGAAGTTACACCTCCACAGTGGAATAAATCCTGATCTCCAGCCCTGAGATCTGGCCATGCTCACACCATTAACCTTTCCCACCCTCCTAAAGACAGTGGCTGCATCCCAACCACCTGCTGGGGATGCTCCCTGGCCCATGACAACTCCAGGGATGGTTTGGGTAAATCTGAGTTGTCCAGGGCTGGAAAGGCTCTGGGAATGGTAGTGGAAATGTAAAGGTGGAGAAGGTTGAGCCCCAGCCCTTGTGTCCTGACTCTGTTCCACTTACCACTCACAATAATCAATCTCTCAGCCCTGGCAGGGCCTGGGCAGACCTCAGTCCATCTGCTGGCAGTGCTCTCAGTCCATCCCTGCCCCAGTGATGTCACAGCGAGTGCCCAGAGCAGCAGCAGCGGTGATTGAAATCAATGACTGAACTGGGGGTGACTCAGAACCCTTTCCATTGCCATTTCCCTTGCCCTCTGCCCCAGGGGATAGACTCAGACACCGGCTGGTTTGGCTGAACAGCCACCAAGGCCATGAAGCCACCTTGCAGAGACCCAGACTCTGCTGGGAGTGTGTGCAGTGAGCAAGGGCTGTGCCCAGGAAAGTGGCCACAGGGTGGGCATCGAAGGCAGGAGCTACTTAGAATCATAAAATCACAGAACATCCTGAGCTGGAAGGAACCCACAATAATCATTGATCCAACTCCTGGCCCTGCACAGCACAACCCAACAATCCCACCCTGTCTCTGGGAGTGTTGTCCTGGAGCTCTGGCAGCCTTGGGGCTGTGACCATTCTCTGGGGAGCTGGTCAGTGTCTGACCACCCTCTAGGAGGAAGAACCTTTTCTTGATATCCAGCCTACTCCCCAAAATAAGCACAACTGGTTTAGTTGTGTTGATAATGGTTGGTGAACTTGCTATCTCTGGAACCTGGAGCACAGGAGGACAATCAAACAAACATCCAAACTTTCACAGGTCTTCTCCACATCCCAGTGCTTTGCAGGGTGTAGGGAGGACTTTGGTTCCAGCACAGCAGTGGCACAAACTAACAAGTGCTGTTCCAAATTGTCCCAGCCTGTAAATCCCAAAGAGGACCAGCTGCTCCACAGAGCCAACAGTGATCAGAGAATCACCAACAGTCTGGGTTGGAAGGAACCTTTAAAGGTTATCCAGCCGAAAACCCTGGAATGAGCAGAGACATCTTCAGCTAGATCAGGTTGTCCAGCTGATAGGTTGTTCCCTTTGATTCTAATCTTACACCCTCACAAATATCACCAAAAAAAAAAAAAAAAAAAGGTGTAGAAAAGAGAAGGGTATGATGACTTATTTTCCTCATTCCCATGAATCTGGGCAAAGCTGATCTGCAGGCAAGATCCCTCTGCTTTCCAGGACTTAGGACTGGGCATGAGCAAGGAGGGAGCTTCATATACTGCTGCCTGCCCTGGCCCATGGAAATGAAACCAATGGAGGGGAAAACATAGGTCAGTGGGAACTCTGGACTGTTGGAGTGGGAGTTAATCACCCCTCCTGAAAAAAAGGAAAAGGTATTGCACAGTCACTGCTGGAATTTGTTTGCCAGACCCTTTTTTCAGTGACAAGAGAAAGGCAGCTCTGCTCACTAAAAGGCAGGTTTCTGTGGGGTGATGGCCTGCTGCTCCCAGCTGAAATTCTTCCTAATGGGGCCCAAAGGGGATGGAAACATTATTTACAGGCAGCCAAATTCCCAGGAAGGGACTGGCAGTGGCAACTTCTTGTGTATCCTGTGGAGTCATGTTTTAACTCTTGGCGACAGCGCCCACTCCAAGCTCTGGACTTCTGGTTTTGGTGGGAATTCTGGCACCAGCAGACCGTGGGGTTGTCCTCTTTGACATTGAAGAGGCAGCTGAGATCCCAGCTGCCAGAACAAAGGCTGAGGAGCTGTGTTTAACAGCACGAGGACCCAGCTCTACATTACACACACAGACGCACACACTGAGCTGTCCCCAGCATTAAAATTTCATTACAAGGAGTGCACCAGGAATAACCATTATCAATTATATATTACACGCTGCTTTAGTCTGAAAGAAAGCGAATGGCTCGGGGGTTGTGCTGTGAGAGGGAGCTTCTCCTGCAAGGTTTGGAGCTGGTTGTGTGGTGGAGCTTTGTGATTCACCACACAACTCCCACTCTCCCAGCCCCATGTCCTCATGGTGGGAATATCCATCCCAGGAGGTGCCTGGCTGGCTGTTTGTCCCAATTCCATGCAGGTCATGTTGGGTTATCACAGAATTACAGAATCACAGAATGCTTTGGGTTGGAAGCGAGTTCTAATCACGCTTTGCACTGTCCCAGGTTGCTCCAAGCCCTGTCCAGCCTGGCCTTGGACACTTCCAGGGATCCAGGGGCAGCCACAGCTTCTCTGGGAAATCCTCTGTGGGATGCCCAGGACAGGACAGGGATTGAGGATTGGATCTTGCGGCGTTCAGAGGGGTGATTGTATAAATATCTGGCCTTGCTATCTGGATGATGCCACTGTGCCAGAAGCTCCTTAGATAAATCATTTGGTCACCTGAGATGTCACCTACAGCCATGACCTCCAAAGGTGGCTGTTGCTGTGTGTCTTGGACACCTCTCATGGGTGGGAGGACTGGAGGTGTCCCCACTGCTGACAGAAGGGTCTTTGGTGGCCTCAATCTTCTCTCTCAGATACTTTGAGCTCACCACATCCCAGAGCTGAGGTGGCTGTGAAGTTGTCCTGCAGCATTTCCCTGGGAAAGCAGTGACAGCCATTCCTTCAGTTTTTACAGCACCCAAATCTCCTTTCTGCCCCGGTGCACCAGGGCTGAGCAGCTTTTAAAAACCGAATTCACAAACTCTTCCATGCTCAGCGTGTTCCTCATCCCTGCTCCTGCCTCCAGCCATCCAGCCCCAAGCAGCCCTGGCCCTATGAAAAATCCACTTGGCTTCCACTTGTTCATGCTGAGGAATAAATACTGGCATTGTCTGAAGGTTTTCCTGTAAAATGATCCCCCTCCATGGATGGCAGATAATGAAGAATCCCAAATCCTGACTGACGACGATGAGAGGGACTCTGAGCTGAGATGGGGTGGAGGTAGGGCATGTTAAAGGGTGTTAAAGTCCTAACATTGATATTTTAATCAATTTAATGTCTCTGTGTGCACCAAGACGCAGGATATTGCGGAAACATCAGCAGCTGGGTGGGGAACAGTCAGGCCAGGGGGGTCTGCAGGACTTTGTTCAACACCCCCACAAAGATTCTGGGAGGAAATACACAGGCAGATGGGGATGGAACGTGGAGGAATTGTTTTTAAACTAAAAGGGGAGAAATTTAGATTAGATATTGGGGAAAAAATTCTTCCCTGTGAGGCTACTGAAGCCCTGGCCCAAGTTTCCCAGAGAAGCTGTGGCTGCCCCTGGATCCCTGGAAGAGTCCAAGGCCAGGCTGGACAGGGCTTGGAGCAACCTCGGATGGTGGAAGATGTCCCTGCCCATGGCAGGGGGTGGAATGGGATGATCTTTAAGGTCCTTTTCCACCCAAAACATTCCATGATAATATTACAGTGGATCCCACTTTTCTCTGCTGCCAACAAGCCCATGGCTGCACTTTGAAATCCTTATTTCCCTTTTCCCGTTCAGTGGATCGTGCCTGAGACAGTGATTTCTCAGGATGCAGATTAAAGCAGAACAGCAGAGAGCCTCCAGTGCAATCATGAAAAGGAAGTCATAAAAAATAGTAATTAAAAGTCATATTTCTGCTGGGTAAATGCCTGGGCAGGGCTGGGAGTTGTTGGAGAGGAAGATGCCTGAAATGCAGAGGATGCAGCAGTGGTAGGGATGGGACAGAAAGGCTTTTTCTGCAGCAGTGAAGGAAAAAGGGACAGGGATTGCACCATTCCTGCTGTCACCTGTTGGCACAGCTCCTCGCACAGTTTTAATCCCACAAAACAGGCCTGTTGGGTACCTGTGACTCAGTTTCCTGCTGGATCAGCCAGGAATGATGAGCCCTTTGGTCATCCTGTCTGCACGGATTGTGGGACACACAGCATTCCAGTCTGGCTGCTGAGCTGGACGGGGGAAAAGAGAGGCAATTTGGGTTGGGTGGAAGAGGTTTCTCCCACTGAAATGAAAACATGGGCAGAGTTTTGTTTGGCTCAGCCCTGAACTGAGCACGTTTGACTTCCTGGAGTGACAATCAGGGCACAGCCCGAGGGCATCTCAGGTGGCATTTGTCACCTGGGTAGAAAAAAATAGGAAAAAACAACCTCTGTATATGTGAATTATCCAGAGTCTCTTCTCGGAGGTCCTGAGGTTTTGTCCTTGAGCTGGCCAAACTGCAAACACTCCTCCAGTTCCTGGTCCAGCAAGGATTTGCAGCTCAAGGATCTTGTACCTCCTGCACCCCTGAGGGAACATGAGGTCCTTCTGGACCTCCTCACCCCTCTCAGACCTGGCCAGAGCAAGACCTCTGAGCAGAGTGGTTGGCAGGTGACTGCAGCCTCAGCTCTTGGAAACTTCACCCACGCTCCTGCCATGGATGTTCAGCCAGCAGAAGATGCCAGTGGGGCAAAAGGGAGCTTTTCTTTCCAGGAAAATCTTCCTGCACCACCCACCAGCCCATTTCTGCTGCAGCGACACAAGTCCAGCCCCACAGGCAACAAATGAGATGCCAGCCAGGGTGAACCTTTCAGGAAACACTCAAAAAATAAAAACCCCAAAGGCAAAACCCTAAAGCCCAGAGGGACTCGTTGCCTTCCTGCTGCTGAATCACCAGTGGGGAGCAGGAAGAAACAGGAGAAAATCAGAATGGAGCAGCAGTAAGTGGAGACTGTAAACACGAGGCAGATTACAAACTTAATGGGTCTAAGCAGGCGCCAGGGGAAAGCAGCAGTGGGAGGGAATGGGGCTGGCAGGAAAGGGAGGCTGATGGGCAGAAAGGGCTGTGGGAAGCTCCAGCAATCCCACTGCACCCAGGGAGAGGGAAAAATGCCCTGGGAGTGGGAGCTGGAAAGGCAATCACTCCCCCAGATACTCCGCTGGGCAGGGCCATTCCCAGAGCTCAGGGGACAAATGTGCCCCCCAGAGCTCTGGGGACATTTGGAGGGACAAGGTGGAGGTTCAGGATCTCCACCATCCCACCCCTTGCTGGGGGTTTAGGGTAGGGATGGGGTGCAGACCGATGGAGGAGTTGGAGGGATGATGGGAATTCACGGGTGTAAAGGAAGAAAAGGTTTTTCAGCCCTGTGTAAATAAATGTTCCTGGGACAAAGGGAGATGAGCTCATGGAAATTAGCCTCCTCAGGTATTAAATTAGGAGGAAGCTCAGGCCAGCCCAGGACGAGCCTGGTGGCTGAAGATGTGGAAGACTGAGGCTTGAATCCCAGATCTTGCAGTATCCCAGGGTTCAAAAAACCCCTGCTTTTCCCATTTGTCTCCCAAAGTTTTCCTTTCCATGCTCCAACATGAAATCACATCCAGATCTCTCTCTACACCACGAGGCAGCTAAGAAAACAAATTGCTCTGAGTGTAGAAGAGCGAAGCAAGGTTGATTCCCAAGGGTTGGTGGATTCCTCAGTGTCTGGTAGAGCACAAACCCCAATGAAAGATTTATCCAAGGCTGTGACACTCAAAAAGTCCCTCTAATGGATGGTTTGGCTGGAATTTAAGATGGAATATGCTCCAGCTGTGCTTTTTCCTTCACTGAGGATACCAACAGGTGCCTGTTGTCTTTCCATGAGCCTGGTTGTGTGAAAGTTGTAGGATTTATCCTCTGCAAAATCAGTTGTAAAAGTTTTGAAGGGTCCACCGTCCATCCCTACGTAGGTCTGGCTTCCTTAGGAAATGAATGTAAAGCTGTGGTGAAAGACACTGCACAAAACCAAGCAAAGAAGCTCTGGAAACAGAATTTTGCACCTCTCAGGCGAAGAGAAGCATTTAAAATATCTCTGAGGTGAGGTTTGACTTGAAAATTTTCCTCCAGGCTCTAACACCTCAGGTGAAAAAATAATGATTATAAAACGGAATGCCGATGACTTTTTCCTCTACTTGCCTGGATTTAGAATCGTGGAGTGATAGAACCATTTAGGTTGGAAAACACCTTTAAGATCATCATTTTGGTTACTTTCTGAGGGCATCCTGGAGAGCCTGAGATTAACAATGCCTCAGTTGAAGCCACTGAATTTCAGGACATGGGGAAAGGAGCTGTTTGATCACAGAACTACAGATGGGACAGGAACCCTGCCAGGTGGCTCAGCAGCCATGTCCTGGTGCTGGTGACACAACCATGTCCCCTCCCTGCTGTGCCCATCAGCCCAACCCATCTCCAAGAGAGCCATGGAAAAGCTGTAGCACCGTGTGGACATCAGCTGCATTTGCTTTTTGGACCTTTCCTGAGTGTGTGAGCTACCTCCCTGTGTCCTCCTCCAAGAAGGGACCACATCCCTGCATGGCTGCCCTTGGAAAAGGGGCAGGATGCCACCTCATCCCAGCATGCACATGTGTCATCGTGGAGTCACAGAATGGTTTGGGTTGGAAAAGACCTTAAATATCATTCAGTGCCACCCCTGCCATGGGCAGGGACACCTTCCACTGTCCCAGGTTGCTCCAAGCCCTGTCCAACCTGGCCTTGGACACTTCCAGGGATCCAGGGGCAGCCACAGCTCCTCTGGGCAACCTGTGCCAGAGCCTCACCACCTTCACAGCCAGGAATTCCTTCCCAATATCCCATCTAAACCACCTCTCTGTCAATTTAAAGCCATTCCTTGTCCTGTCCCCCCACGTGTGACTGCAAGGGGATGCACAGGCACATCCATGGAAATGTTCCAGAGGCTCCAAGCAAACCCTTTCCAGGCAGATCCCTGATTTTCAGGTTGACCTGCACTACTCCAGGTATTAACCAGCAGTAAGGGGATCTCACCATGACTCATCCTCACGGATCTGACAAACCCTTGATCCCATTGATAAAAGCCCAGAGGGTTCAGGCTCCTGGCCAAATCCCTCCACTTCATTCATGGAAAAGAGGGCTGGGGAGGGAAACGGGCTGGGCTCAGGTCCAGGGAACAGAAGCACAGGCGGATCTGGCCATTGCACTGAGTCCTCCTATAGCCATGGATGGAGGCCAGGGGCACGGGAAGGAGCTGTAACCATCCCTGCACAACCAGGCTCCGGCCAGGAAACAGCAAGGCAGCAAAGTCCTGGGCCAGAAACTCTCCTTGGGGGTGGGAAGAGGAGCAGACCCTTCAGGAAAGCCCTGTTCCTAGGAAAGGTCATGTGCTTCTGGACACATCCCTCCACGGCTAACTCGAGCAGTGCAGCTTTCCCAGTTGGATCTGGATCCAAGCTCCAGTCCTACACACCAGCAAGTCCTCATCAGCAGGACAAGGGAGGGGCAATCCCTGGCTCTTGTGGGATGCAAATATCCCTCATGCAATCCTCGTGCATCCACATCTTTGTGTGTGCCCGTGGATGCTTCTAGTGCTGGAAATTATTTCTGTTCCTCACAGCTTTTCCTAGCTGCTGCTGGAGAGGAAAAGGCAGGCAGGGAGTTGAAACTTGGTGGCCTTTAAGGTCCCTTCCAACCCAAACCATGCAGTGATTCGATGGGATACTGGAGCATTTCACACCCATGGGGACACCAATGACTGGGGAAAACCTGTACATAGTAACCCCTAAATAATTCCCTGATCACCAGAGTATTAGTTCAGAGGGATCACTCCTGCTGGAATAAGCATACTCCTAGAAAAGGAATTTTTTTTGGGGCTGAACTGGTATTTTCCATCAGGGAAACAAAAGTTTGCCTTGAGAAATTCCTAGACAGCTTTCTCAGGAGATTCGTAGAATCATAAAGTCATTAAGGTTGGAAAAGCCCTTTAAGATCAAGTCCAACCATTCCCCCAGCACTGCCAAGGCCACCACTGAGCCGTGTCCCCAAGTGCCACATCCACAGGGCTTTTAAGTCCCTCCAGGGATGGGGAATCCACCATTGCCCTGAGCAGGGAATGAGTTGTGCCTCAGTGCAATCAGCTTGGAAAAGGGCTGAAGAGGCAGGAAACCCTCAATGGGTTTCAAGTGTCAGGCCAGGAGAGCTGACAGCCAAGCCCAGAATATTTTAAGCTGTGGGGATAAGAACTGAGCCACAATCCTCTCTCAGAAGGCACATGGAGGAGCCAGGCTTGGACAGGCTGGACGCATCCTGGATAGCATCTCCAGGTCTTAGGGATGAACTGCAGGGAGTGACAACCTGTCAAGGACAGAAAGACTTTCCAACATGACCCCACCTGGACTTTGATCCCCAGCCAAACCTCTTGTAAGAGAGAGGTGATGGCTGGTTTGCTTTCAAAGCTGCAGCAGTGGCTTAAGCCAGGGCAGCCCCCAGCCTAGTGCTGGATTAGTCTCACTCCAGTGCTTTAATGTGTCTGTAAAGGTTAACAGCTGATTCCTGGAGGTGTCAACCACACAGTGAGGGAGGGGAAGCAGAAATGACAGCTTGCAAGCAAGCAAAGGGCAAATTTAGGGAGTTTAAGAGGCTTCTGAAGAGAGAGAGGTTGGTCTGGGGAGGCAGGGAGGGAAGGAGCTCCATCCCACCCTCCGCTTGGGGCTGATTTTGCCAAACCATTGATCCCACAGAAGGCGGCGAGGAATCTTTGGAAATTTGGAAAACATAAGTCTGACACAAAGCAGATGAGCAAGAGCAAGGCCAAAACACTTTGAGAGACCCCAACCCTGCTCCTGGGCCACAGCCAGCAAACCCCTGGAGAGGAATCCACACCACTCCCCCATCCCGGCGTTAGCTCCGAGCCCTGCTGCAGAATCCAGGGAATCACCTCCTCAAGCACCAGAGCCTGACTCCAACAAGCAGAGAGGAAAATGAACTCTTGGGCTGCGTGTTGTAGCATTAGTCACGAGTTCCTGTGCGTGAGGGAAGTCGATCCCAGCGTTGTGCTCTTCCCACACGAGCATTCCCATTGAGATCCAGAGCTACTCAAGCAGGGAGAAGTCAAGCGAAGTGAGGATGTGTGGGTAGCTCTCACAGAGCTTTTAAGGTAACGTTTGAGGTTGCCATCCATTTTTTTTTCCCCCCTCTTGAAATTCACTGAGCAATTTTCTCCCTCTTGTAATCTTTTTCTTTTAATTTTTTTTTTTTTTTTTTTTTTAAAAACCGAATCCACATTGGAGGAAAAAAACAGCAAGAAAGTGTAATTGTAGAGGAGGGGAGGGAATGCAGAGTAGGGAGAGGAGGCAGCTGTATTGACCATCTGCTATACCACTAAAAACACCCACTTAAGTGTCTGTTTACAAATCAAGTTGCCCGTGTGAGTAGAAACAGAGGCACTTCTTCAGCAGGACCAGAGGATTGGCTGCCAACACGCTGGGTTTATTAGGGAGCAGGCTGGGTCTGGGTGAAAATGTGTGCTAGGAGAGGAACAAACCCAAAAGCTGCTCCCAACAAGGAGATACTGAGAGGCACAAGGCAGGGAAAAACAGTGCCTGCAAAGTGGGTCCACCCCTGAGCCAGCTGCCATTCCTAGAGGGATCCCAAGTGTTCCTAAAAATGAGGTGTATCTTAAAAAAAAACCCCATAAACATTCAGCTCCAGCTTTGCTTCTGTTGTTTACATAGGACCATGTCATAGAATCATAGAACCATGGAATGGTTTGGGCTGGAAGGGAATTTAAAGATCATCAGTCCCACCCCCTGTCATGGGCAGGGACATCTTCCACTATCCCAGGTTGCTCCAAGCCCTGTCCAGCCTGGCCTTGGACACTTCCAGGGATCCAGAGGCAGCCACAGCTTCTCTGGGCAACCTGTGCCAGGGCCTGACCACCCTCATATAGAAGAACTTCTTCCTAATATCTCATCTAAATCTATTCTCTTTTAGTTTAAAACAGATCTCCCCTGTCCTATCACAATCTGCCTGTGTAAAAAGTCTCTCTTCACCTTTTTTATTAGCCCCCTTTAAGTCTGGCTGCTCAGAGTGACTGAGGGAGTGACTTCCAGGTGGGACCAACTCCTCTTCCCTCCTTGCCCCTTTGGATAGTGCCATACCCTCACTCCAGAAGAGCCTGAATGCCCATCAGACAGCATTGCTCGGAATTTCGGCTCCATCTCGCACAGAAATGTCAAACAAAAAGCCGCCAAACACTTTTCCAGAGGTGTGTTCAATCCCAGCAGGAATAACGAAGCATCCTGACCCCTCGGATGTCAGGTCATTGCTCATAAGTGCCTAATGATGCAAACAAAGCTCTAAAGACGTATCGCTCACTGATTCCTGCTTCCATTTCCACCATGTCTGGGAGAGCAGGTGCAGGAGGATGCAGCTGCATTTCGGGAATCTGCACACACAGCTGAGGCTGCCTCCGCTCCAGAAATCAGGGGCCCTGAGCTTTGGACACAGCCACGTCTCAGGTGATGCCCTTCAGAGAACCTAAGCTGGGTCTCCGGGGGCCACCTCACCATCCCTTTCCACCCTAAAAAGGGGTGTGACAGGAATTTTAGGATAACCCAGCAGCAATGTCCTGAAGTCAGCTGGAGGAAGGAGCTTTCTCTGATTATGGAATTCATGGGATAGGACTTAAGAAACAGGGAATGGTGCAGGTGGAGTTGCCTCAAGTCTTAAATGCACTCAACTCTCCCAAATTCAGCTTCTGGGATTCTATAAAATCAAAAGGTTTTTGCTGTGTTGGAAACTCATCCAACACAGAGTCCCAGGAGAAGGAAGTTTTAGGTGCCAGACGTCAGCCAAGGAACCTTTAAAGGGATTCCCCTCACTAATTCCAACTTAGCCACTGCTGGGCACACATGGCAACCTGTGGGAATGAGATATGGAATCACAGTATCCTTAAAGTTGGAAAGACCTCTGAGTCCAAGCACTGCCCAGCACTGCCAGATCCACCACTAACCCATGTCCCCAAATGCCAAATGTACCCCTAATCCATGTCCCCAAGTGCCAAATGTACCCCTAATCCATGTCCCCAAGTGCCAAATGTACCCCTAATCCATGTCCCCAAGTACCAAATGTACCACTAATCCATGTCCCCAAGTACCAAATGTACCCCTAATCCATGTCCGCAAGTGCCAGATGTACCACTAACCCATGTCCCCAAGTGCCAAATGTACCACTAACCCATGTCCCCAAGTGCCAAATGTACCCCTAATCCATGTCCCCAAGTGCCAAATGTACACCTAACCCATGTCCCCAAGTGCCAAATGTACCACTAATCCATGTCCCCAAGTGCCACATCCACATGGCTTTTAAATCCCTGCAGGGATGGAGACTCCAGCACTGCCCTGAGCAGTCTTGTTCCAATGCCTGACCATCCTTTCCATGAAGAATTTTTTCCCAATGTCCAATTAAACCCTCCCCTGGCACGACTTGAGGCTGTTTCCTCTTCAATCCGAGCATTTCCACAACTGTGGACCAGCGAGCAGCCGTGAGGTTGATGATGCCCAAAGCAACCACAACTGGTGTAAATCAAAGCTGCCCCACCAAGGCCACTCAATTTGCATTTCTTTCCATCCACAGAAATCCTGGCTTCTATTCCAGCTCAGGCATGAGCAGGTGTCCAAGTGGGACTATAAAAATAGTGGTGGGGACACTCAGAAATGTTAAGGCAGATGGCACAGCTCCATCCCAACTCCTGCCTGAGGAAAGCCCTGGCAAACTCCTCGGGAGTCCTGGCTGACCTGTCTGCAGCCACTGCCCATTCCAGGCCGTGTCAAACCCCAGCCACGTGCCAGGGATCTTCTCCCTGACTAACAGCCCCACCAGAAGCCCGGCACACCTCCTGAGGAAAGCCTTGCCAACCTTTCCACCCTCATTCTGCCTTATCCAGGAGTTTTCTCTCACTAAGAAGCCCATGGGAAAAGTCCCCCATGCAGGCACAGCAATTTTTAAGCTGTGCAGCATCAGAGAGGCAGCCAGGCCTCTCCTGCAGCCTGTGGCTGGCTGGCAAGGCTGCATGAGAGCCAAATCCAGGCAGCTGCCAGCCCTTCATCTCCTGCAGGAGTGTTCCCTGTCCCTTTGAACAACTGCATGTTACCAGGGAGTCAATAGAGCAGACACTGCTGATCAGCTGTTAATGCTCACTCCAAAGATGAAAACATTTAACACGAAATCAGATCTTAAGAGGACAGGATTTTTTATTTTATTATTATTCTCTCTCTCTTTTTTTTTTTTTTTATTCCCGTCCCTTTTAATTCTCTCCTTTATCTCCCAGGCCTTGATAGTGTCAGGAACTGACTGATGACTACGGTGTTAAGTTGCCTCTGGTTAAATCAAACACCGCTTCAAGCAGTGAGTTTCTGGCTAGGAGCAGTTCAGGAGTGACGTGGAGCAAGGGAATAAAAATGCCTCTTTGATGGGCGGAGGGAGCCATGCTCTTGGATTGATGGAGAGAGGAAGGAAATACCCCTGTGCTGGTTTATCCCTGTCGTGTGGCACACGTAGGGAGGGTTTAGGGCAGAGATAATAGAGATAATTTGGGCAGCTGGGAGGCTGGTGCAGGACAGGAGAGGATGATTGTAGGAACAAAAGCTCGTAGCAGTGACAGCAGCTTCCATTCACAGGGGGGAGAAAGGATCCTGTGCTTTGTCTTCTCCCAGAGAAGCCACGTAAATGCATAAAAAACCCCAATGCCTCCTGCCAGAGTGAAGCTCCACAGCCTCTCTCCCTGCAGGAAGAAATCAGTGGAAATGTTAGTCCAGGGACTCATTTTGCTCGGCACCAGCTGCCTCTCAGAGGGTTGTTCAGCCCCTGAACCAACCCCATCCAGTTGTACATCCAGGTGCACAGCCTGCTGCAAAACCATTCCCGTTGCCCGAGCAGCTCTTCCCAGTGCCTCACAGATGTCCCAAATCTGAGCTGGGTTTCCTTCAAGGTCAGTTTCCTGCCTCTGCTCCCACCAGGTGAAGCTTTTCTGGAAAGCTGGCGAACTCCTCCTGCTCCACTTTGTGCCATTTCGCATTAAAATCAACGTCACTTGGAGCAGCAAAGCTCTGCTCTTTATTCATTCAGCAGGGCTGCTCATCCCCCTCACACAAATGAGCACCAAATTCATTCTGGGAGCATCCAGGGAATCCTTCCCCCCGACTTAAAAGAGCCATTCTGGTTAACACAGAAAGCTGGAAAGTCTGCAGAAAGGGGTGATTTTAATTTTTTATTTTTTAGGCAACAGATTAGGTATGAGCCAGTCTCCCTGTGGTGAAGGCTGCATCCCTATGGATGTGTCCTGGGGATGGAAAACATCACCTTGGTGGCCAGGTGGAGTTTCCAGCACGGCTCTGAAGTCACACAGCAGCTGTGATGTTCTCTCTGGGATATTTCAAGTCCTTTGGAGCCCAAACACTTCTGCTCAGCCTCCTTTTCCATGCTGTACACTGGAAGCTGGGAGTTGCCCCAACATGAGATATCCCAAGTGGGAACACAAACCCAAACTCCCTTGAATTACTCAAAGTGCATCAAATCCTGTAAGATCTCGTAAACTGCTCTGCTGGGTCAGACTCATCCATTTTCTGGCTCCAACAATGATCAATAACAGATTCCCATGCAAAGGATAAGAATTGGGTTAGATGAGAATTCCCCACAACTCTCTCAATCTCCAGCAATCTCACATTTGATACAATCAGACTCCCCTGGCACGACTTGAGGGGTTATTATTCTCTCTCTCTGCTGAGAGAGCTGGGAAAGGAGCTCAGCCTGGAGAAAAGGAGGCTCAGGGGGAACCTTCTGGCTCTGCACAACTCCTGACAGGAGGGGACAACCAGGGTAAGTCAGGCTCTGCTCCCAGGGAACAGGGACAGGATGAGAGGGAAAAGCCTCAAGCTGTGCCAGGGGAGGTTTAAATTGCATATTGAGAACAATTTTTAATGGAAAGGGTTGTCAATCCCTGACACAGCTGCCCAGGGCAGTGGTGGAATCCCCATTCCTGCAGAGATCTAAGAGCCATGTGGATGTGGCACTTGGGGACATGGTCAGTGGTGGCTTTGGCAGTGCTGGGGGAGCTGTTGGACTCAGTGATCTTAGAGGTTTTATCCAACCTAAAGAATTCGATGATTCTACCCACAAAGATGGATAGCTGGTGTTTTCTTTTAAATTTTTCCATATTCTAATGAGTTTTCCAGTTACATAAACCTCTGTAGTCCACTTCCCTCCTTCAGCAGTGAGCTCCATGAAGAACTGGATCACAAAACCACAGAATATCCTGAGCTGGAAGAGACCCACAAGGACCATAATTTCCAGCTCCTGGCCCTGCACAGACACCCCAATAATCCCACACTGTGCCTGAGACTGGGGTGATCTCGGATGGGATGAGCCCTTCTGAGCCCTGACACATTTTTGCAGCACCCTGGTCCCTGTCAGTGCTTTTGCCTTGATTTGCATTGCCCAAACCATTCACCCACATCCAAACAGCACCTCTTTGGTGATGATTTCTGGAGTAGGAATTCAGGATGTGCATCCTGTGGGATCCTAGTAGCTCAAAGAAGTTCTGTGCCTCAGTTTCTCCGGTGTTTTGACCACAAATGCCCTGGATCTGGGGCTATTTCTGCCTGGATGCACAGAAAACACTGGATGCTGGATTACATCACAGGTTCCCCGGGAAAGGGGGGCATCCAGTGGGGTTTAATTCTCCCATTAACAGCCCCTAAAACTTTCAGACACCTGGCAAAGGGCAGCTCTGCTCGCAGAGCCTGACAAACCCAACGCCTCCGGGACACACATCCCACATCCCTGCTGGGAAAGAAAATGGGTCAGGGCCAGTTCTCCGAGGGCAAAGCAGCATGGCACAGCTCACATCCATATGGACAAACTCTCCCGTCCTCCAAAGCAGGCTGGCACCGAGCCGGCTGGAAAACATTCCTGCTAAACCCTCAGGCACGCCCGGATATTGTCTGGGAGAGGGCTGGCTGGGCTGGGCCAAGCCGCTGTTTGGGATCGTGGTGTTGATTTAGCGGCAGGGATGATCCCAGAGGAGGATTCAGCCTCGTGCCCTTGCCCTGCTTGGTTTGTTTCACGTGGCCCTGGGGTGCTCTGGGCTTTCACATGTGGATTTTACCTGCAAGGACCCAACACCTGGGCTGGGTGGCCTCACCCGCACACATCAAAGTGAGGACGGTAAAATTTAGGATTGTGGATAACTCTGTTCCACAGTCCAAGTCCTGGGTTAATTTTGCTGGCAGAGACACACCCTCCCCATCTGGATACATTCTCCAGGTGCTCACATCCCTGCCCACAGCTTCCCAGGAAAAATCAGATGGACAGGGACTCTGGGGTCCTACAAGCTGCTGAAGGTGAAAGTAGCCACATGTGGGAAGGGCTTGTTCCCGCTCTGAGCCATCCCAATCCCCAGGGAAATGAGAGACACAATTGCAAAACAGGGGGAATCAGAGAATCCTAGAATGGTTTGGGTCGGAAGGAACCTTAAAACTAATACTGTTCCACCCCCTGTCATGGGCAGGGACACTTTCCACTATTCCAGATTTTCCCAAGCCCCATCCAACCTGGCCTTGAATGTTCCCAGGGATGGAGCAGCCACAGATTCTCTGGGCAACCTGTGCCAGTGTTTTATCACCCTCATCAGAAAAAATTTCCTCTTTATATTTAATGTAAATTGACCCTCTGTTCATTTAAAAGCATCACCCCTTGTCTTATCACTACAGGCCCTAATAAAGTTTGTCCCTATCCTTCTTGACTAGGCAGCTATTTATCATTATCTACCGTGCTGCAAAATAGATTTTTCCTTTGATAGTTTTAACAGTAGGAACCTTCATACAAAACCAGGCTTTACCCAAATTCAGCTTGCACCACAAACACATTCCTGTGGGAATGAATGATTAAATCCCATAGAAATGTGATGGGGGAAAAAGTCAATTTATTTGCAGAATGACCCCCTTGGCTTGAGGTCTTTCCAAAACGATAATATTAATGTCCTTATTGCCAAGAGATTTAGAGGTTTAGTGAGGATTGGGCTTTATAGGATAAAATCACAGAATGGAAGGAATGCTCAAGGATCATCAAGTCCAACTCCTGGCCCTGGGCAGGACAACTCCAAGAGTCACATCATGTTTTCCTGGAAGTCTGAATCCATGCCAGCCTGCCTGGAAGAGGAGGGTGAACAATCACTGTCCAGAAATCAAAAACTTCCTCAATTTGTAAGATTCAAAGGGTGTGCATTTTCCACATGGAAAAGAATACTCCACCGGTGCAATTTGCCCAGGAATATGGAAAAGCCTTTTTTTCCTGATGTGTTTAAATGGATGCCCTTCTGAAACCCCCTTCCTGGGCTTGGCTGAAGGCACTTAAAGTGGCTATTTTTGAATTAAAACCTCAGATCCAGCTCATCACAGATATCAGAGAATCACAGAATTGTTGAGGTTGGACAAGAACTCCAAGATCATTGACTCAAACTGTTCCTTCAGCACCACCCCATTGACCTCTAAACCCTGTCCCTGAGTGCCACATCCGTGTGGTTTTGGACATTTCCAAGGGATGGTGACTCTCCATAACTTCCCTGGGCAGCTCATTCCAATGCCTGAGCACCCTTCTAGTGAAGATTTTTTCCCCATAATATCCAGTCTCTGGATCTCAGGCTCTTCCTAACCCCCTGAGGGTGGCTGGGAACTGCTCAAGCTTGCCTGGGTCAAATTTACTTGCTTTGAGTTTGTTGTGTTCCTTCCCACTAAATAACTCCGTGCACAGATGATCCACTGCTTGTTCTACAAAGCTCCAAGCAGAATCCATGGCAAGGGTTGGAATGAGATGACCTTTAAGGTCCCTTCTGACCCAAACCATGCTGTGATTCCATGAATATTCTTCCAGCTGGGTGTTCATGTCCTCTGTGGCTCTGCAACGAGAGCTTCCCCTGTGTGAGTTCTCCAGCTTTGCTCCATGCCTTGGCTCCTCAAGACATCTGAAAGGCTCCCAGTCAATCCTAAGGGGACATCTATCATTACAGCTTTCACATTTGTATTTTTAACCTCCTTGAAACTTCCCAAAGATAGCCAGAGGATGGATCCTGTTTTAGGAAGGCGAGGCTGATGGAAAAACCCACCAAATTAGCACTTAATGCATTTAGAGGGCTGGCAAGTGTTTGATCTGATCCTCAGGTTGGAAAGGGTTGGATTTCCTTGTGCAGAAGCCAAACAGCATCTCCTCCTCCCAAATCAAATTTCAGCCTCCAGCACCACCTCCTCGCAGGCTGTGGTTTCAGGGGATGTTTCCAAGAGCTGGGTTAGGTGGACAAGTCCAGCAGCGAAATTACACCAACACGTTCCCTTAATTCCGAGTGGAGGGGCTAGAAAAGCTCCAGAGCATCCTGAAAAAATGTTAGGAATCCAAAGTTGCAGCATGCAGCTGCCGTGAGGAGCTCAGGGACAGACAAACACAGGGAGGTGTTGGGAGCTTTCTGCACGCGATCTTTTCCTGGCAGGGAAGTGCCGTCAACCCTGAAGTGTTGGGAAAAGCAAAAGGAGGTGGGAATCGTCCCCAGAGACAGCCAGGAATTCGGGCACTGAGGTGTTTCCGCAGCAGAGGGCATTGCCCTGTGAGCACTGCAAAGCCATGGATACTGAAATGATGGGATCAGCCACACCTATCCAAGCTACCCCAAAACCTGCTGCCGAATTCATGTGTTTTCCCCCAGTCCAGCTGTGACAGAGAGAGAGTTCTAAGCTAAGGGACAGGAGGAGATAATTTTTTTGGTGTTTCATTTTGGGTGTTGCTCTCTTCTCCCAAGTTACAAGGACAAGAGGAAACAGCCCCAGGTGGAGGTTGATGTTGGGTATTTGCAGCGATTTCTTCACAGAAAAGGTTGTCAGCAGTGGCACAGATGCGCAGGGCAGTGGTGGAATCACCAACCCTGAGGGATTTAAAAGAAGTGTGGATGTGGTGGTTGGAGACAGGGAATAGGGAATGGATCTGACTCGGGAGGAGAACCCTTAAAGGAAATTATTGTATGGGTTGGTATAGAATCATAGAATTGTTTAGGCTGGAAAAGTCCTCCGAGATCGAGTCCAACTTTAAGCCCAGCACTGCCAAGGAGGTGGCAGCTGGCCTGGTGCGGTTTTGGCCATCCCAGGGTGGGATTTTAAAAAGCCATTTGACCCTTGGGTTCAACCAATGCCAGGTCTCCTCGCCATGACCCAGCACAGGGTCAAGGCACAGAGGTCTCCTTGCTGGTGGCTCCAAGGATGCTTCCAGCTGAGACCCCAAACTCCTTCTATTATCCCCCCAGCTGACAAATTTGGGATGATCTGGGTATGGATCAAAGAGTCATAGAAAACTTGGCGTTGGAAGGGAATTTTAAAGGTCATCTGGTCCAAACCCTTTCTCTGGACCTGCCTTGAACGCTGCCCAGTCCTGGACTCACCATGGAGGTACCAGGAACACCAGAAATGTGTTCCAGCAAGGTCTCCAAGACTGGATGGGATCAAGCTGGTCTAGAGACACTCCGATCATTCCACCTCTTTCTTCCCCTTCCAGGCTGCATTTTCCACCTTGGGATCAGTCCACACTTGGGATTTCTTTCCTTTTCTTGCTGTTTCTAAGCCAAGCCCCTGCACTTGGCAGGAATAACCACAGTGAATCCACCAAGTCCATGTGCCAAATTCCACCTGCTGCACACCTCACTCCTCAGAGACAGCCGGGCTACTCTGACATCTCCCTGCTCCTTTCTACATCCAGGTCTGGAGGCCAACCTGAGCTTTGTAGGACCAGCAGAAATCCCACTAATGCAAATTTGCAACCAATCAGGTCTTTGTGCCATCTCTAATTTGAATTTACTTTATAATACAAATGGTTTTTCCAGCATGTGCCAACACCTGCAATAAGATGTGAGAGCAAAAAACAAGCAGCAGCAGCCTCTGGGAAAGTGTCTGTTTTCAGCAGCTTTTTTGGGATGGGGCTTGTGCTGGTGATTCCACCTTGGAGCAGGGCTGGAACCTCCTGCTCTTTCTTTCGAGTGAGCCTGAACTTGTGCAAATCCTTTGCATTTCCACTTCTCTCTCCTGGTGAAGCCGTGATCTTCCTTAGCTCCTGGAGCACATGGACCTTCTCAGAAAAAAAAATACATTTCCCAAGAAAAGATCCTTAGGAAAATGAGATACTTGATGAAAAGCTATCCCTTTGCCTTCCCTCCCAATTATTTCTTAAGTACTATAGGCATGAAATAAAATATTTTTATTAAAATGCCAGCAGGCAAACAAAAAATCTGACAAGATATTCCACAGCAAAGCCAAAATCAACTCTGGGAAATGACTGAGCAGAAGAGTTAACCACCAGCCTGTAATTTCTTTCCCAGGGAGACAGCAAATCCTCTCGAGTTCTCTGTGCAGAGGGACTCCTGCAAAGTCTGGTATTATTTGATTTTATTGTTTTCAGAGTAATAACAGCCCTTCTCTAAGGCTGGGGACTGGATTTGTCCTTATAAAATGACCTTTTTGTAGCCTACAAGTAGTGAGAAAAGGACAAACTGGCAGAAAACGGACAAGATCTGTGGCCTTCTGCTGCTGGAAAGTCAGCTTTTATCCACCCTCAGCTCTGAGCTCCTCCAGAGACAAGAGTGTGGTGATCTCTGTTATCCCTCAGGATCTGCTGTCTCCAGAGCTCCTGGGAACCACATCCACAACGTGGTTTTGTTTTTCCTGCAATGGCTGAGCAATCCCTCCTCACCCTTTAGAGCAGAAGGAGCTCTTACCCTCGCTAGAGCACTGCCAGTTTTCCTACAGATGCTCCCAGCCTTCCTGCTCTTCTTGTGGCATCATTCCCTCTCCTGCAATCACACCCACCCTGTTCAGAAAGTTTTTTCTCCAAAAGCAGAAGGAATCATGGTAGGCTGGAACATCCAAGTGTTCCTGTTTGGGTTAATCCACCCAAAGTCTTTCAAATCCTGCCCAGTCCCCACCTGAACATCAGTGAGGAGTTTTATTCCTCATTAATGGGATTTTATCTCTCTTCTGGTCAACTGCTTCTTCATCTCCACAAAGAAAAGTCCTGGGAACAACTCTCTGTCTGTTTGAAAGGTGCAGAAGCAAAGGAAAAATGGCTAAATAATCAAAAAGGAAGAATGAATTGCTTCCTTGAGTAAATCAGAGCAGGCTGGTCTGCACAAAACCCACCTCTCCACACAGAGCTAAACTGAAGAACTGATGTGAGCCTTCATCACCAGTGAGGAAAAAATTCTATTTCATTTTCAAACCCACATTTTCAACAGAGAGGGAATGAGTCAGGCGACAGAAACTGAGTCAGGAAGCATGAACACCATCCCAAGCAAACCATCCTGGCCTGAAAAACAAGGCAGATCCTTCCTGAGGATCCTGGAGGAATCAATCAGAGCAGTCTTTCTCCCAGCGTGCACACGAGTGAGTGAGTACCTCAATTACGGCTCTGTGTTCCACTGCACATTGACCTTAAGAGCGCAGTGCTTTATAGGAAGGAGATTAATTCAATTAACACACCCAGGGGCTTCCAGCCAGGCTCAAACTGACCTGCTGACAGCGGGCATTGAAAGTAGCACGGGGCACTGCAGTTCAAATGTCCCATCTTCCCCTGCTTTCCATCTGCAGCAGAAAAAAAGGGGACATCGGTGAAGCCACAAAGGTGGTGTTTGTTTGAAAAACATCCCAGTGGTTTGGGGTTTTGTTGCAGTTTTACAGGCAAGAAATATTAGCTGCTATGCCCTGATATCCTAAAATCACGGAATGGTTTGGATTGGAAGAGACCTTTAAGATCATACAGTTCCACCCCTGCCAAGGCAGGGATACCTTCCACTATCCCAGGTTGCTCCAAGCCCTGTCCAACCTGGCCTTGGACACTTCCAGGGATCCAGGGGCAGCCACAGCTTCTCTAGGAAACCTGTGCCAGGGCCTGACCACCCTCACAGGGAAGAATTCCTTCCTAACATCTCATTTAAATCTCCCCTCTGTCAGTTTAAAACAATTCCCCCTTGTCCTGTCATGCTCTCCCTGTGTGAAAAGTCTCTTTCTCTTTTTTATAAGCCTCCTCTAAGTACTGAATTGAGGTTTCCCCACAGCCTTTTCTTCCCAAGCTGCTCTGCCATCAGCTTTCCCAAGTTTTCTTCTTGATTGTGTGAATTCCAGTGTTTTTTCTTGGAAGAGAGAGGGAGACCTCTCACTCATGGGGAAACACAAACAAGGTCACCTGAGCATCAGAGAATCTTCACAAGGGACACTTTTTCTCTCCCCCATCCCATCAGAGGATGCCTTGAGGGAGGAAACACCATCAATCCTATCCTGGAAAACCAAATTCCACCTCATTTCAAACCAAGTTTTCTTAAAAATGCCCCAGGTCTGTGTGCAGGTGTGTTTTTCTTCTCAAAATGGGAAAAGAATCACAGAATCATGGAATCCTTACAGTTGGAAAACACCATCAAGTCCAACCATCAACTGGCACCACCACCGTGTTTACCACTAAATGATGTCCCAAAGTGCCACATCCACAGATTTTTTGAGCACTTCCAGGGGTGGTGACTCCACCATTTCCCTGAGCAGCCTGTTCCAGTGCTTGGCAACCTCTTCTGTGGAGAAATTTTTCCTAATATCCAACTTCTGATCGACAAAGTCGAACTGTCGGGTCCAAAACTTTCGCAACACCAGCGATGCCACAAGCTTTGTCAAACCACTGCCTGTGTCCCACTTCTCCTCCAGGCAAGACATGGATAAAGCTGCATCCTTGGACAGAATTTGGTGGCTTTTATGGTGTTTGTGTGAGTTGTCACCAACACCCTGTGGCTCCACCTTTGCACAGCATCCCCTGGCTGTGCAGCAGTGCTGGAAGCACGAGAAGGAGCTAACAGAGATCCCAGAAAGAACCGAGAGAACTCAGGGAAAAGCGGGAATTGCCGAGGTGCACGTGAGCTGAGTACCCGGAGGGATGAGCAGAAGGGGTTAAAACCAGGAAAGCTTTAAAAATTTGGGGTTGGCTCCCAGTGCTTTTGCTCCGGGGATAGCGAGGGAGCACGCCTGGAGAAGCAGGAGCACTCACAGCTCTTCTCCTTCTCCTGGGTATCTCAGAGCTGCCAGGGGGAAAAAAAAATAAAAAAGGAGAAAAAACCATCCAGCGACCTCACTGAAATTAGAAACTTAACAATGAACACGCTCCACACACAACCTGCCCATCCCTGTCGTCATGGAGACGGCTACAAATCTGTGTCAGCCGCAATACGCTCTCCAGTCCCGAAAATTTAAACGAAAAAAGGAGGGAGAGCGGGCTGGGAGGCGGGAAGAGGGAATTCCTCTGCTCTGTTTGGCTTTGATGTGCATCACGTTTAAAGGCACAGGGGATGATCCGAGCCCGATGCTGGCACGAAGCGGCGGCCGTGGAGCAGCTGATGTGTGCTGGCCACGTTTGCCTCCGGCAGAGCATCTTCCCGGATCCCAGGAGAGCATCTTCCCACATTCCAGCAGAGCATCTCCCCAGCCTCCACGGGAGCTGTGTGGAAACGTCTCAGAGCCCAGGATGAACCCAATCCCACGGCGCTCCCGGGAGGATACAGAGCATCAGCATCACCCTGAGCAGCATCCCAGAGGGGATGGAAGGACTGGGATGAGAGCTGGGAAAGGAGCATCCCAGCGGTCAGGGGAGGTGTTCAGCGGGGAAACACCCAGGGAGGAGGTTGGTGGTGCCTCCAGGGCAAAAAGGGCAGAGTCAGACGGGAATTCCTGCTGCATGGCATGGCAGGAGGGGAGATGAAGCAGGAAGGAGAAGGATGGGGCAAAAGAGAGTTGTTCAGCCTGGGTTTAGAGGTCACAGCTGGGATTTGGGGCATAAACACCCTCCAAGTTAGGTGACTGTACAGAATAATCATGGCAAATTGCCCTTTCAGCTAGGGAAGGGCAAAGCCAGGGGATAGAGGATGGTAAAGGTTGGAAGGGAGCATCACTAAAGTCATCTGGTTCCACCTCCCTACTCCAGCAGGGCCATCCCAGAGCACATGGCACAGGACTGAGTCCAGATGGTTCTGGAATATCTCCTTCTCTGGACAGCCTGCTTGGTCACTGCACAGCAAAGTTCTTCCTGAAGGGAACGAAGAACAGACACTCCCCAGACCTTCCTGGAGAAATTCCCCCATCTTGGCAAAACACAACCAACAATCAACAACCAACACCCCCCAGCACTCAACCCCCACCTCTGACAATTCCTGGGATTTGGGTCAATTTTTGTATGACTGGAGGGACTCATTGGCCAGAAATTCAGGAAAACTGAGCAAAAGCAACCTAACTTCCTCCTGCATTCATTTCCTGCTCCACCATGTTCCCATTAATGTTAAAAAGGAGATTTTGGAAGAGATCCAACAGGGGAAGACTCTTGGGAAAGTGTCCCTTGGGCATGGATGCAAAACACACCTCACAGTAACGGCAGTAACAGGGAGACCTGAAATTCTGAATTCATTAATCACTTTTATGGAATAAGACTTATTCCAACAGGGGTGGAACTGCCTTGCTCACAGTGATGCACTGCCCAGTAAATTACCATTGGATTAAGATCTAAAATATACGGAGGGGATTTGTTGAAATTGTCTTAATTTGCTGCAATGCAATTAATTGGAGATACATTCCCAGCCAGGTATATTTTTATTGCTATCTATAGGATCAGGCTAAAAAAAAAAAAGTTTAAAATTAGTTAAATCCATAAATTAAACACATCAGTGTAACTCTTCTTCCTAGAGCACAGAAGTTCTGCTTTTCCTGTCTGAGAAAAACCCTTCAGAAGGAATTTTTGCTGAATCTCGGATTTCCCCCATCAGTGAAGTGCAGCTGACTCCAGAATTCAGCTGGAAGGAGAGAGCGAAGAGGAGCACTTGTTGAACAGAGCTCCATCAACACCCCACCCTGACTAATTAGCAGGGCTCTCCTCGTTACGTGCACTGCAGTAACTCCCCAATTAATTCCTTCGTATTTGCAGAGCCATTCAAAGAGGCAAAGCATTAAATATAGATGCTAAATAAAAGGGAATAAATAGCAGGCACCACTTGGCTCTCCAGGTTTCCAGGCCCCATCAGTGGGGATGTTCACTCCCTGCCCGGAGCAGACTCCTTAACTAAGGCTCGAAAGTGCATTATTAATTTTTCAGCAGCATCTACCAGACATAATGAAGACACAGTTACTCTGGGCATAAGGAGTCTCCCCGGAAGAGCTTTAAAATCTCCAGCCTTGTGGCTGGAAGGGTCAGTGCTGCTCGGCATCCCAGGCTGAGGATGGGCCAGGCAAGGAGCAGAGGCTCCTTTGCAGCCAGGAGTTCTCCTGATGCTCATTTTTGTGTTCCCAGGACACTTTCCACTATCCCAGGTTGCTCCAAGCCCTGTCCAACCTGGCCTTGGACACTTCCAGGGATCCAGGGGCAGCCACAGCTTCTCTGGGCAACCTGTGCCAGGGCCTCACCACCCTCACAGGGAAGAATTCCTTCCCAAAATCCCATCTAAATCTCCTCTCAGTTTGAAGCTATTCCCCCTCATCCTGTCACTCCATCCATGACACAACTCTGCACATCCTCTGTGGTAGCCAAGATCCCAGCTGAAAGCAGGCACTGGTGGCCAGCAGGACCCTACAGAGCTCCTCTTCCTTGGTGAAGGCTCTTTGATCCTTCTACATCACAACACCCTTGTTCTGATCCCACTGGCGCAGATTAAAGAGGAAGAATAATCCTGCCTCCAATAAAAGCCTGAACAAAGGATTTAAGGCTATTCCAGCGGCTCTGAGACGTGACAAAGGACACCTCTACTATGAGGATATTGGTGGAGATGGCCTCTGTCACAGAATCCCAAAATTATTTCAGTTGGAAAAGACCTCCCAGACCATCGAGTCCAACCTGTGACCAATCCCCTCATTGTCACCAGCCCAGAGCACTGAGTGCCACATCCAGGCCTTCCCTGGACACCTCCAGAGATGGGGACTCCACACCTCCCTGGGCAGTTCCAATGCCTGACAGCCCTTTCCATGGAGAAATTCCTCCTGATGTCCAACCTGATCCTCCCCTGGTGCAGACTGAGGCACCTGAGAGCTGGACACCTCTTGGAAAGGATGAAATCCCAGCCTTTATTTCGGTAACTTAGAGGGAATTTCAGCCTGAGCCTGCCTTGGCTGCACCTCTAACAAGAAAACAGCAATAGATGGTTTAAGACACACTAAATTCAGACAGAGAAGTCACCTCCTTCCCTTGTGGATGGTTATTGCCCCCAGCAGCCCAGAGTTATAGGATGGCCTCCAGAGAAGGTATCAGCATCCTGAAATCCATCCCCAAAGTGCCTCTGGATTCCCAAATTGCTTCTTCCACCCCCCAACCACATCACCCACTGCTGGTTCATCACTTGTGATGATCTGTGGGACAGCATTAAAAAAAAAAAATCCTCTTTGCATGTCCCCCCAGGGCCTCCAGGTGCTGAGGGGACAAGTTTATAATCTGTGCACTCAGCTGGTGTGTTCCCTCTGTTCAGGATTACATCAATTATCCCTATTTTTAGGCTTGAGGGCACAGTCCTGTCGACCACAACAGAGTCCCAAAGAAAAGGTATTAACATATCTTTATATTCCAGTCTTTGTTAAGCTCCATGAGGGATCTATCAAGAACCAGAAACCTACCAATTTTCGAAGCCTGGAGTATTTCCAGGAGTCAGTTCTGCTCCAACCCAGCTAGTTTTGGGGTTTTTTTTTTCTCTTTTCTTTCTTTCCTTGTTCTCTGCTATCCGTGGGAGTCGATTTGCCTCAGAGCACCTTGTACTTGGTTGAGCTTGTGCCATTATTATCCTCCCTGCAGAAATCCTTGTTTAGGAGGTTTAAGACACGTGAGCCATTCCTTCTTTTGGGCCCTCATCCCCACTGCAATCAGCAGCCAGAAAATTCAACATCTTACTGGAATTTTCTCTTTGATTGAGCCCATCCTTGCCAAACTTCACAGAATCAAAGAATGGTTGAAAGGGACCTTAAAACTCATCTCATTCCAATCCCTGCCATGGGCAGAGATACCTTCCACTATCCCAGGTTGCTCCAAGCCCTGTCCAACCTGTCTTTGAAGCTTTCTCACTCCAGAAATCCTTGTGCACACCTTATTTTTTAAGATGTGATTATTTTTGTAATTCACTTGCACGAGTGCTGAGGATTCTGCGCCAGACACCACACGGCAGAGGTGATGCACAAGCATCAGGCAGAGCTGGAAAACCCCTGAATGATGCCCTGGACTCTTCACATCCTCCTTTTTGTCACCACACCACCACACCACAGGGTCTGGGAGAGTGACAAGGCAGATTATGCAATGAACTCCCCAAACTCGGGTGTCAATGTCACAGGGAGCTTTCTCATTTCTCCGCCTCTCCTCCATGACATCATTTTGCCTTTCAAGGGCGAGAAGCAAACAAAGGAGGCTTTTGAGCCATTCCACCACCTGGCTGCCCTGGCTTTGTTCCCCCAGCCTGTGTGACAGGGCAGCTCTCAGCAGAGAGGGAACAGCAGCTGCTACAAAGGCGACACTTCAAGAGCTTTTGGACATCCACACTGCAATTCTGCCGAGGCTGGGGACAGTGACAGGCCCTGAGCCACCACAGGGATTGTTATTCCCATTTGGAGACCAGCTGGGAAGTGGGACAGGGGAGCAGGAAGGTCGTGGTTGGAAGTGGAGTGGGAAATCTGCCTCAGGATGGGAGGGGAAACTTCCTGCCAGCTCCCTTCTCTGCTAAAAGTGTGTTCACCAGTAGAGGCATCACCTAATGAAGGTTTCACCTAATGAAGTTCTCATCTAGGACTCTGCTGGATGGAACCCAGGCCTGTGGGGTTGGAGTAAAATGAGGTTCTCTAGGCTGCAGGGCAGTGGCTGCCCCAACATCCACCTCCACGGTTTGGGACTCCACAAGCAGTGAAATGGAGGAGGCTTGGAGGAAACAGATGGCACAAAACACAGCCAGGGTCAAAAACTGGAGTTCTTCAAAGTTTTAAAGTTTCCACCTTAAACGTGGAAGTGATGCTGAAGTGGAGAACAGGTTTCAGGTGTCATATCCATTTAAAATATTTTTTTAATGTAAGAAGGCCAACATATTGTGGAATCTTAGAATGGTTTGGGTTGGAAGGGACCTTACAAATCATTTCATCCCACCCCCTGCCATGGGCTGGGACACCTTCCACTATCCCAGGTTGCTCCAAGCCCTGTCCAGCCTGGCCTTGGACACTTCCAGAGATCCAGGGGCAGCCACAGCTTCTCTGGGAAACCTGGGCCAGGGCCTCACCACCCTCATAACCAAGAATGCCTTCCCAATATCCCATCTAATCCTGAGCCCTGGCAGTGGGAAACCAATCCCTGTGTCCTGTCTCTCCATCCCTTGTCCCCAGTCCCTCTCCAGCTCTCCTGGAGCCCCTTCAGGCACTGGCAGGAGCTCTGAGCTCTCCCTGAATCCTTCTCTTCTCCAGGTGGATATCCCCAGCTCTCCCAGCCTGGCTGAGCTCTGCCCAACACCAGGACACAGGAGAGAGGTAGCTCTGGGGGTGGATGAAGCCACACACGAGGCTGTGGGATCACATCTCCTGTGTTACACGAGCCTGAACACAAATAAACCACCCAGTCACCCTGATAGCCCTTCCCCTCCTACCTCCAAAACCCTGCAGACAGAGTTATTTAACACAGCTACAAAAATAGCACCCAGACTGCCCTGCTGTGCCAGACAGAGCACAAACATCTGGCAGGCAACAGATCTTGTCCCCAAAAACTTAGCAGGAGGTTAGTGGGTAGCTCAATTCCATATCCATATGTCCCAGGACCCAAGGAAGTATTTTATCCTCTACTCAACGCTGGTTCTCCTAGCAATGTGGGAAAAGCTATTCCTGCCCCCAAACTAAGAGAGCAGGAATTCCCAGCTCAGGAAAGCACGACACCCAGCCTGGCTTTTCGTGCTCAGATGTGGAGAATCACACGCTGCACCCGAGCGTCACGAGTGACACTGTTAAACGGGGGATTCAGAAGAAACAAAAATGCAAAGCAGCCCTTTGAGCGGAAACAATTCCCGGTGTGAAGGGAAAGCGGAGGCTGCGCCGTCGCTCAGCTGTCTCTGCACTCACGGCTCCTTTTGAATTCAGTGTTGGTACAAAAACACACTCCCACCTGGGACTCGCTTCCCCCACGTCTCTCCCTCGCTGGGAGGCTCCCAAAACCCAGGAGAGCCTGCACAGGTATTGGGTTGTGCGCGGTTTTCATGGGATGTTCCCGGCTTTGCACTGGAAACCTCGTTGCTCTGCCATCTAAATCCGTCATGGAACCATGGAATGGTTTAGGTTGGAAGGGACTTTATAATCATTTAGTTTTGACCTCTCTGCCATGGGCAGGGACACTTTCCACTATCCCAGGCTGCTCCAAGATCTGTCCAACCTGGCCTTGGACACTTCCAGAGATCCAGGGGCAGCCACAGCTCCTTGGGGCATGGATGATGCTTTGTGGATGGGGCTTCATCCCAGATGTAATTCCCAGCCCACCAAAACGCAGGTATCCACATCCAAGCCTCCTCTCCAGCCTCCCACTGCAGCTCATGGAGAAATCTTCAGGCAGCCAGCGGAGGCTGCAGTGGTTTTTCCCTGGAGCAGCTTCCCACGTGTGGGCGTAGGAGGAGCTGAACACAATCCCAGCCTGGCTGAGCCTCTTCCCTATCCTTACTTGACCCCTCAAATCACACATCTCCTGCTCCAGGAGGTCTCCTCAGCTGATCCCTGGCCTGCCTGTCCAGTGTGTGCCGTGGAGATTTGGGACTGTAGCACTTCCAGGGATCACAGCAGGACAGAGGCATGGATGGCGTGCTGGTGGTGAGGGCAGCCGGGGGCTCTCCACGTGCGATGGGATTTCCTCACGGAAAACAAACGTTTTGCCGCAAGGCAGAGACAGGGATGAACACCTGAGCGCAGCAGCTCCCCTTGCAGCAAAAGCGGTGGGATCAGCAAAGGTGGGAGCGAGTCCATGCTGGATTCCCAGAGGGATTCGCTGAGTGATGGCTCTCAAATTGCATCAGCGAGTGACATTGTCCCCAGAGGCCTCAGAATCAGAAAATCCTGGAAGGGAAGGCACCGCAGGGACCAAAATCCACCTGGCAGCTCGCTGACAGCTGCACTTGCTGTGGCACTGGCTGTGGGGCACAGGCTGTGAACTCCTGCAACCTCAGCTGCAGGCTGCTCAATCCCAACAGAATCCAACACCTCATCCAGCACTGCTGGGAAAGGAGCTCAGCCTGGAGAAAAGGAGGCTCAGGGGGAACCTTCTGGTTCTGCACAGCTCCTGACAGGAGGGGACAGCCAGGCAGGGTCAGGCTCTGCTCCCAGGGAACAAGGGACAAGACAAGAAATGGCCTCAAGCTGTGCCAGGGGAAGTTTTGATTGGATATTAGGGAAGAAATTCTTCATGGAAAGGGTTCTCCAGCCCTGGCACAGCTGCCCAGGGCAGTGCTGGAGTCCCCATCCCTGGAGGGATAAAGAGCCATGTGGATGTGGCACCTGGGGACACGGCTCAGTGGTGGCCTTGGCAGGGCTGGGGATGGTTGGACTGGATGATCTAGGAGAACTTTTCCAACCCCAGGAATTCTCTGGTTCTGTGCCCTAATGAAGGAATCAGAGATGTTTCCAATCTGTGAGGAGCACTGCAGAGCTTTCCTCCAAGAGGCTGAGCATCCCAACTCTCTGCTCTCAGCCCACTTTAGTTCTCTCACCATTTCCAGGTCTCCACACACCCTCATGTCTTTATCTGCTTGGCTGGAGCTGTGGAACTGCGATTCAAAGTGGCTGCACGAGGTGACACCTGGAAATTTTCCCTCCTGCCACCCTGGCCAGTAGTGCAGGTTCTCTCAGAAGCCTTTGAGAATTTCATCCCAGGAATTGGTATTTATTTATTATTTATTTGAAAAGTCCCCAAGCTGTGGCAAAAATCCCAAGAGAGCTTCAACCAGGGCCAAGCATCTCCCTGGCTCTTCTGAGTGGACAGAAATCTCCTTGCCCCCAGACAGAGAAACAGAGCTGCAGGATGCTTTGAAAGCTGCTGCTTCTGGGAATTTCTCCCCAGGTTTGGGTTTTACCTTCTGAAAATAGCACGTTTTTTGTGGCCACAGAACCACACAATGGGACTGTTCTCACAGCAAAAGGTTTCAAAACTCACATTAAAAAAATAGATTAATTTAATAATTGTATTTGGAGTTTTCAAAGCAACTTATTTCTCATAGAATCACGGAATGGTTTGGGTTGGAAGGGACATTAATGATCACCTAATTCCACTCCCTGCCATGGGCAGGGACACCTTCCACTATCCCAGGTTGCTCCAAGCCCTGTCCAGCCTGGCCTTGGACACTTCCAGGGATCCAGGGGCAGCCACAGCTTCTCTGGACAACCTGTGCCAGAGCCTCACCACCCTCACAGGGAAGAAATAATTCCTAATATCTAATTTAAATAATTTCATACAGAAGATCCAGCCTGACCCCAATGTCTCCATGGGCTTCTTTAAACGCTGTGATTCCCACACAGAGGCTGGAACACGCTGGATTTCTGTAGCAATCAGCCTGGGCAGCTCCAAATGTCACAGGTGCTCACGAAGAGAACGACTGCACCTTGAAAGCATCAGAGTAACCATGAGAGTCATTCAGTTCAGAGAAGAGGCTGATATTTAAGCTACAGATGGAGAAAAATTATGTCAAGAGCGTGGTTCAAACCACTGCAGTTTAAATAACCTCCTTCAGGCAGCTTTGGTAAACACAATGCCAGAAAGGAGTCCTTGTGCTGCCCACGGAGAGCTCTGAAGGCAGCAAATGACAGTGGTGGCTCACAGGGATTCCTCTGCTCCTGCTGTAAATGGGAGCTGCTCACTGGGAACACAGCCTGACTGGGCCTCCTGATCCAGGAATATGCTGCTGGAAAGGAAGGATTCCTCCCTGGAGCAACCTGGGACAGCGGAAGGTGTCCCTGCCCGTGCAGGGAGTTGGACTGGGTGGTCTTTAGGGGTCCTTCCCACCCAGACCGTTCTGTGGTTCTGTGAATCAAGGCTCAAGCCTCAGATAAAACATGAAATAACTTTTAAATGATGCTAACCCTCCCCTCCTCTCCTCTCCTCTCAATCCCTCTATTTCTCTTCCCTAAGCTGGGAGAACATCCCTGAGCAGAAGTTCTGCAAACAGAATCCCAGGATGGTTTAGGTTGGGAGGGACCTTAAAGATCATCTCATTCCACCCCCTGCCATGGGCAGGGACATCTTCCACTATCCCAGATTGATCCAGGCCCTGTCCAGCCTGGCCTTGGACACTTCCAGGGATCCAGGGGCAGCCACAGCTTCTCTGTGCCAGGGCAGACCTGAATGCACTCCTTGCCCCCCATAAAGCATCACCTCAGCCTCGTTAGCTGCAGCTTATCGTTATCATTTTAATTGCCCAAACTCGAGTGCTTGTAACACCTTTATTAGATTGCACTCTTCCCCCAGAGCCAGACACAGCCTGGTTTAAAAGGTCCAGTGCTGCATTTATGAGCAGAGCCTCTTTCATTAATGTCTGAAGGTAATTCCTCTTGATCCAAAACTTTCCACGGCCTGGAGTGATACCTGGGAAGGGAGACAAGGGAAAACTTCCAGGGAGGTTAAAGCATTGAGGTGGATTGAGCATCCCTGGCTCTCCTGAGCCCCACATGTGCAGCAAATGTTTGGATCTTCAGGGCAGAGGAACCTCCCCGGTGTGGAGACAGTGCCTGAGGGGATTGGAGGGAGTTTGAGGGGGAGTTTTGAGAGCCCATGCAGGGCAAAACAAAGTTGACAGGCAAACATCTTGGTCAACTCATCACTTTATATTTGTAAAACAGAAGAGGGAGAGGATTCTCCATGCTGGATCCTTCATTTCCAACGAGGGGCAGTGCAAGGGGCAGCTCTGATCTCTGCTCTCTGTGACCCAGGGAATGGCTGGAGCTGTCAGGGGAGGTTTAGGTTGGATATTAGGAAAAGGTTCTTCCCCAGAGGGTGTTTGGGCACTGAACAGCTCCCCAGGCAGCTTGGAGCAACCTGGGATAGTGGAAGGTGTCCCTGCCCACGGCAGGGGCTGGAATGAGAATTCCCTCCCCACACACACCATTCCAGGATCCTATAGCAGCATCCCAGTTTTTCAAGGCACTACAACCTCAGCATCTTCAGTATCTGAAGCAAACACCACAGGCAGTGTCTATTTTAGACCATATTATTCAGATTCAATACTTTCCAGCGCTGGTTTTCTTTAATTGCACCTCCACCTTTGGGATTAGTGATTTTATTTTATGATGGGATATTAAGAGTAGGCAGCCAGCCCTCTTGTTTTTTTTTCTTTTTTAGTCCAAGCCAGTATTCAGAAAGAATAGATTAAATCATTAAATACACACAAGCACAGGAAACACAGGAAACTCAGCCATTATCCTATGAAGACAATGCCAATGCAAACACTGTAATAAAATATTCTTCACTGAAATCAACACTAATTTTCCGAGGCAATCAAATCCATCCCTGTGATCCCTCCTCCCAGGGAAAACAGCCAGCACAGCTAAATTCAGATCTCTGTGGCTCCATGCTTAAATTTGGCTCAGACACGTTGCAAATCAATGACTCCAGAAAGGTTTTCTAAGGAAAAAATTCCCAGTGGGCAAAGTTTGCTACGGCCCACGGCACCTCTCCTGACACAGCAGCAGAATCTGGGAATCCAGAAAGGCAGAAGCTTCCAGGTATGAACTTGTTGAGGCCACCAGTGTTGGGACACGGCTGCTGTGTCCGAGGGGACAGTCCCCAAGGACAGCTCAGCCGTGAGGACATCCCCAAAAGATGATGCTCCACCAACAGCACCGAAACAGCAGCGAGTGTCTCACAACCTCCTTCCTTGGGCACCCACAGTGGGATGAAGGATGGGATGGGGAATGGGATGGAAAAGGTCTGCTCAGAACCTGCTGGCTCAGGGAGAGGTGGACAGGACATGTGACAGGGAATATTTTGGGTTGGAAAAGGCTTTCAAAAGGCTTCCAACTCCCTGCAGTGAGCTGTGGCATCTTCAGCCAGATGAGGTTGCCCAGAGCCCCACTCAACCTGATCCGGAATGTTTTTAGGGATTGGGGAACCAGAACTTCCTTCCCCAGCTGTCTGGAATTTGTGGATTGCCCATGCCCAGGGCTGTGCTCGTGCTTCACACAACACACACACACTTGGCTTCAGAAAATGTTGTGCCTCTCTTTGATGACCCTGAATTCTCACACGGTAAGAGGATGAATAAAAGTTCCACTGAGGTATTTTAAGATGGGTGCAAACCCTCTAGGTTTTCTTTAAGGATCTTGCAGCACCTTGGCCTCAAGCCCAACAGTTCTAAAACTGAGACAATGTAGGATTGTGGAAGATCGAGTTCAAGTATCCCCCAGCACTGCCAAGGCCACCAGGGACCCATGTCCCCAGGTGCCACATCCACATGGCTTCTAAATCCCTGCAGGGATGGGGACTCCAGCCCTGCCCTGGGCAGCTGTGCTGGGGCTGGACAACCCTTTCGGTGAAGAAATTATTCCCAATATCCCATCTGAACGTACCTTGGTGCATTTTGAGGCTTTTTCCTCTCATCCTGTCCCTGTTCCCTGGAGTAGAGCTGGACCCCCCTGGCTGTCCCCTCCTGTCAGGAGCTGTGCAGAGCCAGAAGGTTCCCCCTGAGCCTCCTTTTCTCCAGGCTGAGCTCCCCCAGCTCCCTCAGCCACTCCTGGTGCTCCAGACCCTTCCCCAGCCCTGTTCCCTTCCCTGGACACTCCAGCCTGTCAATGTCTTTCTTTTCAGGAAGGTACCAGAAGTGTCCCCAGGCCTAGAGGTTCCCAGCAGTGCCAGCACAGGGGACAGGCACTGCCCTGGCCCTGCTGGACACACTTTTCCTGGGACAACCGAGGGGCCATTTCCCTCTTTGGCCACCTGGGCACACCTGGCTTCTGTCCAGCTGCCTGTTGTCCATGGCTTGGACATTCCAGCCCCACCACACCAGTGCTGGAGTCCCTGCCCTGCTTTTCAAACACCCCCAGCCCTGTCCCAAGTCCTGCAGAGCAGTGACAGTGACGGTGACGGTCCCTTGGCCAGGCAGTGAAAGCTGCATCATCAGGTTCAGAAAGAGCCCAGCACCTCCCTGACAGAGGCTGAATCATTTCTCCTTCCCACATCCACGGCCCAGGATCAATCAACCTCCGCCATGGCTCCTCCTGTGAATCACTGAAGAGGGGTAACAGCGAAACCACTTCATAGGAAGCAGTTTTAAAAATGCCCTGCTCTGCATAAGATGAGTTTGCCACAGAGAAGGGGGGGGAAAAAAATTCAAGCATGTTCAGCATCTTATAGATTAATCCTAGGCCTAGAGCCAGGATAATTACTGCCAGAAGGAATAAAAGTAACATAAATATAGGTTAACACACAAAGGGTCCCGTTTGCAAGGTTTTACACATCACCAGCTCACAGGCGGATTTGTAAATTTAATTATAGAAAGATTAGAAAAGCAGGTAATACCCGAAGGGTCGTAAAAACAATTTTACTACGGTGACGAGAACAAAACAAAAATTTAAAAAAAAAAGATTTAAAAACCTCCAAACATTTTAAATTAAGTAGGGCATCTGATGGATCTCCTGAAGCTCTTCCGCAGGATTCAGCCCAGACTGCCGGAGCACCATCCGCCACAGCCTTCCAGAAATGCCATTTCCAGAGGAGAGCAGATAAGTCATTCTGACAGCCTTGCAACCTTCCAGAGCTGATTTGCTTAAGAAACATCTTTTTTTTATAGAGGGAGCTCCTGGTCTGGTCAAAGTCTTGCTAGGGTGGGGGAGGACAATTCCAAACACACCTTTGCTGCAGGGATGATGTGAAATCCTTGAAAATGCTGGTTCCCACTAGGATAAATGGTGATTTACTGCCAAGGACAGCTTTGGGAGAGGAGGATGGTTCCCTGTCCATGGCAAGGGGTGCAATATGATTTTTAAGGTCCCTTCCAACCCAAGCCATTCTGTGATTCTAGAATTAAATATCACTGGGATGGATTTGGGTTCTGGGTGAGCTGTTGCCAGTGAAGAAAACAGCAGGAGCAGGGACTGTCCAAGCAACTCAGCATGGAAAAACAGGAATTTCCTCTCCCGTTCAGGCTCCTAGAGTGTTAAAAACTCTCACCCTTCTATGAATGCTGCATTTTTCTTTAAGAGAAATTAAATACTACTACAAGGTGTGTATGAAAGGTGGGCACAGGGCAGGAACAGAGAGGAGAATTCCGTTCTGGGATCTCTCAGGCTTCCCATTAACATACAACCATCCTTAGAAACTTGGAATTGTAACTCTCACCTATAAACCCCACTTTTGGTGAATAAACCACGTTTCTGGCTTATCCAGTGCTTTCTGCTCCAGGAGGCACTCCCTGAAAGGTCCCTGGGAGTGATGCAGGTGCTGAACCAAGCCTTTCTCAGTCCAGCAAAACACGCTGCCACTTTTAAATGCATCCTTTGGGGACTTCAAATAGCTCCTGGCTGGAATGCTCTGCTGCTCTGTTTTCCCCATGCCCAGTGTGTGTGTGAGGAGAAAACACTCAGGATGCTGAATACCTGTATAAAGGCACTTCAAAGGATCACAGACAAGCATTTTTTTTCAGCCTGAAAATACACATTTATTCGAAAGAAAACTTCTGGGGTTACAAATATAATAAATAAAATGTAGTGTGATAAACAACCCCTCAGGACTGAGCATTAAATCTCCGGGAAAACAGGAACAGGAGCCTCCTGTTTGCCACGATCAGCATCAGTTCTGTCCACGTGGCTCTCGGAATTGCATTTCACACCAGCTGTTTCCGTGCACAGCGATCCAGGCTGGACACTCCAAACCCTTTTTCCATGTAAATCTATTCCTACAGCTCGAAAACCTCCGCAGAGGACCTCGAAAAAGCCGTTTGCAAGGGTGAGGTTTAAACACACATCCCCCACGTGGAGTGAGCATCCAAAACAGCACGAGGAGGGAGGGTAAGGATCCATCTGCCCGCACAAGGCAGATCCCACGAAGAAGCGGCGTTATGGGATGAAGTGGGATGCAGTAATGGGGATGCAAATTGAATCTCAGTATCAAGGAAGTGCCACTAAATCAGAGGCTGCAGCTCGGGGCCGTGGAGCAGACAGAGCGAGGTCCCCCGGGATGTGTAAAACTGGATTAGGCGTGAACTTCAAACCCAGCGTGATGCGGAATAATCCTATGCTGGCAGAAAGGGATCAAAGCTAATTTCTCTAACTTCCTTAATCTTCTGCGGAGATGTGTGAACTCGGGAGACACAGCAGGCTGGGAGTTAAAGCCTTGCTCTGCCAGAGGGCTCAGCAGTGGCTGAGGGAGAACAGAGCGAGTTAAGAATCCTGAGCGGAGTGACTTCTGATGAGCTTTTATAAAATCAGGGAAGCACAAGATGGACTGGGTTGGAAGGGACCTTAAAAATCATCTCATTCATCCCTGGAAGTGTCCAAAGCCAGGTTGATTGAGGCTTGGAGCAACCTGGGTTAGTAGAATGTGTCCCTGTCCATGGCAGGGGGTTGGAACAAAATGAGCTTTAAGGTCCTCTGCAACCCAAACCATTCTGGGATTTCATAATTCTGTTTCTACACCTGGATCATGATGTATAATTCTGATTATATGATGTATAATTCCAGTAATTTAAATTACTGGATGTATAATTCCAGAAATTTAAAATAACCTATACAAACAACAGGGAAAAAAAAAAATCCACTCCTTCCCACATTAAATGAAACAGATCGATCCAAGCACTGGAACATCTCACCACCCATAAAAACCTTTCATACCTAAAAAACAAAAAGAATAAAATAAAATAAATAGCAATGCTCAAATATTAACTAAACCATTACCTATGAATTAAAGCTTAAATGGTGAAATAAAAAGAGGATATTCAGGGATCCCCTGTAGGGCAGTTCACCCCACCACAGGTTCACTGTCTGAGGTGAGTATGCAGCCAAAGCTGGAGCCAAAATGGTGAGGATTTCTAGCAGAGGACACATGGCAGTGCCAGTGGCTGAGAGGGAGACAAGACCAGCAGCTCTGACTGGTCACCTCCCCCGGAATCACTGAATCATTAAGGCTGGAAAAATCTTTCAGGTCATCGAGTTCCCCCAGCACTGCCAAGGCCACCAGAGACCCGAGTGCCACATCCACAAGGCTTTTTAATCCCTCCAAGGATGGTGATTCCACCATGGGCAGCTTGTTCCAGTGCCTGAGCTCTCTTGCAGTGAAGGAACTGATAAATGAAGTCGGCTGGAATAAAAAAATTCCAGCGGTGTAAGAAAATAATTGTACAGGTGGATGCCAATAGATTGGCAACGACACCTTATCCTGGGACAGGAATTGGGATTTCTACTTTGGGATGAGATCCTTGACACTCAGTGCACCCTTTGTGCTGCTAAAGGATGCTGCTAACTGATAAACCCAGTGCTCCAGGAGAAACAGTCTACTTTGAGGTGTAAATCAGCTCTTACACTGCAATCTACAAATGATCCTGCAGGATAAAAAGCACAAAAAATTAAGTACCAAGAGGTTCAATCACCTCAAATAACGATTAGCCATAAGTGGTTACATTATACCACAGACATGTCTCTGCTCTGTTAAATATTAATTTAAATGGACACATTTTAAAAGACACATAATATGGATAAGCACTTTTTTGTTAGAGGAGAGCAACTCCTGTTAGTGAGTAAGAAAGGAAGTGCTCAGAGGGGAGCAGAATGAAGGATTTCATGCAAGAAAAGTCCAAGGATAAGAAAAATACATGGTACTGTAACCTGACACAATTATATGCATATATATATACATATGCATTCAGTGCAGCTCTTCCAAATTAATTCCTGAAAGTCTTGAATTGCAAGCTAAGGAGGAATTCAGCTTTACAAGATGACTCCAGCATGGAGTAACACTGAGCTAAAACACACATGGAGCTGAAATGAGCCCAGCTTTGGCTGCCACTGCAAAATGTGCACAGAGCTCTCTCCCAGCTTCACACACACCCCCTAAATAAATCCTGTGCCAAAACACAGCAAATACTCTGTCACAGACCAAGCTGTAAAGCCGTTTGGCTTTTTTTTGGGGGTTTTTCTTTTTTTTTTTGCTTAAGTTCCAGCTTGAGGAGTGCTTGGGAATGCTCTGACACGGGAAGGGAAATTCTCAGCCTGAGCACATGCCCACCTTGTTTCCTGCACTGGTGATATTGTTGTATTATTTTATATATATTATAAATTATCTGCTGATAATTTGCTGAGAAATTTGGTGTATCTGCCAATTATCTGTCTACACAAAACTTTCATTCTTAGTCATGGAATTAGAGAATTACAAAATTAAGGGAATCATGGAATGGTTTTGGGTTGGAAGGGAATTTAAAGTTCATCCAGTTCCACCCCCTGCCATGGGCAGGGACACCTTCCACTGTCCCAAGTTGCTCCAAGCCCTGTCCAGCCCAGCCCTGAGCACTCCCAGGGTCAGCCCCAGCTTCTCAGGCAATTTTTGGCTTGGTTAAAATGCTGCCTAAACTCCCCTCTGCTCCCAAAGCACTTTTGGGGGGAATTACAGGATACCCAGCACTATTTGCAAGAGGAAACCACGGAAAAGGAAAGAGAAGCTTTGCAAAGCAGAAGTTGTGTCTGAAGACAAAAACAGGAGAGTGACAGAACAACACAAGCCTTTCTTTGGGTCATTACCATTTTGTTGGAAGTTTTCCAGAGCGCTGGTCTCCTACAGCTCCTTCTATGATGGAATCAGGTGATGTCAAAATAACCCAAATTCTGCCTTAACGCTTCGTTCTCTTTGGTTTAAGCTAAAAACAAAGACACACATGGATGATTATGGAATGGAAAACACAAGAAACTGAAAATAATGCTTTCTTTTGCAGGATTCTGAATTGTCATGAATGGTAAAGACAAGTAAATAAATATAAACAAAGGACAAAAAGGCTTTATCTGAAACAATGGGCACAATGTATATACATTTAAAATATATATATACATTGGAATAAAGGGATGAAAATAACAGGTAAAAAACCACGTTATGTTTGCAACAGATGACAGAAATGAACAAAAAAATCTGCTTACAGGAACTTAAAACACGCTGCCAGAGTGTACTCCTGATTCTTTTCACCACTTACCCAGCTGCAATTACCATCACCTCAGCCACAAACAACAGAGCTGGGGAGGGAGGGGGATTATTAGGGAATTCTTTGTCACCCTGAATTACCTGCCCTGTGTGTGTACACAAGCACTGGCTTAAACTTAATTCAAAGGAATTTGCCTTCAAGAAAAGTCATCTTTATTGTCATTGTCCCCAATTTCACGGCCAGACCAGCAACACAGCCTGGCTGGTGTCAGCACAGCCCCCAGTTTGAGGAATCCACACTGACACGACAAGAACTAATCCTATTATTTCCTTAACGGCATCTGAATAGGCATTTTCCAAGTCCTGCTTCTTATTGTAAGTTTAACCCGTGTGTTAATTCTCTTACCGAGATCTCAAGCTGCTTTCTCTAGAATCGGGGATTTAGGGGAATCAAATCCCTTTTATTCAATTTCCTACTTAAGAGACAAACCTTTCAAAATTAAACTTGCAGGCTGTTTGCCTTAAAAACATCGCTTCTCTTTCCAAGGAAAATATCTCTAAAACCCGTTTTAAGCACAGAGAAGGGAAGTTTTTAGCACATCTCAAATTTCAACCTGACAGTGGCTGCCTTGAAGTAAGCACCAGGAGGGCAAAAAGTCATTGGGGGAAAGATTTTCAGTTTCTTTTATTGCCAGTTTGATGAATGAACAACCAAGCAGTGCTTTATTTGAGTAAATTATTTCCTATTTTTGTGATTTTCCTCCAATAAACCACAATCACAGAATGGTTTGGGGTTGGAAGGGACTTTAAAAGTCATTTTGTCCCAACCTCCTGCAATGGGCAGGGAGACCTTTGACTATCCCAGGTTGTTCCAAATCCCATCCAACCTGCCCTTGAGCACTTCCAGGGATGGGGCAGCCACAGCTCCTCTGGGCAATATTCAAAGCTGATAAAGTGGGAAAAGACTCAGACAAAACCCAACTCCTCGCAGACACTTCCCGTGGCTGAAGGGAGTTTTGAGCACACAGTGCTCAGGGGAGTTTTCCTTTCTGTAATCAAATATTAAGCTGTGAAGCTCCATGAAAACAAACACCTCACTCTGCGCACACACAGCCACTTTCTGTGCTTTCCTGCAAAGCCACGACAACAGATTCGCTGTGGGTCCGCCGAACTTATGGGTAGCATATTAAATATTGATCGAAAATAAATCCAAATAATTAGGCTTAAATTTTAATACCCATGTACGTTTCTCTATAATTCATCACAAACGGCGTTTTCTGAGGTTCCACGAGAGGCTCTGGGTTTAATTTTAATTATGCATTTATTACATAATTCACCGAATTCAGTAATGTGCAGTGAGTCTGCCAGCCATTGAAGTGAGTAACGAGATTTATCAGCCCAGTTTGTCACACAACAAACAGGATTCAGAGCCTTATAAAGGCGGGTGATGAAAGATACACGGAGGGAGGGAAGAACCAGCAGCAGCTTTATTTCCATGTAATAATGCTAATAACATGCAAATAATTCCCCATCTTAATGAATACTTCAGATGAACGCCACGTTCCAAGCGGGGATGGCACAGGCAGAGGGAACTCAGCTGCTGGGAGTGTGCAAAGCTCTTTGGAAACACCAAGTTACAGCTGTGGGTATCACTGAGCTTCCCTGCTCCCCTCTGAGGGTGTCTGGGCACTGAACAGCTCCCCAGGGAATGGTCAAAGCCAGAGCTCCTGGAGAGTTTGGGCAATGCTCTCAGGGATGCACAGGGTGGGATTGCAGGGCCAGGAGTCGGATGAATTATCCTGATGGATCCCTCTGAACTCGGGATATTCTGTGATTCCGTGATCCTCACATTCTGTCACACAGCAGAAGGGATCTAAGCTCCTCAAGCTCCTTACATCCTGCTCTTAGACAGTGACAGTCACATCAGAGACGTCTCAAAACTGTGCGTAATTTCCAAAACATGCAGGGATGCAAACACACACACCTGTAGGGATCTCCATTCAGAGTCTGGAGCACAAACAACATTTTATATGCCCAAACCTCTAGGGGTCTGAGACTTGCTCTCCCGAAATACTTCTGGTGATTTTTCAAAGCTGCACTTGGAAGTTTCTCCTGAATCCCTGCAATTATTAGAAGAGTCTCATTGTCCTTCAGCAAATATTTTAATGAATTGTTCTTTACCAATCCCAAAGCTTTTGCAAACTTCCCCCCTTTCAGCAGGAATCATCTCTCCTGGCACACACTGGGCATGTGCTCAGAAGCCAGTGGGACCAGGTATTTGCCATGCTGTTCTCTTCCCCTATTATTTGATCCTCAAATGTCTTCTGGGAACTCAAATATTTAAGACTTACAACCTCCTCACAAAGCCAAGCCAGCATCCCTTCCCACATTCTCACTTGAAACCCACTTTTTTCAGTCCTTCTTACACATCCCTTTCATTCAGCTTCCCACATCCACACGTCCTCTGTGATTTCCAGTCTCTCTCCTCTCTCAGCAAAGTGTTAGGAGAAACAGGAACTTTTGGGGTGTCTCTTCCCTCTGCAAGAAAGTCCCTTAAGCCTCCTTTTCTCCAGGTTGAACCCCCCAGCTCCCTGATCCATCCCTCATATGACTTAAATTTCTAGGCCCTGAATTTCCATGGAGCAAAAAGGCTTAAAATCCAAAATTTAGGGGTGATGGATCCTCCTCTATGTTCATTCTTGGAGAAAGAGGGCAGTGGGAACCTCCCCCTCCTCGGGCACAGAAGAGAGCCTTGGAAATGGCAAACAAACCTTCCACCAATTGTCTGCAATTCCCCCCTGGGCTCCAGAGCAGCCTGTGTGACACAAACCCTGGCTATGTCACCAGGCTTCCTTAGGTCTGGCACTCAGCACTGCTCCTGGGATATCACAACTGAAAGAAAACAAAACCACCCCCTGTGGAATCTGCAGCTCCAATGCTACCATATAACCAGACTGTGAAATCACAGACCCTTGAAATATTTTGCTTATTTTGACCTGAGACACAGAGGGAAATCTGCTGCTTTCAGTGTGAGGTGAGAGCAGCAGAGGCAGGATTTTTCCAGCGTCTGATCCAGCACCAGCAGAGCGCATCGCTCACCGCGTGCAGAGACACTCTCTGAACTGAAAAATAAACTCAATCCTCACCTCTGCTTAAAGGATGCCCTCAGACACCAGATGACAGTGGGCTGTGACCAGGTATTTACTGCAAAATATCAAAGCTGCTGCAGGGAAGAGGAAACCCTGAGCCAGAAAAGATACAGCAACAGTGCTGAACCCACTGAAATGCAGCGTACCCACAATAAAGGTTTTCACTCTGACACCAGGAACACAGAATGGTTTGGGATGGAAGGGAACTTGGAGATCATTTCCAAACCCCTGCAGAGGGAAGGGATACCACTAACAGAGCTGCTGCTCCAATCCCTGTCCAGCCTGGACATTTCCAGGGATCCAGGGGCAGCCACAGCTTCTCTGGACAACCTGTGCCAGGGCCTGACCACCCTCACAGGGAACAATTCCTCCCCAATATCCCATCTCTCCCTGCCCTCTGGCACTGGGAAGCCATTCCCTGTGTCCTGTCCCTCCATCCCTTGTCCCCAGTCCCTCTCCAGCTCTCCTGGAGCCCCTTTAGGCACTGGCAGGAGCTCTGAGCTCTCCCTGGATCCTTCTCTTCTCCAGGTGAACCCCCCCAGCTCTCCCAGCCTGTCCCCACAGCAGAGGTCTAGGAAGACACCATCTGAGTCTAAAACAGGACAAATTACACTTCACTCTTCCTTCTCAATGTATTTCATGGGCAACACAAGCGTGAAGAAGATGAAATACTCTTCTGCCTCTCAAACACTCTGCTCCAGTAAAAAGACAGAGCACTGCCAAGTAGGGCACTGTGAAATTATTCAGACTCCAAGTAATATCTCAAATTTCCAATAACCCACAAAGCCCTTAATTCTTCCCCAAATCATTTCTGAGTAGATCCAAGCACACAAAAGAAAACCAGCAGGGAAGGAAAGAGAGAGTGACTTTTTACATGGGTTAACTGATAGGACGAAGGGGGAGAAAGAGGAGAGGTTTAGATAGGACATCAGAAGGAATGAGGGTGAGGGGGGTGAGGCCCTGGCACAGGTTGCCCAGAGAAGCTGTGGCTGCCCCTGGAAATGTCCAAGATCAGGATAGATGAGACTTGGAGCAACCTGGGATAGTGGAAGGTGTCCCTGCCCATGGCAGGGTGTTGGAAGTCTTGCAGCAGAAGTTTCAACCTGTTCATTGATTACAGAATCCAAATAAAATAAATGAAGATGGACAAATAAGCAACCGGAGCAGCACATCTGAGATCCCAGGTGGGGAAACATCACTTAATAAGGGAATTTTGTGGGCAGCAGCAGCAGAGCTGGAAACCTTTATTCCGGCCTCTACAATCAGCACTTGCAGCACTTTGTTGACACAACAGAACATGGCTCAATTTCAAGCACCGTTGAGGTTGAGTAATTTCAAACATCTTTTAATGTTTGTAGAGAGTCCAGAGGGAAGTTGGTCGAAAAGATCTCCAAGGCAGCCACGTGGAAATAAGATACAAACCCCTTCAAATCATTACAGTGCCAGGCAGGAGGCAGAAGGGAGACTGAGCAGGGAAAAGGGGAAAGGTGAGGATCCACACTTGCAGCTAAACTGCTTAAAGCATTTATTTATGTCCAGTGGCTCCATTGCAAGTTCATGTGTGCCTTGGGGGAGCAGTGACAGACCAATTCCATCAACACAGATTGGTGCTTCAGAAGTAAAATTGCAAGTCTGATCTGTACTCCTATTTCTTCTCGTGGCTTGAACACTCCTTTTAGAGGGAGGTCATCCTCCTGTTCGCCTCAAAATTTTGCGTGAGAAATCAGATAAGACATTAATACAGCTGGATTTAACTAGAATATTATACACCCGGGCATTGGTGCTTTTAATGATAAACTGGGAATGATTGCTGATAAACCTGGGTTGGGAATGATGACAGGGAAAACAGGCAAACACTCATCTACAGAGCTTCCCCTAAACTCATGAGGTCAAGGAAGAGCCCTTTGAAAGTCCAAATTAAATTTACGAAGTACAGAATTAGCTGCTCATTGTTAGCATTGGAGCATTTTTCAGAGCAAGATCCAGCAGCAGTATCCCAGCAAGGAATTTTGGGATAACAAACAGTGAACACAAAACAGCACTTGGTGTTTGTGTCATTTTTTGGTCACTCATACTAAGAGGATTCAGAATAAGGAAATCTGTCCTGAGAACACCCAGAGAAACACATCTATATCTGGATGCCCTATTGGAACAGGGAAAACAGGAACACACCTACTGCAACAGGACAGCACCTTGAGGTTAGAGGGTTGAGCTAAAAACTGCTCGAATCCTACTGGCAGCTCTGGAATCCTCCTGACCTCCTAATTCCATGCATGAGTTCGATTACTCACTGCTCCAGAGGCTGGAGAGTTAAATCTGGCAGCAGGGGAAAACAACCAGGGCCAGAAATGGCCCAAAAACCCTGAGCCAGCCATAGAGATGATGGATGCAGAGTGCTCCATCTTCCTCTGGCTGAGCACAAAGCCTCTGCTTCTGCTTTCCTGAAGCTTCCAGGGAATGCTGAGCAGGGACACTGCTCTTGGAAATGAAAACAAATGTGAGTATTAATGAAATGGTGCCCACATCACTCCTGTCACATCTGGAACACTCCTGTCACATCTGGAACCATGGAATCACAGAATGGTTTGGGTTGGAAAGGACCTTAAAGATCCTCTCATTGCATCCCCTGCCATGGGCAGGGACACCTTCCACTATCCCAGGTTGCTCCAAGCCCTGTCCAGCCTGGCCTTGGACACTTCCAGGGATCCAGGAGCAGCCACAGCTTCTCTGGGAATTCTATTCCAGGGCCTCCCCATCCTCAAAGGGAACAATTCCTTCCCAATATCCCATCCATCCCTGCCCTCTGGCAGTTTGAAGCCATCTCTCCCTGTGTCCTGTCTCTCCATCCCTTGTCCCCAGTCCCTCTCCAGCTCTCCTGGAGCCCCTTTAGGCACTGGCAGGAGCTCTGAGCTCTCCCTGGATCCTTCTCTTCTCCAGGTGAACACCCCCAGCTCTTCCAGCCCATCTTCATTGAGATGCTCCTTTTTTAATTTGGGAAAACAAAGAGGAGCAGGACTGTCAGACTTGCTCTGGAGCTGGCGATGGGGACAGCTGTGCAGCTTCACCCTGAGCCACAGGACAGCTGCTGTGCAGCTCTGCCTGCTTCCAACAGATCCTGCTGCATCCACCTTTTCTGAGCACCTCCAGCAGCACCACTTTTAGAGGAAATACAAGTTAAAACCTTCCTGTCCACTTGCTTTCTTCAGGACGTGATTCAACACAGCTATCCCAACAGTATCAGGATGGTTTCAATTCTTCCTTACGTTTTATGGGTATTCCACGGGTGAAGAATGAAAAAGACATTTTCCCACATCCCCTCAGAGAGGAGAGAAAGCCTCAGAGGCTGCTGCACCAGCAGCTGCTGAAATTGCTGCTCCTGAGCCTGTCCTGACACCTAAAAACCTGAAACCTTTTCCTGAAGGAAGATTTTCCTCAGTGCAGCACAAGCCACTGCACCAGGCCACGATTCCTTTGCCATTTGCTCCTACCCAGCAGAGGTAAGGAGGAAATCAGCAGCTCTGTGGCTCTGTCACAGATGCCCCAGGATTTTCTGGACAGACAGACTGTAAGTGCTGCCCTGCTGGGACACTGCACTCCACCTCACTGGCACATTAAGAGGATCGTGATCCCAGCATTAGCTATGGGAACACTCCCAATAAATAGCTATTTTTCCAGCCTGATTTCTCCAGCTTCCATCATTTCACATTTTGATGCAGATTCTTCCTGTTAGCAGACTCATCACTGCCCAGCTAACTCTGTCCATCTGGCCCAGACACCACATTTGTTCACACAAGGCTGTGGCGTATGGATTTTTCCTTCAAAAAATAAGGAGTGTCAGCATTTTTCTATCTATTTTCTTCTGGAGCAGGAGTGAACTCAACTCCCCCCTCCCAAAAGCTGGAGCACATTTCACGAGAACTCCACTTTGTCAGGCCATGGGGAGGTCACAGATCAGGCTGGCAGGTGGAAAAGGAGGTTTAAATGTGTTTTTAGGGTCGCCAGAGGAGGATCCCTCAGACATGTGGGTTTTTCAGCAGCTCTGTCCCGCCTGAATGCAAAGTAGTCTCAGCTGAATTTCACTAATTCCTTCAAAGGCTCTCTTACACTCATCTGCACAGATTATGCAGTAAATTCGCTTTAAGAAAGCACTCTCTAACCCCAACAAGGCGATTCAAAAAATAAGGCTTAACCAGCTGACCTCTGATTATCTCCAGCAGTTCACCCGTCTGTCTCCAATACACAAATTCCAGCCTCAAAGCAATGCTTCCTTTAGGTGTCCGAACTGGATGTTAATAATTACAATGCTCTTCAAAGAAATGGTGACATGAAAGGGTCCAAAAAAAAGCTCAGTGAGGGCTGTGAACACTTAAACCCCTTTTGAATGTCACCATGTCCCAGGCACAGGACACTCAAGCAGCATTTCTGCTCTCAAGTGACAGAGCAGCACCACCCCATGAGGATCTGACCCTGTGTCTCACACCGGGACAAGATCAGCCCAAATGAGATGAACCCAACTCCCTAAATGTTAATTAACTCCCACACAGTGACTTTGGGAAGAAACCTTTCTGGTAGCTCTGCCTTTTGTAGTGACGGTGTTTACAAAATTTGGAAGCTGTGAAGAAAACTGGGATTGCTCAACGGCAGCTTTCATGAAGTGCAGCAGCCTGCAAAGTAAGTGACATTTGAAGCTAAAAATTAATGAATTGTTTGCCTAGAGGTGGAGCAGCTCCAAGGTGCTGGCATCATGCTCCAGATCCTCCACGGCCTCATCCTTGCTGGACATCTCTGTAACCATTCCATATGGGCTCCAGGAGACATGGCATCCATCAGGATTAACTGAAGGCTTCTCTCGAACCTCCTGGGGTATCACAAACTTGAATTTTGCCCTTCTGCCTCTCGTTATTTTTAAGTCTCATCCACCTTTAACTTCAGCCAGGAGTTCACTCTGCTACCAATTGTGGAACCACAGAATAGTCTGGGTTGGAAGGGACCTTAAAGAGCATCTAGTTCCACTATCCCAGGTTGCTCCAAACCCCATCCAACCTGATCTCGGACACTTCCAGGGATCCAGGGGCAGCCACAGCTTCTCTGGACAATCTGTGCCAGACTCTCCAGATGCTGCCACCCTCCTGATGGCTGTGAACTCAGAGAGCAATTTCAGCAGCTCCAAGCCCCTAAAAGTGATGTTTGACCCTTTCCAGCCTGGAATCCAGGCTCTTTAACATCCAATATGGACACTGTAAACAGTTTTGAAGTGAATTTGAAGGGTTTCTACTGAGTGCAAATTCCAAGTTAGGTCTCTTTAGGTCCAAATCTGTCTCACAGTGCATTTGAAAGACCCAGAGAGATCCTGATCCTGACAGCGCTTGGAGATTCTTTTGATCACAGAAGAGCTAAAAAATGCACTAATACATCTTAAAGAAAGGGGAAGATGGAACAGGAGGTTTCAAATGGATGCAGATTTGCTAGAGACAGGAAAAAAAATCACAGGAAGAGGAAACCAGGGAGCACCAGTTTGGGACACAAAACACCTGCAAGGGGCTGATTCTCGCCTTGATTAACAATCCCGCTCAGGGCTGGAGCGACAGGAGCAGCAGTAGACAAAGCCACCCCTGGGAAGAGGTGAAGGAAGGCAGGAGCTGCTTTCCAGGAGAGCTGAGCTACAGGGACTCTTCACACACCCTTTATCCGTGAGGGAGAAGTGCAGAGCACTTCCCATGGAAAGGAATCTCGGCTCAGGAGTGAGACAGAGCTGTGAGAGCAGAGGAAGCACCCACACCCAATTCCACTGCCTTAACGAGCATCAGAATAGATGAATATTTTATCAACTTTCGCCCTGAATACTTGGAGGGTTTTTCATTTCAGGAGAAAAGGAGGATGCAAACCCACAGCAACGCACACTGGGGCACCCAGCTGGTTCAAAAAGAGATGTGGATCGGGTCTTGCACTTCCAAATTCCAATGGTGCAGCTGGACCGTGGATAGAGCAAAGCTCATGAGATGCCACCTCTCAGCCAGAGGCCACCAGCAGTGTAAGAGGGACACTGGGTGCATTTGTAACTTGGATTCATGCAGCAAAATTCTCTGTTCGTACCCATGACGTGCCCTCCTGTAAAAAGCACTGTAAAGAGTGTAGGTTTAGATGGGATATTAGGAAAAAATCCTTCCCTGTGAGGGTGGTGAGGCCCTGGCACAGGTTGCCCAGAGAAGCTGTGGCTGCCCCTGGATCCCTGGAAGTGTCCAAGGCCAGGCTGGACAGGACTTGGAGCAACCTGGGACAGTGGAAGGTGTCCCTGCCCATGGCAGGAGGTGGAATGGGATGATTTTTAAGGCCCTTTCCAACCCAAACCAATCTGTGATTCTGTAAAATAACAGAGCAAATTCTCTCCCTTCATCTCGAATTAAATCTAAGCATGAAGCAAAAGCGGCTGCATTTGTGTAGTGATACATGAAAGTGTCTGCAAAGCATTTTAGGATCCTTCAGGAAAAATGCTAAATATCTGTTCTATAATTCAATGAATGTTAATATATTCATCACAGATTTCAACTCTTCAATTGCACGGGAGAAAAACAAGAAAATTGGTGCTTGTTGCAATGTTATGATGCCAAGGGATGGAAGCGGTCCAGGGTGTCGGAATATTCAACCAAGTTTTGTGTGGGATGCAGGGAAATCCCCATCAGAGCACAAGCAGAGCCTGTGTGCTGCAGGATGAGGAGTGAGCTCACATTTAGGCACGCTGGACCTCCGAAGCCACAACCCAGATGTTGTTTCACCTTTTTGTGGTTGCCAAAATCAAACCCAAACTGCCTCCCTCCTCACACAGCGAGGACCCTGGTTCCCGCTTGCCAGGCAGAGCTGGGTGAATCATTCTCCTTGCTCATTTTTCACTTTGTGCCCTTCTGAAAAGCTGGACCTGAGGTGCCTCTGTGTGCCAGCAGCTCTTGCCTGACACGACCTCGTGAGGACAGGGCTCCAGACCACAAAGCAAGAGCACTTGCCCTCTTTTTTCCAGGCACGCCATTCATTGCTACTCCAAGGTATTTTTGTTCGCTGCTTGGAGCGACTCTGAGCACATAACTGCCCTCCTTTGTTCAGGCTCTTCAACAAGAGAACCCACTGCTTTTCCAGTGTGCTCAAACATAAAGGCTCTCAGCAATACCTTGCATTTAACAGGCTCGGGCTATTTTAGCATGCGCTAAATTAGGGGAGTGTTTGTAATGCGCTCACCTAAATGATCAGTGTTCACACACCTCCTGCTTTTACACCTGGGTGGGAAAAAATAAATCCCTGCTGCCACGTGTCCATGTGGGAATAAGCTCCTCTGTGGTGCCTGTGCGATTTTCCCAAAGCACCTGAAAAAGTTCTGCAATTAATTTTCTCCCCCAGCGTCCTGGGTGTTTCAGTGACCACTGAAGAAAGTCACTTCAGAGGGCTGGGGCTCCTCTAAAAGAGCCAGGCTGGGAGAGCTGGGGGTGTTCACCTGGAGAAGAGAAGGATCCAGGGAGAGCTCAGAGCTCCTGACAGTGCCTAAAGGGGCTCCAGGAGAGCTGGAGAGGGACTGGGGACAAGGGATGGAGGGACAGGACAAGGGGGAATGGTTTTAAGCTGAATGAGGGTGGCATTATATGGGATATCAGGAAGGAATTCTTCCCTGTGTGGATGGTGAGTGACTGGCACAGGTTACCCAGAGAAGCTGTGGCTGCCCCTGGATCCCTGGAAGTGTCCAAGGCCAGGCTGGACAGGGACTGGAGCAACCTGGGATAGTGGAAGGTGTCCCTGCCCATTGGATTGGAATGAGATCATCTTAAAGGTCCCTTCCAACCCAAACCACTCTGTGATTCCATGACTTTTGGCCTCAGCCCTGTCACAAAGCTCCTCTCGTTTTTCTCCCTATAATACCTCTCTCATCCTGACAGCTGGAGCACAGCCAGAGCAGGCTGGAGTGCCTTTGCAAGAGGGGCAGGGGAAGCACCTCAAAGTGAGAGTATTATTCTTCAGCGGTGGAACACTCTTTCCTGGAAGAAAAAGCTCTTCCATTCCCCTGGATTCCAACAATATTCTCCTCCTGCTGCTCTTACAAAAGGCCCGACCCGAAAATCAGCCTTAAAACCAACCCTCAGCAGTTTTCAAAGCTGTGCACTGGAAGGAGGAGTGAAACAAACTGGCCTCGGAGGCAAACTCCAGTTCAGATCCACTGAGCCACGGAAACTAAAATATTAAAATAAAATACGGGTGCACAGTGGTGAACCCCTGAGCTGGCAGGTCCCAGGATGGCACAGCACAGGGTGTGCTGAGATGACAGGGGCTTGGAACAACCTGGTTTAGTGGAAGGTGTCCCTGCCCATGGCAGGAGGCTGGAATTATATCATCTTTAAAGTCCCTTCTGACCCAAACTATTCTGTGATTCCAAGAAATACAACAGGGTTGCAACACTTTTAAGACCTGGTTACTTTTTGATGTTATTCTCCGAAAATGTTTGCAAAATGGCCATTCAGGACCTCATCTTTATTATCTCAATGCCATCAAATCCACACAGATTTTGCCTCGTAGTAAATGCAGAGTATAATATTTAGGCATTTTAGAGTTTCAAGGCTGAAAAAAACCATTTCAATCTTAAGAGCCTCAAGAAGCAATAAATCATAACAGCTCAGACAGGAGTTGTTTCTGACTCTGTATTACTGAGGTAAATTACTTGTAGCATTACAGAAGAGTAATTCTGTGTGTGAGAAACGAGCAGCAGCACTTTGGTGATAAGGTTAGAGAGATATTTGTGCTAACGAGGAAATTTAAGCTCCATTTCGACGCAGACTCGCTGCAGCTGTAACTCCAGAGCCGTCAGCAGTGTCTCCTGCCTTTCTCCAGGGACCAACTCAGTATCACTCTCACATCCTTCTCTGGAGTGATGAAAGCACATTATCGGCTGATAAAAGGCAATCCCTGGTATTTCTTACAGGTCTCCAAAGATCAGCAATTTATTAAAAAGCGCTTTTCAGGAACCCGGCAAAAACAAAACGTTCTTCATCAACACCTCATTCCCAATCCATCTGCCCTTAAATAAATTCCGAGCGGTGGCAATACAAAGTCACTCTTCCCTAATTGCTGCTGTTCCACATTTGCAAATTCCAAGCGGTGATGCCTCTCTGCTTGTCAGCAGAGATTTATCAACCCCGCTCTGCGTCCAAAGGTCACACGAGTGAATCCAAGTGTGCTCCAAGCACAGATCCTTCTCTCTCTCCCTGAGCTGTCCCATCCCCAGCATTGCACAAACCCGGGGCGACACAACACAGAACACAACGGCTTAAATAATTGAAAGCAAAACGGTAATTATCAAATGAAAGAACAAAGCAGCTCTGAGACACAACGAGCTTTGCTTTGCTTTGTCCTCCCGTGACTTATTCGCAACAGGTCTCGCTGTGAATTAACAGCAGTGAAGGGATGCTCGGGGGGTTGGTTAAAGGCTATTGCATCCAGCTGTTCATCTGTCATCAAAACACAAAGAAACCACCAGAAAATTGAAGGTCTGATTCTCACTTCCCACTTAAAACCACCCTGGCAGTGTAAATACGAGAATAAATTATACTCCTCCAACAGCAGCGTAAATGAGCTGTAGCTGAACGGCTGATCCAGTTGAAGATTTCGAGTTAAAAACTACGGGAAACACAAGTACAGATGTTTTTTAGTCTCGTGCCTCGTGCAAATGCTGCTTTCAGTGTGTGCTGGAGCTGCTCAGCTCTCCTTTGAACGGCACCTGGGAACTGCAGTGTCACGTCAGACACTAAAACCAGGCACGGAAATGTCCAATAAATGAACCATCCAAAAATTTCTTCCACTGTGTCTGCACCTCGGTTGGTATCAAAACCTCTGTCCCAGCCCACCTGCTGCCACGGAGCTCTTTGATTCTTCCCACAGCTGAGCAAAGCTGAAGCCAAGCCCCTGTGTGTGAAATCAGGGGAAATCGGTTAAATCAGCCAAGTCAAGTGGAATAACCAGGCGAGGAACTGCTCCTTACAGGGATATCCTTACCCATCGTGGGTCACACCACTTGAATTCAGGCCTGTTTTTCCCTTGGCTTCTCTGTGTGACTCTCCACACAGAGTGACACCTTCAGCTGTCACCACCCAAAAATTCACCCCTGGTAGCTCAGTGTCACCCCTAGTAGCCCCACAACGAGGGACTGCCAGGGATGAAGGAGACTGGGGCAGGAAAAGTCCTGGTGTCTTCCCAAAGGTGCTTGCTCCAGGACCTGGCTGGTCCTGACTTCAGTGTTAATATAATTTTCCCATGTTGTCACCTTTTTAAACAAGTAAGACTAAAATTTTAAGAGGTACCCATGTGGCTCAAACACAACCTGCCCTGATGGAGGGCAAGGTCAAGTAACCCAGTGATTTATTGACTCTGGGATGTTTGAGTCACAGAATCATAAAATCATGGAATCACAGATTTAGGCTGGAAAAGACCTCTAAGATCACCCTGTCCAACCACCAGCCCAGCAGCACCACCATGTTCACCACTAAACCATGCCCTCAATGCCACATCCACACATCTTTTGAACACTTCCAGGGATGATGATTCAACCTACTCTGAAAATCATAGTTATCCAGCCTTACAGTCCATAAAACCTTATTCTCCTTTTCCCCCTAAAATTCTGTGGGATTCTGCTTCACTGCTGAGACTCCAGACTGTATCATGAGTCTGTTATAGCGCACTGAAAGTAGAAAAAACATCAGAATACACATCCCAGGCTGATACTACCAAACTGGATTGGGTGAGGTCAGAATATCTTGGTAGAAAATGATTTCAGCAGCTCATTTTTCTAAATTACACCGCGCTGCTGAAAGCGAGTGGCGCTCAGCGTTTCTCTCAGAGGCTAATTCAATTTTACTCTGTCTCAGAAAAAGAAAACAGCACATTAATCCCAAATCCTGTAAACACAGAGTTGTAAACACTCCCCAGCACCCTCCCCACCCATGCTGAGGAGGGCTGGCCTGTTTTCCAAGCCTGTGTGAAAGCAGATGGCAGCCACCTAATTCGGATTCGGTGCAATCTGTTGCTGGTGGGGAAAAAAAAAAGAAATTACTTGACTGCCTTTCCTTTACAAATGTAAAACCTGGGAAGTTCAACCCACTCTGTAGTTTTGTGAGATGTTTGGTAACGGTTTTGCCAACAGAGCCAGCTCTGCTCGGGGAGAACACATGCTTCTTGTTCTCAGCCTGAACTCTGCAGTGAAAAATCCCCTCGGATCACTCTGGGAAGGGGGAGTTGTTCACGGGCTTAGTTCTCACTCTGGCTTTGCACCCTGCATGTGCACCACTCATGACAACAACACGACACACTGGGACACCTTATCTGCCTCATTTTTTATCATAGCAATGAAGATCTTATTGAAAATACAAATATGTTACAGTATATATAAATTATTTTTGTCTCCAAACACCCCACACAGTCAGCCTGCTGGTGAATCCCCTCTGGTTCAGACAAATTCTTCTTGTGAGGCACAAAACTGGATGGGGATTTAATGTATGACCAGATAAGGGGGTCAGGACACTTCTTTCTTGTGTTTGGTTCCTGTTTAAAGAGCCTGAGATGCTGCTGGCTTCCCTTGTCCAGGGAAGGGAATGGAGCTGGGGAAGAGTCTGGAGCACCAGGAGAGGCTGAGGGAGCTGGGAAAGGAGCTCAGGCTGGAGAAAAGGAGGCTCAGGGGAACCTTCTGGCTCTGCACAACTCCTGACAGGAGGGGACAGCCAGGGGGGTCAGGCTCTGCTCCCAGGGAATGAGGGACAGGATGAGAGGAATCAGCATCAAGAGAGGTTTAAATTGGAGAGATTTAGATTGGATTATCAGGAACAATTCCCTCACTGAAAAGGGTTCTCCAGCCCTGTAACATCCCACCTTGGACATGGGAATTCTGTGGGAGGCAGTTTTCAAAGCTATGTCACAGTAAATCATAGAACAGAATCACAGAATGGTTTGGGTGGGAAGAGACCTTAAGGCTCCTGTTGTTCCAACGCTCTGCTGTGGGCAGGGACACCTTCCACCATCCCAGGCTGCTGCTATTCACTGCTCTTCCCACTCACAAATACAATCCTTTTAACCTACAAGACAATCTGGTTGCTCTGACATGATTTACCTGTGGTAAATCCGTGTTCCAAACCCTTTCTTTCCCTGCACTTGTCTATAAATTTGTTCCAGGAGGATTTACTCCATGATCTCCTCAGGGGCCAAAACAGAGCTGACTGCCCTGTAGTTCCTTGGATTGTCCTTGTGTAGTCTTGGCAAGATGGGGGCAATATTTGCCATTTTCCCATCATCTCCATGGGTTTTCAGAGTGGCCTTGCTCTGTCATCAGCCACCTCTCAGCACCTGCTGGGACACATCAGGTCTCACGGATTTGCAGGTAATCCCTGACTCAATCCTTATTCCCCACTCACGTTCCTCAGAGGCCAAAGCACAAGAGTAGAGGATCATGGAATCATTTAGGCTGGAGAAACCCTCTAAAATCATCAAGTCCAACCACCCCCCAGCACTGCCAAGGCCACCTCTAACCCATGTCCCCAAGTGCCACATCCACACAACTTCTAGAAACATCCTGCTCCTCTTGACATCCCTTTGCAATAATCAGCTGTAGGTGAGTTCTGGCTTTCCTAACACGAACCCAACACGCCTGGATGACATTTTAACCTCCACCCTTGTAGCTAGACTCTGCTTCTACCTCCTGAATATTGCTTTTTTTGCACACTGAACGCAAAATGAACCCACTGCCTTGTTCTGCCTCTAGCAGAGGTCATAACATGATGCCTCAAAGTGAAAAACCTCTTTGACCCTGCTCAAAACTCGGGGCTTTGATAGTTCTTCTCTCCAAGCATGGAAAACTGGATAACGCTGCCAGTGGTTAGTTAAACCCCTTCACAGCAGCCTGTAAATAACCCCGGCTTGACACAAATGCCAGTGGTCACAAAGCTTTAAAGTCCTTCTTCAAAACTGGCCGATTTTATTTGACTGGGTTTCTCCGCGCAGGAATGAATTTGAGAGGTTGATTCTATGTGATACAATCAGGATGTTTTAGTTCCTGGAGATAAGTTGACACTTCTCCTCCTACCCACAGCTATAGACTTGAGAAGCGTGACACAGATTTCCTACAAACTTACAAATGTTTGCTTCGCTGTTTCAGCAGCCTCAAAGTGCCTGAACCGCATTTTTTTTTTTAAAAATAAAAATCACTAAATGCTGAAGTTACAACATTCCTGTCATCCCTGATGTTTACAAACATTAAATGAAGCTTTCAATGAGCACGTTCATGCTGTCACCAGCGCAGAGCTGCCTTGCTTTGGTTTTTGTCTCCTGAGGAGAAATGCAGCTGTGAATCCCCAAAGCCAAGAGGAACAGCAGAACCTGGACGGCAGCTGGTGAGTTGGGTTGAGCTGGGAACTCTACTGGAATACTGGAAAATGTATCAACACACAAGACTAGAAAGCTCTACTGTTTGTTCTTTCTCTTCACAGAACTATTTACTTAAATTCCTCCAAATTTTTTCCCTGATCTCACTCCAAATGATGCTTTTCAATACTTTGGCCTAAAACCTCCTCCTATTTTTGTCACCATCACCTTCACCTAAGTGACACTGGGGACGAGGTGATATGGGAACTTTTCCATCTGATTGATGCTTTTCCTTGGGACATTAATCCATGTCAGATAAACAAATTGAAAGAGAGTAAGTTTAAATTAGATATTTTCGGAAGATCTCTGTCAGATCCCTCTGTCTCTTAGCAGTGGAACTTCACAAAATCCATCTCTCCAGAAATACTCCTGCTTACTTTAAAGGTTATAGATGTAGTTTCTCAAGATTTATTTTCATGAAATGAGACTTTTATCTCCCTTTTAATAAATCATCTGATCTCCTAGTACACTTCAGCTGTGATATTAATTGTACAAACCCACACGTACCCAGGCAGAAATGCTAAACAGGGAATGCTCAAGAACTGGAGAATTACATGAGGGATACAGAAGGATGCTCAGTAAGGGCAATCCAACATCCTGCTTAGAACAGAAGATAGGCACATGCAACCACCTTTCACTAATCATGGGAAAAAGCTTTGGGAAACATGAATAAATCCAAGGGATAATTAAGAAGGGACCGTTCTGAGAAGTGAACTGCATGAAATGTGGAAAAAGACGTCAACACCTCATTTTAACACCTCCTCCAACAAAGCCTTCCACTTTCAGCCTCTTCCACGCTGTGTAGATCAGTTCTCAAATCTTTTAAAGCTAAGTAGAGCTCTCCAGTCTTACACTACTTCCAGTATATTGATCCCAAGCATGGAAAAATCAGCAGCTACAATTATTATGGGTTTTGGAGTCAGCTGCTTTGCTGTAGCTTGGACAGAAATCACACATCAGTGAGAAGTAGGTGAGATATTCTTGCACCTACTTGGCCTAAATAGTAACAAGTCTGTGTGTCTACAGCAAAATGGGGAAGGCCACAGTTGTCTAATAAGAATGCAATTCACTGCCTGAGAATGAAGTTTCGGCCAGATCTTGATGCTGTGAAAATTACATTTGTTTCAGCAATCAAATCTCCCTCTCATTACTTCACTGCTATCAGGCTTCCGATATAATTGACGTGATCAGTTTCAACAGGAAAGTCTGGATTTCAGAACAGCCAATCTTGTCCTCTTTTCCTGTAGTACTTTATTATCATCCATTTATACAATCAGATTTTTTCCCTATAAATACTCCTTTCTAGGAAAATACATTCCAAATAGTTCCAATGGCCAGGTAATCATTATAAATAGACTAAAGACACAAGAAGAGTTTCTGAAGGGACAAAACCTCTTCCTTTTTCACTGAAGATGACCAGGCTTCCTAATTATTTCTCTCTGTGTAAGAGCTTGTCCCCACCATGGTGACACGGAGCATTATTGCCCCTCTGAATGCTCTCATTCACACCTGGCTGTCCCCACCTGCCCCCAGTCCTCTCCTCTGCAGCACAGGTCAGGGATGTGACAGCCCAGGCTGTGACCTGTCCTGCTGAATTCTGGCCTCCACAAGCCCTTCTTGGTGATAAAACTGATTTAGAGATTAACTTCTCCCAGCGGTGAGAACAAGGCTGCCTGTTGTAAAGCCCTGTCCTGCTACCAAACGGCTCTGACCTAAATCATCCTCTGCGGCAAGTGAGGAAGGTACAACTCTCCACAGAATCATGGAATAGGTTGGGTTGGAAAAGAATTTTAAAGCTCACCCAATCCAACCTCCCTGCCATGGGCAGGGACATAAACTTGATCAGGGCTCCATTCAATCTGACCTTTAATTTTTCCAGGGATGGGGCATCCATGGTGCCAATGTTTCACCACATTTATCATTAAAAATACCTTCCTTTTACCTACTCTCCTTCTGTCCATAACTATTCTGACTCCCAGCTCCTTTCTGCACAAACTCCTCTTCCCTAGGATTCTCTCACTCCTCCAGGAGTTATCCCTTCCTCTGTGCTCGCAGACCTCCTCCTGCACTGCTCAAAACCTGGCTGCCTGAAAAGACAGCGAAAAAAAAACCCCCTAAAACAAAAGAACCTAAAGCTTAGACGCCCGGAATTTCCTCTTAACACCTCTTCAAGCATTCACTGTTCATTGAGCCTTTCATTTCCTTCTCAAATAACCTCCCACTGAGTTAAACCAACACAATCGAACAAAATCTCCGTAACCAGGCCAACACACGGAGCTCCATAGATCGTGGGAACACGTGGAGATCTCTCACACCCCCTCCTGTAGTGCAGGAGGAAAACCTGAGCCCTGCACTCAGATTGTGGCATCGCTTCTCCCAAAGATTTGCTTGGAAAAGAGGAATGACCTCGGAGATGGACAAAAATATGAGCAGAGGGGTGATGAAACTCTGTGGAAAATAATCACAAAATCATTTAGGTCGGAAAACTCCAAGGTCACAGAGTCCAAGCTGTGACTGATCCCCAAATAGTCACCTGGAATAACTGGTGTGTCCTGGTCAACTCACTGATGGATTCTCACAAACATGTAGCAGCTTTTATTTCACGGGACCTGTAATAGGTTTTTCTCTCCCCTCTCTTTTCAGGGACTCTGCAACCATTCGTCATCTGAAAAATCTGCACTGAAAACTCTGGTTGAAATGGGTTGAATTCAAAAGTTACCACAGGGACAGGTTCCGTGTCCCCTGCACACATATAAAACACCACAATAAGAATCAAATAATTTCACAGAAACACAGAATCCTTAAACTGGAAGGAACCTAAAAGCTCATCTTATTCCAACCCATGCCATGGGTTCCACTATCCCAGGTTGCTCCAAGCCCTGTCCAGCCTGGCCTTGGACACTTCCAGGGATCCAGGGGCAGCCACAGCTTCTCTGGGCATCCTGTGCCAGTGCTTCCCCACCCCCAAAGAGAAGAATTTCATCCTAATATTCAATCTAAATCTAAAATTCAAAAGAGCCTAATTATCCAGTGCTTTATGCGATGCTTTTTCATGATTCAGATGCTCTGATTTCGTAATTCAGGATATCAAGAAAAGAAGCTAAAGATCACTGAGGAAAACACTAATCATGTTTTCTCCAAAGTTTTTTAAGGAGTAGCATAAATACAACCACTATTTCTTCTTAACCACCCCGCTGTGCAGAATTTGAGGAAAACCCAATAAAACTGGCACTTACACTTTGAGCATCATTTCTCTTGACCACAACACCCTTTTCTTCTGGCCTCTCTCCCACAGCACAGACACTTTCAGGACTTTTCCCATTCCACCTCCCTCTCTGCCCTAAATCTTGGGCTCGGCTCTGTCACGTATCCTTCCCCACGCTCCAACTTGTGATTCCTTCACTGTTTACCTCCTCAGGAACAGGACACCTTCCAAGGGCTTATTTTAAGCAACTCAGAAGCTGTTCAGATCCACACAGAACAGCAGATCAACTCTCTGCCACCCCCTGCTTCAGTTTCTCCACCAAACTGGGACATCCTTGGGATCTGTGAAGGGAGCACTGAAGATCCCACCTCCTCCTCCTCCTCCTGGCCTCCATCCTCCTCCTGCACTTCTGGCTTCCTTTAAAGCTCACATTTGCCAAAAAGGACACCTCTACCATGAGAGAAGAGTCTTCTTTCCTCTCCTGGAGTTTTCAGGGTGGCAAAAGCGAAACAGGAACATTTTTGTTTCTTTCTAGTGGAAATTCCCCGGCTTTACATGCGGAGCAGAAAAACACAGAAGTTGGAAAAAACTGGTTGTGCCTGAGGAACAGATCCTCCCTCTGTGGGAAGGGATGTGCTGTGAGCCTGCTCCCTTCCCACAGGGATGTTCAGGGATGCAGCACTGTCCTAAGTGATCAGAGACACCCTGAGTCACCGTGTGTCAATCAACACCATCCCTTCAAATACAGCCACCAGACTGTTTTCTCTCAGAGCATCAAAACCACATGGAAAATCAGGTACCACGGAATTAATCATGGGGTTATAGAAGGGTTTGGATTGGAAAGGACCTTCATAGATCCCCTCATTCCAGCCCCTGCCATGGCAAGGGACATTTCCACTATCCCACGTTGCTCCAAGCCCTGTCCAACCTGGCCTTGGACACTTCCAGGGATCCAGGGGCAGCCACAGCTTCTCTGGGCAACCTGTGCCAGAGCCTCACCACCCTCACAGGGAAGAATTTCTCCCTAATATCCATTCTAAACCTATTCCTTTCATTTTGAAACCATTCCTGCTTATCCTGTCTCTTCGTTCTCTTTACAAATAGTCTCTCTCCATCTTCCTTGTGGGGTCTCTTCAGATACTGGAAAGCTGCAATTAGGTCACCCCAGAGCATTCCTTTCTCGAGGATAAACAATTCCAATCCTCTCATCCCTTCCTCATGGGAGAGGTGCTCCATCCCCTTCAGGATTTAGCTCTAGGAACAGCTCCACTGCAGCTTGCCTGCTTTCCTCTCGCCCCACATATCCACTGTTGATTCTAAACGAAAAAATTGTAAATCCAAGATCAACGAGCGATGACAAGGGCCCAGCTCTGCTGGAACAACACATTCCTGTTCTGGCTGCAAGGTCAGCACATCTACAGGCTCTGGCCTCTGCCAAGACAACACACGGATATCACAGCGACCCTGACACAGGCTGACAGAGACGTTTTCCTTAGATCCTCTGCCAGGTCTCCTGTGTGCCAAAACATTCAACCACCTCCATCCCCGACGCTGAGCAAACAGCCCCCACCTCTGCCTTACCCTAATCCATGGATGAGGTCAATCTGCAGGACAGAAAGTGGCGCCTCAGGTGACACCAACCAGCGCAGGTGCTTTTTATTTCAATTTTCCCGTGCTCTGGAGTGGTACCTGATGGCTGCTGAGCCAAACCTGCAGAGCCTGGCATTAGGAGCTGTGTTTGTGCTTCTTCAGAAAGCCAGCAGTTAATGGCATTCAGGCTGCCTCCAGAATCATGAAACTATCTTTATTAAGCATGTCAGGAAACGCAGCAAAGTGCTGTGTCGAACAATTGGCCGTAGCAATGCTACTCAGCTCTGCAAAGCGAGTCTGGATCACATCTGATGTGCTACATAAAATATAAGTCAGCATTTCCCTGGCAGTAACAATGGAGCACTTGCTGAAAAACCTTAACACGCTGCAAAGAAAATATTTGGAGCTGTGGTCACTGCAGAGCTTAACACACTCACGTCTCAATCGCCTTAGAGGAGCGCTGAATAAGCCCAACTTTTTTAGGTATCTTTACATACAGTGTTCAGTCTAAGGGCTTCTTATACATTTCAGGTATAAAAGACATTTTTATTTAGCTCTATCTGTGCTTTCCTGCATATAGGCATATGACCCGAGGGGGGAAAAAAAGGAGATGAAAGCAAGAAAGTAAGGTCAGTGTAAGGAAGGAGGCACAGGCAACAAAGTTTTTTTATGAGGCTTGAAAACTCTTGTGATTAGTCAAGGAAGAAGTCAGAAATATTAAAAAAGAGGGAGAATATTAAAATATGCTGAGTTGGAAGGGACCTGCCAGGATCATGGAATCCAACTCCTGGCCCTTCAGACACACCTCAGCAATCCCACCCTGAGCCTGAGAGTGTTGTCCAAAACACTTTTTGTGACCATTCCCTGGGGAGCCTGTTCAGTGTCCCACCACCCTCTGGGGGAAGAATCTTTTCTTTATATCCAACCTAAACCTCCCTTGGATGATCATAAAATCGAGGAAATTAAAACAAAACCAGAAAGAAACAAAAAAATCCAAACAAACCAAAGAAAAGCCCAAAATCAAACAAACAGGCAAAGAAAAACTGACTTTTAAAGAGGTTTTGGTATTGCCTGGGGTCTTAAAAGAGTACCAGGAGCCAGGAATGTACCCTCAGAGATCATGAAACATGTGATTTCTGCCTGGAGCTCTGTCCATTTTGTGATTTTGTGATTATGAGTAAAAATCCATCCAGCACAACAAAAATACAAGAAGAAAAGGACCACACAGGCACTGATGGAACACTGGTTCAGACTAAATTCTTATAATTTAATGTGAATTTCTTACAGGCGAGGGAACTCCAAGACTTTCCAACTTTTCCCACCAGAATATCCCAGGATCATCACATACTCAGGGCTGGGCTGGAGCAGATGGAAAAGGAAGAGCTGGGATATCCCAGCCCTGTGATGCTCTGAGAGGAGCAGGACAGGGCTGGTGGCTGTGCTGTGTTTTTAGGGACCTTTGAAGAGACTGACACCAGCAGAAACAAAGCACTTGCCTTTCTGTGAGTGCAGTCATCCCAGGAGAGCACTTCTGGAAGGTGTAGGAAGCCTTTTGATTAGAAGGGAAATTGGAAATCCTAGCTACAGATCCTGGCACATAATAGGCCAAAACCTGCTGTCACCAAAACTACTCATTTCTTTTTTTTTTTTTCCCACAGCTCTACCAGAAAACGAGTCACGCAGAAAACAAGATTAAGGGGAAAGAAGAACAGAGAGGGCTGCTAGTGTGGGCTCCCCTTCACCTCCACAGATGATCTCTGCTTCAGGTTAATTCCAGCTCTGTCCAAACCTACCATACAGAAACCCCTGTGCTCACCTATTTTATCTGTGATTTCTCTCTAAAGATGACATGCCTGGGTGTTGATTAAAATGCACCTCAACACCTAACAATGCTCCTGATATTACAAGGAGTGCAAGGTGCCTTTCCCACCCTATTTTTCCTTGAAAATCTGCAGCAGACAAGGATTTAGCCCCAAGCCCAGCAGTTTAAATCAGCCATTGTCCCACTGAAGGATGGCCACCCACACGTTTGGTGGTGGAGGGGTTAAACACCACCACCATTCCCTTGCTATTGCTACAAAAAAGGAAAAAAAAATCCCTAATAATTAGAAACTGGGGTAGTCTTGAGCCAGAATTAAGTGGCTGATCCTTCTCCCCAGGTCCTGTCTGCAGGGATTTGCAGCAGGGGACACAGGACCCACCCCACAAGGATGTTGGGGCGTCCTTGTGCAAAGGAGAGAGTGGATTCCCAAACCTGGCTGTGGCATCCTGGGACCTGAGAGACCAGGTGAGGACAGCAGTGGTTTCTAGAGGCAGAGAGAGGAAAAAGGCTTGAGGAGGTAAAGCGTTACAGGAGCAGGAGGGTGGGGCGATCTGGCAGTCCTGCTGCAAAGTAAAATTTACTTTTCTTCGATTATTTAGGGTCTCCCCCTAAATCTTCCCTGGCCCTGCCTTGTCTAACGCTGGCCCTGCCAGAGACACTAATTTTCCCTGCCCCATCTGTTTGGATTTGCTTACTTCCTAATTTATCCAACGCCTAGCTCCATGGTGGCTAAGCATTTTAATCACAGTGATTAACACACTGAGCAAGAACAAAACAAAAATGGTTAATCAAAGGCTATTAGCAGTGTTTGAATGTCTAGACGCCGTTTTACACATGAATGCTGGTTAACGATCATCTCCCCAGAACGTTCCCTGATTTATTCCTTCCCTTGCCAGCTCCACAGTTTGCCACCGCCACGGCAGAGATTTTGACCCATTTGGCACCAGGAGAACACAACACTCTTCCTGCAGGAAACACTCAGGCTTTTCAGGCTGCCTGAAGTGCTTCACGCCACCAGCAATCTCCAGCAAGAGGAAATCCTCTGCTCCATCCCTCATCCAGTGGGATGGAGATGAAACCTACGATGCTCTGAACTCCATGTGCCTCCAAAATAAAGAGGATCCTTCCCAAATCGAGGAGGAAATGCCAAGAAATGTCATCATTAAATGCAGAATGTGTTAACCAGTGTTTGTCACACTCGGGTATTACTTTTGCACGAACACACAAAAATTGGGGATTAATATAAGCCTGGAGCTGCTCCTACAACCCTGGGTGTTGCAAAATTACTCCCAAAAAACAGAACCCAGTGCCCAGCTGGGAATGAGAACTCCCTTGGGTGAAGGAATGTCTGTCCACCAAAGGCTCAAGGATTGCTCACAGGGATACAAAAGGAAGGGAAGGGATGCCCCAATACTTGCACAAAGCACTAATTCAGGAAGCCCAAACCTCTAAGAATGAGTTACCTGGGCAGGGAAAGTGTCTTATCTGTGTTTGTAAAGCCCTGTGTAAATTAACAGCCTTGCACAAACAGGATTTAAAACAAAAATACAAGCGCAGCAACAGGGTTTATGGCTTTAAATACATCTCCAGTGGTTTAGGCAGTGAGCACAGAGCTGAGTGGTTTATTTACGAGTCACGGCAGCTTCAAATAAAGCAGAACTGTAGGTCTGTTGGGTTTTTTTATGGTTGACACAAATAAAAGCAACCAAAAAAGTTTGGTGACTTCCAGTTCCGCTGTTTTCAACTGGTCCTTCTGTCACTGAGCTTTTTCTGAGGCACCTTTGGCCAAGTAAGTTTTATTTTATTTATAAAATAAGGCCCCACAGCTGCAGTACTGGGCTCTGGGCAGATCCTGGGTTCAAAAGGCTCCAGTAAAAGCTGAGTGCTGGGTGAATCACAGAACCACTAAGGTTGGAAAAGATCTGTAAGATCATTGATTCCAACAGTTAACCATGACAGCCATGATAACCAGTGAAGTCAGAAAATGTTACAATCCCATGCCTGCAAACACACATTCATCTCCCTTGGGATAACAAAGGTTTATTTGGTGATAAACTGGAAGGAAATTAAATGAGCAGCACCCTTACTCTACTCAAGTTTTTATCTGCCTTTTCCAACCAATCACCAATTCAGGTATATTATCATTTTAGCTCAGTCCTTCCTTCCCTAGAATGTATGTTTACAGCAGAATGGCAGTTTTTGGGGGCTTATCTCTGATGAAATCCTGTGGAGACACCTATCCAAAGTCTCAGTGCTGTGCAAAAGAGAACAGACATCTCAAGATGGACCTCAATTAGCTCAGTCAAACCACGTCTCCAGTCACTCAAGTCCCTTAAAACAGCATTACCAGCCACAGGAAGCAATAACCACGCTGAATCTGCACATTAGAGATTTAAAAAGCCTGGCTGGTAGATCCTTCCATTGACCATCCCAGCTTTCCACCAGCTCTACTCCACTGTTGACTGTTTATTTATAATTTACTATCCAGGTGTCTCTGGGACAACTTAATACACTGTGATAGTCTCTCATCTCTTCCCTGCTAATGAAAGCAATAAATAACTACAGTAAGCATTCCAATCAATATACACTCTGCTCACATCCCACAGAACACGAGGTCTGTGGCCTGCAATCCTGCTGGAGATGAAAAGTCTCCCAGGGATCTGCTCAGTGCTCAGGCAGAGCAGGTGGATTAGCAGCACAAGGTTGGGGTCTGTGTGCTCCGAAGGGCTGGGAAGGCGTCTGCAGCTCATGGTTTCACATTTAATGGAGATACAAGAATGGTTTTAAGCTAAAAGAGGGGAGATTTAAGTTAGAAGACAGGAAAAAAATTTATCCTGTGAGGGTGGTGAGGCCCTGGTGAAGCTGTGGCTGCCCCTGGATCCCTGGAAGTGTCCAAGGCCAGGCTGGACAGGGCTTGGAGCAACCTGGGATAGTGGAAGGTGTCCCTGCCCATGGCAGGGGGGGAATGAGATGATCTTTAATGTCCCTTCCAACCCAAACCACTCCATGACTGTAAGAAGAGACATCATAGTTTTACGCACTGAATAACCTCTGTGAGCAATCCTAAAGATCCAGTTGTGATCTGAGAAAATGAATTAATTCAGTGGGAAAATGCCATTAACTGCATAACATGAAGAGGCTGCAGCTACTTGGAATTTTCCTTCCTACGATGCAGAATCACAGAAAACCCTCATGATCCTGAATTCAACTGCCTTTTCCCTTTGTTTCCTGCTCTTACAAACTCAGAAGAACTTCACCCAAGATTTCACATTGCCTCTTGTTGAAGCAATCATATTCCTCAATTCATCCACCAGCTCTTCACCTCCTCCCTGAGCCACTCCTGCACTGCCAGCTCCAAGGCACGAGCCAAACCATGTTATCCAGAGGCTGAAATCAGACACGAGCTGCTCCTTTTAAACAATCACCTCGGAGATCAGTCATTATTACACCACTTGGTAGCCTCCCAGGGCATATTTAGCCGATATATCTCCTTGCAGTGCCCACACTTCTTTCTCAGGGCTTGCCCCTTCCAGGATTTTTCTTGAAATCCCACTGTACATCTCAGAGCTGAGATCACAACCTGCTGCAGAGAAATCTGTGGGGACCCAATTCTCCCCAGAGCCTGAAGAGAGTTAAAGTGGTAAAAGATGAGAAAAAGGGGAGGAAGCACAGCTAATGACTCATCTCGGAGAGGAGCTTTGCTGCTGAAGCCGTTCCTGGTAAAATCACCCCAGGTGCTCCGTTCATCAGCATGTGCATTCCATGTGGGAGATGGGGTTAGATCTGGAGCAAGTCCTGTTTTCCTTGGGTTTCCCTCCTCCTCACAGGTGCTCAACTCTCTGTGCACCAGCTGTAGACGGCACAGGCATTTTTAAAATGCAAATTTTCTGAGTTGTACCTTCTCGAGAAGGTGTCCCTGCCTATGGCAGGGGGTTGGAACTAGAGGAGCTTTAAGGTCCCTTCCAACTCAAACCATCCCAGGATTCTACAGTTCTGTAAAATCCTTCTCACTAAAACACATTTCAACTGCAGCGTAAATAAAACAGTCACACTAAAAATTCTGAGAGCACAAAAGTATTTTCTCTATACATATTCCCGAAGTACAATACACACAGAACATAATTACCCAATAAAAATATCACTGAATCCAACTGTCAACACTGACACCACAGTGAAGCTGGAAAACTTGGAATATTCAGTACCTTGCTTCACTTAAAATAAGAGGGACCACAAGTAACTTATGGAAAAGTTTTTGGTGCATGGGTATTTGCTCTCTCTGCAAGGGGCAGAAACTCACCCCACTGGTTTCAGCTCTTAAGGGTAATTTACTATGTGTATAACTCAAGTAATCCCTATTCCACAGAGGAATTTGCACGAAAACAAAATAAACTCAAAAAAAGCCCCAAACAAAACAGCTGTAATCGTCCCATTCTCGATATTTGCAGGAAAACGGTTTCAAGCCCTCAGAATTCACAGAACGGTTTGGGTTGAAAAGGACCTTGAAAACCATTTAGGTCCAAACCCCTGCCCTAAGCAGTGAACCTCTCACTAGAAGATCCTTACGTGTGAATCTCCCTAATGAAAACAGCAAGAAGACACCAAACAGAGCAAAATTTTCCAAAAAAAAAAAGCACTGAAGAAAATTCTGTCAAGCTCCAAAAACCCCTCAAAGGACTAAAGCATCCATCGGGGGCTATTAAACACACACCACCTCCAGCTTGGGAACTTTCAAAGCCACAAATGCCAGATGATGGCACTGAACCTGGAGGAAAATCAGGACGTACCTGCCTGGATCCAACACCTTTTCCTGGGCCACCTGTGTTCTTTCCTGTTCGCCATCAGAAAGAGGATAATGAGCTGCACGGTGCTTTGGCCTGAGATCTCTGAAGGTACTTCCCTATACTGCCAGAAAGGCTCTTTCAAGCATTGTGAACTGTTTTCAGTAGCTGGTAGAGTTTAAAAAAAAAAAAAAAAAGGTATTTTATGCTTAAATCAGAGCTGCTTTAAAAACACCAAACATCGCTGCTGCTTTGTGGTTCCTTCCTTTAATTCCAGCAGCTATTACGGATCACAGGGAGCTGTGCACAAAAGCTGGTTATCCCTGTCACCCTGAGTTCTGAACCGTTCAGGACACGGAGTTACTTCTTTAATTCACCAAAGGCACGGCAGAACAACTGCAGGACACCCCAGGAAAGGTTCCCATCAAAGGCAGAGCAGAGTCGGGTCGGGAAGGACGGCGCAGCAAACAGCTTCATTTAGATAATCCCACTGGTTTGACCCAAAGAGATACAACTTTATCAGGTGACAGAACTCCTGTGGGGGGGGGAGACAAAAAGAGTGTGAGATCACAAACTGACAAAAGCTGACTTTGCTGACTGAATTCAGAGGTTTTGGAAGTGTCTGACTCTTCACTGCTGTGGATGGATGGGAAAAGGCATTGAGGGAAATAACGGCTACACCACAGAGCTGGGTAAGCAGCCTCGTTTAAAGCAGGAATTTCTGTTACTACTTCTATTCCTATGATTAGGAAGAGTAACAGATATCCTTTAATGGGCAAATAATTTCAGTGTTATCATTGGAAGCATCAGTCAAAGGATGTGAGAGCAAATTTTATGTCTGGGATGGTGAATTTCCATGGTCATTCCCTGCTCCTGTGAAGAAGCTTTTCTGAAATCCAATAACAGCACTTCCAGTAAAACCAACCTTAGTCTGTCAAGCTTTTAAGTTGCATTTCTACTATGAACGTTGTCTTTTATTAAAAATGCAAAGGTACCAAAGCTCCAAAAACTTGAAACTTTCTGAGGTAACTCCAGCAGATGATGGGGAAGGGAGAAAGGACAGGGAGGGTCAGCCTGGAACAGATATCACATTCCTTAGGTGATCCAAGAAAATCAACAGGGATCAAGTAAACTCTGAAACCTGAACTACCTGAAAGGAGGCTGTAGCCTGGTGGGGGTTGGCTTCTTCTCCCACGTAACAAGGGACAGGATGAGAGGAAACAGCCTCAAGTTGTGCCAGGGGAGGTTTAGACTGGAATTAGGAACTATTTCTTCACCAAAAGGGTGGTCGGGCATTGGAGAAGCTGCCCGGGGAAGTTTGCAGTCTCCATCCCTGGAGGTGTCCAAGGAATGCCTGGATGTGGCACTCAGTGCTCTGGGCTGGTGACAAGGTGGGGATCAGCCACAGGCTGGACTCGATGGTCTCGAAAGGCTTTTCCAACCTGAATGATTCTGTAATTCAAGAATTCTATGAAAAGCTGAACACACTCCCACGGAAGGAAAATGGGTAAAGAGCAGGAAACAGATGAGGGGCAATGCCAAGGGAGGAGGACAGGACAACCCTCATCTCAAGAGCTCTTGGGGAGTTCCATCTGCCTCACGAACATGAACACAAACTTGCAGTTAAACAGAGTTAGTGTCCTACTGAAAGGTTTCCTCTTGAGAAAGGGACTGGAAGAAAAATAAGTATCATGAAAGGTGTCTGACTGGTAAAAACCTCCAGTTTTACGATGGCGAAATTGCTCCTAAGAATGCAGACTTATTTTGAGTGACTAACAGATGTTTTCACCGAGGATTTAGGACAGGAAGAATCCAAAAGCACTGATAATGACAGCCTAATGAAGCTTAGTCCTCAGTTAATTCACATAACCAATTAATACCATACCCAGTGGAAAGTGGGAGCAAGGCAAGGACCCTTTCATTGACAGTAAGGATCAGTGCTAGGCAAAATATCCTGGCTAAGCATCATGGAATCATGGAATGGAATGGGTTGGAAGGGAACTTAGAGATCATAAATATGTGCATTTTCATTCTTAATTAGTGCTGTGGTCCTTTGTGGGCAATAATTTCACAGCAGCACACAAGGACCCAACATCAAGTCCCAACCAGGCACAACTCCCTGATCCCACCCCGGGCTCCTCCAGCAGTCAGGATCCCTAAAATAGCTTTCTGCTCCAGAGACACCCATATTTCCATGTGGGAATCATCTCTAAATAATGGCTTTTCAATTAGTACATCCTCATTCATCAATTCCTACTTTAAATTCTTCAGCAGAATTATTCCAAAATAAATATTCCAAACGAACAGTGCGATTTTCTCACCATTCCCCCCAGAACGCAGTTTCAGGATGGCAAAAGCAATTCACTCAAAGCAAATAAAAAAAAGATGTGACCCTCCCAGTGTTTCAGACACCTTTGTCAGGAGTGCTGCTTCACAAACAAATCCCCTAATCCCCTGAAAAGAAGGGGGAAATAATCCAGTCCCAGGCAAAGAAGTTGGCAAAGCCACCAAAAACTCAACTTAACCCCTGAATTCAAACTCCCCGCCGCAGTTCTGCAGCTCCCGACAACTGCAGGAAATTGGAAAAATTGTCATTTTTTTCCTCTGACAACACACTTAAATATCAACAGGAAAACTAAAAAGAGTTCGAAATAATTTGCCCTCGCTGCTAAAAAATTGGTCACTTCCCAGGAACTGCAAAGAGCTGGTTCCCGGTGAAAGGAACAGCAGGGAATTACAGGGAGATCTGTGTGCTCAAAAAGAAAATTCAGTGGTTCGTTGCAGGCAGAGCTTGATCACAACCAAGAAAAATAATGAGAGCCTTTAACAAAGCTCTGATTGTGCAACAAGCCGTACCAGGGGAAAAAGAACCCAGCAAAACCCCAAATGTTTTGATAAATGGAATTATTAAACTCCAGAGCAGTAAAACAAAGACTAAGAACACAAATGGTAATAAAGCATCATTAAAGGTGCTGTTTTGAAGCACTGCTGAAGCACAGGTAAATGTCAGGTTACCCAGGCAGAGTTTTAGTACTACAAAGCAATGTTTAATCTGATTTTTTGCTCTCCTGAATTTCTGGATGGAAGATATTCCCCCTGCTTAGGGATAATTTTTGTTTTCCTATGAGGATATGTGGGTTTTTCCAGCCTTTCTGAGACATGGGGCACTATGAGAAAGGACCAAGCCCTAAGACCAATCCCACAGGGGTCATTTTTCCCTTGTGTTCACTGCCTAACAAACAGATTTCAAACTGGGTTTTGCATCCCCACTGGAGAAGCCACACCAACTTCAGAGCGAGCCGAGGAAATGATAGAGAATATTTGAATTTAGGGATGCCGAGATTTTCACACAATAAAACCAGGGCAGATCAACCACAATTTTTTGCAAAATTATAAATGACACCTGAAGTCCTGGCTGGCTTCACCTACTGAGGGATGATTAAGCTGCAAATCTACAATTACTTCTAATCTTAAATAACTGATAGGATTTGAACTCCCAACATACAGTAGCTCAGATGTGATATTACTGGGAGCTTTTTGAAGCCAATCAATAACTATTAAAGCTGGATCCCATCAGCTACCACCAGGTATCAGCCACTTTCTCAATATTTCAAGGATTCAGTTATTCTTAGCTACAGTTAAAGTAGTAAAATGAAGTGGTCTCATACTGACACTGCGATAAATACGAGATTAAATATAGAACAAATTTATTACTCCCCGAAGTCCTACTGAGTGTCCTGATTTTTTCTTTTTTCTTTTTTTTTTTTCTCCCCCTGTATCCACAACAATCTGGTTCACTTTGATGTTTTATTATCCCAGATCTAAAGCTCACGATTGAAAAGCAAAGCCCTCGCGCTGTGGTTCAAAGAACCCAAGCCCAGCCACGGCCGGGGGAAGGGAACGAATTCCAAAGGGAAGGTGCGGATGGTGGTGACAGCCGTCATGCCCCACTTAAGAGCAAGTGGCACTCACAGGCGACTGATTTGTGACACTGAGCGTGTGTGACACGGCGCAGCACCCCTGGAGTGCCTTGGGCTGCTAGAGGATCGTGCCTGCAGGAGCTGACTTCTCCTAATACCCCGCGCTTTGAAGAAAGCGGAATAATCAACCCATTTTTAAAGCGCTGGTTTGAAGGGCTCCGAGGAGTTTTAAAGGAAAGCAGTTAATTACTTGGCCGGCTTTAAAAATAAATTAACCCACAAACTGGAGTCTGGATGGGGCTGGGGGATGATGGGTGACCCCAGAAGTGCATGGTTTCGGTTCGCTGCACGTGCTGAGCTCCCAAGGATGATCCCAGTTTAACCCCACCGGATCCTCCCTGCAGAGCAAAGCACTCTGAGGAACTGCAGGAGCAACGAACCACATCCTCCTTCATCAGCATCTGGATAGGATGAGTCCACAAGGACACGAGGGTTTGGGTCTCAGCTGAATTCCCTGGAAGCGTTCGAGCCCAGGCTGGATGAGGCTTGGAGCAACCTGGTCCAGGGGAAGGTGTCCCTGCCCATGGCAGAGCGCTGGAACTGGAGGAGCTTTAAGGTGCCTTCCAACCCAAAACACTTCGTTATTACATGATTTAATGGCATGTCTTGGCATTTCTCTGTCCTATTCACCTGGGATTCATCCTTAAGCATCAATTCCAAAGTGGCCCACAGAATACAAATCTCCCAAAGGTGATAATAACAATTTAATGCAACAAAGGGATCTGGGCTCCATTACTGGTGCGCACAGAAGTCACAAACTAAATTTAGACCCAAACAGGTAAACCTGATGGCCAAAAGCTCTAAGTGGATTTTGCTGGAGACTCTGATAGGCTGGATACACCTGCATAAGCTTGGAAAAACAAGCCCGTACCCTCATAATAAAAATTAACCAAAGTTACGGGAATATTTCCCTTGTGATGTTGCACCCTTCTGAGCTCCTCCTTGTCTATTAGGCATGGATGCTGTTGCCTCCAAGGCTCAACCACCACAGGATCATCCCTGGGATCTACCAGTCCTCACCTCAAGCAGCACCACTGGAATCATTCCCAGCTGGCACCCTGGAGGCAAAAGCCAAAAGCCAAGAAAGCTTAACACGATAGAAACAGCCACGCTATGCCAGCCCACCTCAGAGCCTGAGGACAAATCCTGCCACTGCCGAGCTCCCAAGACGAGATGTGGCCACGGAGGACGAGTTCCCGGCAAGTGAGATGAAGAGGGCTCTATCCTTGATCAGTGCACATGGTCGCATTTCGTGAGTCTCTCATTCAAGGGGGCAACGTGAAGCAAAGGAAAACATGGAACCACGAAAGGGGAAAGGTGTCCCTGCCCATGGCAAGGGGGTGGAACGAGATATCTTTAAGCTCCCTTCCAGCCCGAACCATTCTGGGATTCTCTGAAGGCCTCTGGTATCATCCCAAAGCGAGCTGCATCACATTTGGGGCTGGAGCCTTTCCCGGCGTCAGCGGCACGATGCATTTACGTCAGCGTGTGACAAGAGGCCCGGAGTGACAAGGACTAAGGTAAGATAAAGCATTCAGGACCAAAGCATGTCCTTCACTAAAACAAGGGCGCCGAAGCCTTATCGCGCTGCCTTTCGGCACAGCCACGTGCCCAGGCACAGCTCAACCTCCAGCTCCGGGTCGGATGCACATGACTTGGCAAGGCACTGCTGCAGCTTTTCCCAAGGAAACCAATCCTTCCCAGCCCAGCTGGAACAAACGCTGGGAAAGAAAGCCCCGAGACGACCTCCCGCTGCACTGCCGACGTGTCGGCGTGACAGACTCGATGTGGTGACTTCCACACCCCGACGTGAGCGAATTCCCTGCGTTTTTTAAGTCTTCCACGAGGGAGGAACTGATGGATTTCTGCAGTTGGTGGTGCTCAGAGAGTCGTCGGTGCGCACTGTTCCAAATTATTTCCATTTCTAATTAATATTCATAAACGAGCCACAATACTGCGCTTTCCATCAGCCGTCACACGCCACCCACGCTAGATGAAAGGACAACTACACGAGATAAGCAGTTTATTGGATCAAAAGTCCTCTTTAGATGAGGAGACAGCTACTGCAACAGCCTCCAACTGATAGCATCCCATCACATGGAGGGAGTATCAGCAAATCTCCCTCTTTAAACCCGAGATTCAGCACACAGAATGCACAGCGCAATTATTATGTTAATTTAGCTGCATTTTGCTGCCTGCTTGAGGCTTGAGCTGGAGGGAGGAACTTGGGTTTGAAGAGCTGCCACTGAAAATGGCTACTTCAAAAAACTGAATTGACACCCAATTATACCAGCAGCGTTTGGAGTTTAATCCCCTGGTGTCCCTGTTGTCAGCACTGCTGCCTCACCTGGCTGGTTTTGGGGCAAGGACTTTGCCCTTCAGCTTTTGCCTTTGCCGGCCACCGACATCTTGCTCCAGCAGGATCCTGAAGAAGCTTTACCTCCCCAAACTTAGTTTAGCTGGCAGAAAACAAGGATCTCATCTGCTTGCACAGATTAGGGCCTGGGAATTACAGACTGGCTGCAGCTGCTGTCCACTTGTCCAATACTCCTGCATGGACGAGAAATTCATCAAAAAGGCACCTAACACTGACATCAAGCCCGTGGAGGATGACAGAAAACACTGAGACTATAACATCACATTCCCCCCCTCTCCACCTGATGGGAAAAGAGCGTTTCCCAGCTTTAAACTGAAAGAGAGTAGGGTTAGATTGGATATTAGGAAGAAAGAAGGGTGGGGAGGCTCTGGCACAGGGTGCCCAGAGAAGCTGTGGCTGCCCCTGGATGTGTCCAAGGCCAGGCTGGACAGGGATTGGAACAACCTGGGATAGTGGAAGGTGTCCCTGCCTGTGGCAGGGGGAGGAATGGGATGATCCTTAAGGTCCCTTCCAACCCAAACCATCCCAGAATTCTGTGATTAAAAGGATCAGAGGAAGGTGCATTGCCCGTTGCTCTCCAGAGCTGTTCTGCTGCTCATCCATGAGGGACCCAAACAGCCTGCCCAAGAAAAAGCATATTTACACCCATTGCCAGAGAGGGAAAGTATAAATATTTCCAAAGCTTTATGAAGGCTGGTACTTACAGTCATGCTTTGAAAGGGAAAGAATAAAGCAAAATATTCAATTAGAAAAAATTACTATAATTGCAGGTTCTATTTTATCCCTCCATTAAAGCAATAAAGTGCCTTGAAATATTGCTGAGCTGGGATACAGAGCTTAGTGCTACTTAACATATTAATATACATCCAGGGGGGTTAATTTAATTTAGATCTGCATGAGGGTCTTCTCTCCTCCCTGGACCCTACAGCCTCTCCCTACACTTCCAGCTGGATATCCATGCATGCTTCTGCCTCATTCCAAGGGATGGACACGCAGAGCTGAGGCTGGACATTAATTCTGACATGTGCCACACACCTCCAGAGCCTGAGGACATCAAGCACATTCACGCATAGCTCCACACACAGATTCCCAGTTTAAACCATGTTTGCCTGCCCCTCAAAAGCTCTGATGCCTGAATATTTGATTTTGTGTTCGAGGAAAACGTCCAATTCCTGCTCTCTGAACATCAAACAAAATCCTCTCGGAAATGTAAAATCATCCCATTTCGCTCTAATAGCACATAAATCCCATGGGAAGGGATTTGCTGTTGAAAGTCGCTGAGCAAGGAACTGCTGAGGCTGAAGAAGGAGCTCTTCCTCCCAGCCTTGGCTCTCTCCATGCTTTCTCCACACTATGTTGCCACAAGCTGCAGTTTTCCGAATATAACCTCGCTCTTCCCTGTGACAGAAGATAAGTGAATCTTATTTTAGGGAGCCCTTCATCCTTTTAATTAAACAAATTAATATCACTTCTCCGTATCTCACAGCCTCCATTATCTTTTGTGAACTCCTACAATTCTGTTGTAAGGATATATTGAAAAAGCGCTAATTGAGATAATCTCTGGAATTCAAGAGTTGCTGTATTTTTAGCCATGTTTTAAAACTATTTTCCCTTTGTTTCTGGAATGCCTCCCATCCTTCCTCCCATGCCAGACTGTTTACATTATTTAAATGCCTTCTGCTTATACCACTCTTTACAATTTTTACTTCAACAACATCGGCCTCCGTTGCTCTTTTTTCCCTCGCTTAGACATAACTGGGATGAATTCCAATCCCAAACTCAAAACCACTCCTGGTGCTTTACTGCTGTCTTCTGTGTTTGGTAGATCAGGCAACATATTCCTGCCAGTCCTGTCATCCAGGGTTGCCTGTGTGGGGGATTCAAGCATGAGGAGTTAAACTGATCTTTTTTTACAAGAGGAAATGGGAGAATTTTTTAAATTCACAGGGATACTTGACATGCCCCTGCTTTAGCAGGTGATGCTGAGCCACCCCACTGAAAGGATGGAGGACCCATCTCTCCTGGAATTTTGTGGAGAGTTGTGAAGTCCAGTGTCCATCACAGAAGCAAAACATGATCCTGCTCCTACAGAAAACCCCACAGAGCCCCATGAGCTGAGGGACGCTCCAGAAGCTGGACATGATCCTCCAGCACTCGGGTTTGGGTTTTTCCCACAGGTTTAATTAGAAAAGTGATACAGGCACCTCCAGCTGCCAGAGCCTTTTGCATCGTGGCTCCTGAAGAGTTTTAATAAGAGTTCTGCCAGAGCGGTGGGAGTTTGCAGGAAACTTCTGCCTCATCCAGCAGATCTCCAAAGGCGGAAGATGTGATGCAGCTCAGCAGCTGACAGAGGTCTCCTGTGTGAGCTGAAATCTCTGCAGCGTCCATTTAAACCTGCTCACAACCAAAGTTTGGCTTACCTAGTGCCCGTTCACAGACCATCTGTAGGGCACTGAGGCAGCATTTAGGATAGATTCCTGTCTTAGTCCGATTTACCATGGGGTTTTGGGACAGGGAGAAGATGCCTACTCCCTCAAACCATCCTGTACAAAAGGAGTACTTAAAGGATGTGTATAAAAAAGAGGGAGAGTGACTTTTTACATGGACAGATCGTGATTGGACAAGCAGGCCTGGTTTTAAACCAAGAGGAGAGATTTAGGTTAGGTATTGGGAAGGAATTGTTCCCTCACCAAGGGTGGTGAGGCCCTGGCACAGGGTGCCCAGAGAAGCTGTGGCTGCCCCTGGATCCCTGGAAGTGTCCAAGGCCAGGCTGGACAGGGCTTGGAGCAACCTGGGATAGTGGGAGATGTCCCTGTCCATGGCAGAGGGTGGAACAAGATGATCTTTAATGTCCTTTTCAACCCAAACCATTCTGTGACATGATTCTATTCTATGATAACACAGGGATATTTCTTTGGGATGCAAAAATCCTGCTGCAGGTAAACCAAATCAGAGCAGAGGAAGAGGAGGTCACGATAAAGGCTCTGGGCTTGAACACAGAAGGTTTCAGCAAAGCTGCCAATTCTGCAAAAGATTTCTGTAGAGCTGAAGTCACTTAAGGACAGACTGTGAATATTTCATAGGTGAACCTGAGCCCTCACAGATTTCCGAAGGAAGGAGACGTGAGGAGCAGCACAGTCTTCAGGTCCCATTATAGTTTTGGGGACACATTTGATATGGCCTTTTGCTCTATTTTTTTGTCCCTTGGCCAAGATCTGATTTTGTTCCTGGTTCAAGACATGGAAGTAAGGAATAAAACATCCATTTATAGTGAAATAGCAGAAGTCCATCAGTGACATTTGCCCAGGGATGGACAAACAGCAACTCCTGAGACTCCTCCTGAGCACTGCAAATGTGGTTCCTCTGCCACAGCAGTTCCATAGAACCAAACACAGGCTGAAACTGGAACACAGGGTGGTGGGAAATACAAATCCCAAGTGGGGAGAGTGGCAAAAAAAAAAAA
>VZRM01004121.1:51094-112996 GCA_013397955.1 Grantiella picta | reverse complement strand
TAGGGACAGCTCGCACCGGGGCGGGACGCTCCGAGCTCCGTCCCGCCTGGCCTGGGGGACTCGCAGGGATGAGGCCTGGAGGAGGGGAGGCTGAGGGGAGAGCTCCCGGCGGGCTGCAACTTCCTCGTGAGGGGAAGAGGAGGGGCGGCGCTGGGCTGTGCTCTGTGGCGGCGAGGGACAGCACCCGGGGGAATGGCCTGGAGTTGTGTCCGGGGAGGCTGAGGTTGGATGTGAGGGAAAGGTTCTGCTCCCGGAGCACTGGAAGAGCTCCCAAGGGAATGGTCACAGCACCAAACCTGGCAGAGCTCAAGAAGCACTTGGGCCATGCTCTCCGGCCCGAGGTGGGATTGTTGGGGATGGTCCTGTGCAGGGCCAAGAGTTGGACTGGATGATCCGGGTGGGTTCCTTCCAGCTCCGCTTATTCTGTGATTCTCTGGACAAGCTGTGCCCTCACAGGTCTGAACACCCTCACAGGGAAGAATTTCTTCCTGAAATCCCATCTAGCCTCGCCCTCTTTCAACTTACAGCCATTCCACCTTGTCCTGTCACTCCATGCCCTTATTCAAAGTCTCTGTCTAGGTCTCTTGGATCCCCTTTACAGAATCACAGAATCATTTACGTTGGAAAAGACCTCTGAGATCATCGAGTCCAAATATTAACACTACCATAATCACCCCTAAATTGTATCCCCAAGTTCTACATCTACACGTGTTTTGGAAACCTCAGGGATGGAGATTCCATCACTGTCTTGGGCAGCTGTGCCAGTGCCTGACCACCCTTTCCATGAAGAATTTTTTTCCACATATCCAATCAAAACCTCCCCTGGCACAACTTGAGGCCATTTCACTGAATCACAGAATCACAAAGTCAATATGTTTAAAAACACTTTTGAGGTCATTGAGTCCAACCTATGACCAAACACCACCTTGTCAACCAGAGCAGAGCATTGAGTTCCACATCCAGTCATTCCTTGAACGCCTCCAGGGATTGTGACTCCATGACCTCACTGGGAAGACTGTTCCAGTATCTAATTACCCCTTCTGTGAAGAAGTTCTTCCTAATGTCCAACCTGAACCTCCTCTGCTGCCAGTTAAGACCTAGGCTCTAAGATCTCCCCAGGGTTCTCTTCTCCAGGCTGAACAAGCCCAGTTCTCTCAGTCTTTCCTCATAGGAGAGGTTTTCCATATCTTTAATCATCTTCATATCACAAGATCTACACAGAATCATGGAATTTTCTGATTTGGAAGGGACCCACAAGTCCAACTCCTGACCCTGCACAGGACACCCCAACAATCCTCTCTGTCCCTGGGAGCATTGTCTAAATACTCCTGGAGCTCTGGCAGCCTTGGGGCCGTGACCATTCCCTGGGGAGTCCAGCCACCCTCTGGGGAAAGAACCTTTTCCTGATATCCACCCCAAACCTCTCCTGACACAGCTCCAGCCATTCCCTGAGTCCTGTCGTTGGTCACAGAGAGCAGAGATCAGAACTGCCCCTCGTGAGGAAGCTGCAGCCCCTGGTGAGGTCTGACCTCAATCTCCTCCAGCTGAACAAACCCAGTGACATCACTTTTCACATGACCCCTTGAGACCCTTCACCATCATCCTGGCCCTCCTCTGGACACTGAAAAAGTTCCATTTGCTGCTGACCCCACCCTGCTCTCAAATCAGTTCCCCAGTACAGTGTCAATCTGTCCCTGTCACCTGCTCAACTTCAAGTCCCAGCATCACCTCTCTACTCAGTTCACCCTCAGCCAGGCTGCTTTCCACCTTCCCACCTCCAGCAGCTCCCTGGTCCCTGGCAGATCCAGGACCTCCTCTGGGTTCATTTTTGCCTTTTTCCTTCCCATGGCTGTGCTGGGGAAGGGGAGCTCCTGCCCCACCTCATCCCACAGGTCCTTCTCCTGTACTCAGAGGGTGGTGGAGCACTGAAACAGAGAAGCTGTGGCTGCTCCATCCCTGGAAATGTTCAAAGCCAGGTTGGATGGGGTTTGGAGCAACCTGGTCTAGTGGAAGGTGTCCCTTCCCATGGCAGGGGGTAGAATTGGATGAACTTTAGGGTCCTTTCCCACCCAAAATTTTCTGGGATTCATTCTCTGTTGATAACAGTGTTTTCCAAGCACACCTTGGCACCCTGACCTCACACCAGCTTGTTGCCTTCTCAAATCCCCCACCTCAGTGTCTTCCTAACACAGGGATTCTACATCCCCTCCTCTGTTTTTGTCATTCCCTTACCCACTTTGGGGAACACTGCTTTTCCCACCCTGTACTCACAGAGTCAGGCAGACTCTCCAAGGGCTCAGCTCTGTGCTGGAGAAATCTCTGGCAGGCTGAGGAAGCAGGTCCTGGCTCCATTTTTGGGATCTGCCTGGAGCTAAGCTGCACCCCAGGCAGCTGTTTCACCGGAGGAACCACTGGCAGTCTGGGGAAGCCACATTCCAGGTCCTTTTCCCCCAGTCCCATGTTGCACATCTGTTCATTCATCATATCCATCTTTTCTGAGCTGTCTTGTGCTGTCCTCTGTAGGTTACAATCTCTCCTCTTTTCCATTTGTGGTTTTTTTCCTCCATTCAATAAGAGGACTCCTTCCAGATGCTCCTTCTCCAGCTTCTGCCTCTTTCTGGGGAGTTTGAATTCTTCCCTTTCTCCTTTTTTTTTTTTGGTTCTTTAACTGTGTCAGAATATCAGGGCTGAGAGTTTCAGGGCTCCTGAACTGGCTGCAAAAGTTGCTGCTTTGCAAAGTCTAAATTTCAACATGGGGAAATGAAAAGAAACAGCTCCAAGAAGGCAGCAAATTGCATATAAAGTGCAGATAAAATGCTTTTTCAGGGAGGAAAAATTAATGTAATCTTGAAGAAAAAGTGGGAGGACTTGCATATATTAAACAGGCTGTCTGGGAAGGGTGTATTTGGTGGTTCTGGGTGATAACAAAAGAGCTGAAAAGTTTTGTGAAGTCTGAAAAATACTGCTGGTTTTGAAATGGTTGGATCCTCCTATAGCAGAGAAACAGAAGAAAGGAGAAGAAAGCAAAGCTTTGGGCACGATCCATGTGGATGCACCTGATGCACACCTGGCTGTAGCCAAATTAAAGTCAGTTGGAGTGAAAATCTGGCACAAAGTTCTCCAAAGGGAGAAAAATTGTATAATATTATATAGTGGGATCAGAGACAAGAGGATCCCAGAGATCCCCATCATGATGAATTCAAGTGTTGCAGATATTCCCTTATTTTCTGCCAACTACAGCTCTTGCAAGGACATGGAAATAAATAAGACCAAAAACAGCCCTCGACCAAAATTACTTCATGTGCATAAGATATATATAACATCAAATCCCTCTCCTGATGGATACTTTCAAACCCAAATATGGATGGTAATTCTCCCAGCAGTAAGAAATAAGGACTCTGGGACCCATATTTTTGGGCGAGAATCACCCAGATTAAGCTTCATCTTCTGATTTGCAGTACGAGGAGATATAAATGGAAGCATCCCTCATTCCTTCAAACTTTTCTATGTAGCAGAATTGCTACATATGATTGGAAAGAGACAAAAAAAAAAAAAAAAAAAGAAGCAAACCCCCAAAACAACAGAGAAGTAAACAAACTATTTGGTTTTATTACTTTAGAAGTGTGGGTGAACCAATAAGGGGGCAGACGAGTCATCTGTTTTGATACAAAACCAACCCAAACTGGTGCGATGAGACATTCGGGTGGGAGAAGGCAGCAGTTGAGGAATGCAGCGTTGGCACATGGAGTGAGAGAAGCAGCTGCTTGGACAAGGGATGACACGATGACAACACCCTGCTGGCACTGCCCCCGAATTCCTCAGTGCAGTTGTGACCACCTGCGTCCAAGAAGGGTAAATTCCAGCTGCAGGGAAGAGCCAGGTGGTGATCAGAGGTCAGGACAGTCCGTCCTTGCTCCTGTGGACTGAAAGAATTTGGCTTGTTTAGTTTAGCTAAAAAATGAGGCTGGAGAAGGAATATGTTTTCCTGCCTATAAATACATCCTGGAAAGTAAATGCAAGCGAAGGGAAAGGCGTTGGGACACTGAAGGGCAATGGTGGAAAAGTAAATGAGTAGGAACTGGCCATGAATATTTTTAGCCAGGAAATCGGAAGATCTTTCCAGTAGGAGTATTGAAGACTGAAATAAAAAAGTAACTCATTTAACACATAACTCCCTGATTTTAGCAAGGAAAAGGCATGCCAGTGTGGAGCAATAAACAGCCGGGATGAAAGCCCTTTAAAGGTCTTCCATCCCGGATCATCTCCCCTTGGAAAGATCCTGTCCATTTTGATGCATGGTACACTACGTTCCTTCCTGCATCAGGGGATGAGTCATGGCTACATGACTCCGTGGGTGGCCAGAAGTGATATCTCCACCACTTACATCTTAATTCCTGATTATCCCATGATGTTCTCCAGCTCCTGCTCGCTCACTTAGCACAGTGATGTACCCATGTCCAAATCTCCCTACAACCTCCTGATTTCCCTGTTTTTCACAGCTGCTGCTGTGGTGTTGCTTTAGCCAAGGACATGGGGGTGATGCTTTGCTCCTTCAGTCCACAAGAGCTCCTGTTTCCTTGTAGTCCTAGCCCTCACAGAGAGCCAGAAGTCATTACTCAGAGCCTGTTTCTTTTATTAGCCAGCACTCTGTATTTTTAGGGATTTTTTGGAAGTTGTGAGTGTCAATCACACCCATGTTGAGTTCTCTCAACTCATATTTTTGAGAGGAGAAAGCTTTTCTCGGCACTCAGCAGCATCCCACATTTCCATCACTCTGGAGGCGCTTGTGTCCGGAGGTCTGGATAAACTCTGGGTGACCCTGAGATCTGCAAGTATTTATAAAAGATGTTCAGCCAGGGTTTTTCCCTCACAGCACTGGGAGCTGATCTGTCTGCGCCTTGCATTTCACGTTCCTTCTGTTCTCCAGGAGCACCAGGGAGGCAGTGGGAAGGGGAGGCGTGTTCGGTGCTCCAGCAGCACCCCGGCATGGGATCACAACCTCCTTGTGCTGCTTGGTCAAAGGCTTTCTTCATCCTGATCAATACCCTAATTGAGCTGTGTGGTCTTCCATCTTCCAGGCATTTATTCAGATCAGGGGAACAAACACTATATATAGAGAGGTATGTAAGCCAGAATCAGAGTTGTGTAAATCTGGAACTACCTCATTTAAATAACTGGGGGATGGATCCAGCTGAGTGTTTGGTGTACGCGGAGTACAGATAATTACAATTAATGGGGATTTACTTTAAGCAAAGTAGGTCAGAAAAAAACGACATCTTATTGTGTCATTAGTTTCCATCAATTACTTCCATGTTGTTTGCTCAGTTCCCAAGTCAAACGAGTGTGGGCTGACAGCCTCGCAAGCTCAACTTGGTATTGTCTCTAAAAATCAAACTGCATTATTTCTGCCTCATGCATCATCACTAACAATAAAGCATCCACTGCTGGAATATAGCAGGTGGCTTTGTTATTCATGCATGAGGCAGAGAAGGCTCCAGCTTCCGTTGCCATGATGTTCGTGTCTCTGCAGGATGAAAAGTTGGATGTGTTGGTGAACTTAGTGGTTATTGTGCAAGCTTGACTTAGAAGTCCCACTCAGGCCAGTCCTTCTGTTGATTAACTTTGTTAATTTGTGTTAACCTCTTTGAATGCTGTGTGTTTGTACCAGGGGAGGATCAGCAGGATGCTGCTTTTGCTGCTACTTGTCTCCCTCTGGCAGCACTGTCTTACAATTGTGGAATCATGGAATGGTTTGGGTTGGAAGTGACTTCTTAAAACTCATCCTGTTCCAAACTCTCTGCCATGGGCAGGGACACCTTCCACTAGACCAGGGTGCTCAGATCCCTGTCCAGCCTGGCCTTGGACACTTCCAGGGATCCAGGGGCAGCCACAGCTCCACTGGGCAGCCTGTGCCAGAGCCTCACCACCCTCATTGTAAAAAACTCATTATCTAATCTAAATTTACTCTCCTTCTGCTTAAAACCATCCCTCCTTGTCCCTTTTGTCCCTATCTTTCTTATAGGCCTCCTTCAAGTACTAAAAGGCTGCAATAAGTTCTCCCTGGATCCTTCTCTTCTCCAGGTGAACATCCCCAGCTCTCCCAGCCTGGCTCCAGAGCAGAGGAGCTCCAGCCCTTGGAGCATCTCCATGGCCTCCTCTGAACTCTCTCCAGCAACTCCACATCCTTCTGCTGTTGGATCCCAAATCTGGAGGCAGCTCTGCAGGTGAGGTCTCAGCTGAGCAGATCAGAGGAGCAGAATTCCCCCCTCCCCTGCTGCCCACGCTGGGAGATCAGCCCAGCACAGGGGGGATTTCTGGGATGTGAGAGCACATGGCCAGGGTGTGTCCAGCTCTCACCAATCACTTTGTGACATTGGGGTCTCTAGGAAAATGCAGAAGGTCCCAAATATTCTGTATTGAACAGCCAGCCCACAGCCATCCGAAGAACTGCCTCTAAGAGAGCGTGAGGAATGTTTGGTGAACCTTTCCAGTTCTATCCCTTTCTTTTTGTTTGAGGGCTTCATTTTTGAGTTTGCATTTTAGCAATGCAATTGACTGGTAAGTGCTGTCAGTGACTGTCAACAGTGTTAGTCCTTACTGATCATGGAATTATGGAATCACAGAATGATTTGGGTGGGAAGGGATCTTAAAGACCATCTTGATCTGCTCCATGGATTGGGAATCTCCCACTAGACCAGATTTTTCAGAGCCTCATCTAGAACTGGCCTTTAAACAACTGAATGTGGTTTGTTCTCACAGCTGGACCAGGTTCTTCACTTCCACTCCCAGTTCCTTATGAACATGTTCAGGTCCTCAGGTGTTACGTGATAAAAACTGGATAACAATGCCTCACTAAATCTGAAATTAAATGAATCCCAAACTTGTGTCTTTTGGACAGAAATGTTACATCGAAATCACTTTACACCTCCTGACAAATTTAAGAATTGGTATGGTCTTGAGATGTGTGCATTAGCAAACTTCATCGTTCCTGTTATCTAGATCTTACCTGCAGTGACAGGGTTTATTCAGCTCTCCTCAGGCTCCCTTTAATCTCCTGAGAGCTGCAACTGTTTTCATTTATTACTGTGCATCAAAAGGAACCTGGCTGCTCTCTCTGCTTCCCCAAAAATGCCTTTGTGGAACACCTCTTTGATGCCATCAGCTAAACCAATGACATCAAATGCCTGGTCTTTGGGCCACCTGGGGACTGGGGCTGGGCAGGAGAGGGTGACTGCAAGAACATTTCCATCCTGCCTGCCTTTTCTGGAAGTACTTGCAGCTTTCCCATTAAACCAAACACAGGATAATCCCCTCAGTTCTGCTCCTCAAGGAACTGGTTGCCCAGCAGGAAGGAAAAATGTGACTTTATTAGCCAAAGAAGGTGGTGAGCAGTGCAGGGAACTGTGTTTCTCCCCTTGGAAAAACATTAACAGCTCAGGCCTCCAGTTTGATGGACTTGCTCGGTGCTTTTCCAAGCTGGGATTTAGGAAAAGCGACTACACAGCATTTCCTACTTCCCCCCATGGGATTCCAGTGATTTAATTGGCTCTGAAGGGCAGGGATGTATCTCATAGAGTAGCTGGCTGCTGTTGTCAGTGTGCCACGCTGCTCCTCGGAGCTCAGTGAAAAATAAACTTATCAGGCAGTGCTTCCCCCTCCAAAGAGGGTGAAGGTTGGCCCCAGTGCCAATGGGAGGTGTGTGTAACATCCAGTTTTTCTGTTCATCTGGGTCACTGGAAAAGCCAGTGGACCATGGGAGGAGATGGAGCTGGAATTCACACCTTAACTAAGGTAAGGCATATTCCCTGTACAATTATTCCCCTTCCCACAGTCTCTGATGCTTATTTTTTATAACTGATAATCATTGAATGAGAAAGTGGTTTGAGCTGGAAGGGACCTTAAAGATCATGTTTCACCCTATGGGCAGGGACACCTTCCACTGTCCCGGGTTGCTCCAAGCCCTGTCCAGCCTGGCCTTGGACACTCCCAGGGATCCAGGGGCAGCCACAGCTTCTCTGGGCAACCTGTGCCAGGGCCTCACCACCCTCACAGGCAACAATTCCTTCCCAAGATCCCATCCATCCCTGCCCTCGGGCAGTGGGAAGCCATTCCCTGTGTCCTGTCCCTCCATCCCTTGTCCCCAGTCCCTCTCCAGCTCTCCTGGAGCCCCTTTAGGCACTGGCAGGGGCTCTGAGCTCTCCCAGGATCCTTCTCTTCTCCAGCTGAACACCCCCAGCTCTCCCAGCCTGGCTCCAGAGCAGAGGAGCTCCAGCCCTCAGCATCTCCATGGCCTCCTCTGGACTCAGTCCAACAGGTCCTTGTCCTTATGCTGGAGGCTCCAGAGCTGGAAGGAGCACCTCAAGTGGGGTCTCATGATGCTGTAAACTTTCCCCAAACCTGTGAATGTAAAAGAATATTTTCTTGTATTTAACACTCTCACTACAGAATTGTTAATTAAATGCATGACCTTTTATATAAAACCAAATAAATACAGGATGGCGCACAAATCCAAACATACCTGCGTTTCCCCTTGGGAAAAAAAATCAAGGACAAGGTGACGGGTGACTGCAGCTTCTTCCATCTCCCCCTGGCTGGAACATCAGCCCAAGCATTGTCCGTTTCCAATATGGGCTGTTACACCTTGTTGTTTCTACTTTTCTCTTCTTGGTCCTTCCTCTAGACAAGGTAGTGCAGAGAAATCACCTTTCCCTGATTCCCTGCTGATCTTCTGAGATCCTCCGTGGACCTAAAGCTCTTTCCGCACCAGATGTCCTTGTTCTGCTTTCCTTTTTCATCCTGAGGATGGAATTTCCATTTCCTTTTTATTCCTGTTGTTTATGGTGTGAATCTTGGAGCTGTCCTGTGCAGGGTCAGAAGCTGGATTTTGATGAACCTTGTGGGTCCCTTTCTTCTTACGATATTTTCTATGTTGGCTACACCTTTGCAGCCCTTCTCTTCTCCCCATGAACCACACAGGATTTCTTATGTTCGTGTCCTTTTGCACTCAGCAAATCTTCTCTCCCTGCCTTGGCTCTACTTCAACCACCATTTGTACCACTTTGGTCCTGACTGGGAATGTAGAGTCCCAGGATGGTTTGGGTTGGAAATTACTTTAAAAATCATCTAATTCCAGTCTGCTGCCAGGGTTCTTCCCATCCCATCATATTGTCCTCTCCTGACTCAGCTTCTCTTGGCAGGAACAGGCTCCAGTTTCAGGCAGCAACATGGCATTTTTACCTGTTTTGGGGAGATCCATTCACCTGCCTTTGGCACTTGGCATTAAGTGTAAGGAGATGGGGCATAAACACTATTTATTTCATAATGGGGCAAAACTCTTTTTTTTTAGTATAACAAACATTCTATTTCTTTTTTCCTTTTATTCTCCCACCTTATTAAAAGCATCACCAATTCCCCTTCTCTGTTTTTAAATGCTTTTAATTAATTTGGCTTGGCACAGGTCATTTAATAACTCAGGGGACAGATGAGATTTGCCCAGCTTGAAATGGACGCTGAAAGTCTCTCATCTCTGTGGCAGAAATTATCACGCGGCTCTTTCAGACAACATCTCAAAATTAGGTCTGGCTATTCTGAAGTCCTAGTTCAGGCACACTCTGTGCTTTCTGATATGTGCAATCACCAGCATTTCCAGCTTTGCCAAGTGCTCTTATCATTTCTTCCATCTGCCAGCGTGCACAATATTTCTGAATCTGTTAATTAAGGAACTGAAGTTTTGCCCTAAGACACCAGAGTAACTGGTTCAGTTTCTTTGCAGGGAAAACTGATGCCTGCCTTGTCCATAATTACCTAAATTGTTGAGAAAAAAAAATGATTCTGCTTTCATGTTGATTCACTTTTGTAATTTCATTGCTGGGGCTAAGTGTGGCGCCCATTTAAATTATCTTCCTGCTCTCATTTTACTCGAGACATGTTATTTGCTAACAAAGATTCAATATGGAAAAACTGGAAGGTGACAACTACCTCCTTCATCAATGCAAATGACAATAATCTCCTCTCCTCCACCGTGTAAATATAAACACTGAATCATCCCAGACAGAAATACCCTTCTGCATTTAGAAATATGGATGTGCAAAGGAGACACCTGCTGTCATTTATGGAGTCATAAAACTCGAGTTTATCTGATGATTCCAGGGCAGATCCTTCATGAGATCAGCAGCAACATGGACACAGACCAAAAGTGTCCCCAGTGTTAATTCCAACAATGTGGATATTCTTCACACTTTGGTTGTACTTGCACATGGAAAGAGAAGATTAATTTTCCTTCTTGTCAAATTATTGGAATTCTTTATATTAAAAATCAGTCCAAACAATTCCATTGTAATTTATTTTTTCGAATAGCTCTGTGATATCATTAATAGTTTCTATATAGTTTCCTTAGCAACATCAAACCTTCCACAAGTGATCACCTCTTGGAATAAGTGCTGTTGGGTGGGCAGAGGCTTCTGCTGAGGGTGATCTCAGGGTGATGCTCCTTTTTGTCAGAAACTCAACTGATGGAAGTCTTTGCCATCAGACTTTCAGATGTGCAGTTGGGTGGTTGACAGCACTTGAGTTTCATCACAGAATCCCAGAATGGTTTGGGTTGGAGGGGAACGTAAAGATCATCCCATTCCACTCCCTTGCCATGAGCAGGGACACCTTCCACTATCCCAGGCTGCTCCAATCCCTGTCCAGCCTGGCCTTGGACACTTCCAGGGATCCAGGGGCAGCCACAGCTTCTCTGGGCAACCTGTGCCAGGGCCTCACCACCCTCACAGGGAACAATTTCTTCTCAATATCCCATCTAGCTCTGCCCTCTCTCAGTTTAAAGCCATTCCCTGTTGACCAAGTTTTGAAGGAGAATATGAAACTCTGTGACTTCCAGAGGATCTGTTGACTGCAGTGACCTCTTTGCCTCCTGGATCCCCATGGATCCTCTCACTGGCATGGGGAAAACTTCACCCAAATGTGTGTTTAACAGGAGCACTGCAGATCTACAACCCCCTGCCCCCTGTGAGAGACCCTGCACAAGAGGAGCAAAGCTTGAGCTCAGACTTTGCTCAGCCCCACTTGGGGCTGTTGGGAAACCCTGCAGGAGTGGGCAGCTTTGTGGGGTCTGGGTCTGAAAGGTATTTGGGTAGATAGGAAGGTCCAGCTGTGGTGTGAAACATCTCTGAGGAGCTGAGATTGCAAAAACTTTGTCAAAATTCTCAAACGAGAGGGGAAAACCCTGTCAGAAAATCCCCTTGGGGTGGATTTGGCTGCATTGTGCCATAATCTAGCAAAGCAGAACGCAGGGGCAGCTCCTGTGTTCTGCCGAGTTACTCCCTTTTGGAAGGGCCAACAGCTTTTTGCATAAGAATATTAAGCGTGAATGCATAAAAAAACACCATCCTTCTTCTCAGAGGTTGTATCATAGAATCCCAAAATGCTTTGGTTGGAACAAACTTTGAAGATCATCTCATTCCAGCTCCCTGCCGTGGGCAGGGACACCTTCCACAGACAAGGTCGCTCCAAGCCACCCTTCCCTAAAGAAATTTAGCAAATAATCCTGCACATGGGTCCACAAATCTTGCAGAGAAAACAGAAGTTAACATCTCCAAAGGCAACTCTTCTCTCACCCTGCTGAAATTCCAAGTTCTTTAGGCTCTGCTGGCTTCTCTTTTCACTCCTCCTCATGCTTTTAGCCATTCTTTTCTCCACAAGGATGGGTGTTTAGATGCTTTCCTTCTAATCAGCCAAAATTGCAGCCTTTTCCAGGATCTTCTGCTGCCAAATTGGAGGGGGGGGAAGAGAAAATGTTTTAAAAAATAAGAGAGAGAGGCTAATGCTTGCAAAGACATATGTGTTTAGTGTTGTTGGCAGATTTGTAAACTTATTAGTGCCTCCACACACCATGTAATTAAGATCTACTGGTAATTAGTCAATAGTTAAAAATAGGGGTTGATATTGTGCTGCCGAAAACGCCTACAAAATAATGTGTTCTCTGCTCTGAAGATGCAGTTAGCATCTCTAAAAAATGTTAATTTAAAAAATATGTATTCGTTTCAGAGGCAGATTTTTAGCAGAGATTTCAGTGAGTGTGTGTCTGCATGTGTACATCCAACCTGTTTATCCTCCAACATTTATGTGTGTTTGTGTGGTGTCCAAAGAGCCTGACTGCATGTTTTGTCTTGGGTCAAAATGTTAAGCAACAAAACTGCAGACTCGGCACAGCCGTGGAGAGGGAACGGGAGCAGCTCTCATTTGTCGATTTCCATTGGAATAAACCTGCTCATCAAAGGAAATTGTTCAGAAATCCAGGGGAATGGCAGATGTGCAGCACCATGGGGCAGATGTCTGGCGTTTGGAGAGTCGTGCGTGTATTTTCTAAATATTCAGGGATTACCACAGTCTATGGATATAATCCTTTAGTAACCTGGAATGTCAAAGACAATACGAAAGCTCAAATGCCTTGTAGCAAGCAGTTTAGCCAAACTGCCCTGGAAGAGCAGGTTAGAAGTCACTTGTCCTATGAAGGAAGACCCGGAAGAGGTGATGTGATTTTTTTAGATTTCTTAACTCCTGCTGTATAATGTGCTCCAGAGCTGTGAGAGTTGCTGGTGATGTTCTGAAAGAACGTCTCATTTGGCTGTCATAAGCAATCTGCAGTGATTTGTTGTGCAGACAGGCATTTGTCTCAAGTAATCCAAAGGGCTTATTGTGATTGCTTGCTAGATCCAAGGAACGTAGAGTCGACTCGATGGGGGATTCATTTATTATGCTCCCAAACCTCTCCTAAATCTTTCCTTATGTCATGTCAATGGATTTGTCGGGCCACCCTCAGACAGCAGCGAGGTGCTGGTGGGGGAGATTTACCTTTGCCAAGCAGAGTTGGTCACTGTGCTGACAGAGCTGCCCCTGAAGTGCATGTGGAGAGGGAAATTCTGCTCCAGGAAAGAAACTTTTATCACTTCTCTGGAGAGAAGCATTTTTTGTTGACCTTCGGAGGAAAAAACCCTACTCCAAAAGCAGGGTAAAGCAGAAAAGACTAAGCCTGGACTGTCCTACTAAGGACAGCAAAGTTACTTCATGGGTTGTTCGTGACACAGCATGAGTTCATAGAGTCATAGAATAATGGAATGGGTTGGTTCGGAAGGCACCTTAAAAACCATCTCATTCCAACCCCCTGCCATGGCAGGGACACCTTCCACTATCCCAGATTGCTCCAAGCCCTGTCCAACCTGGCCTTGGACACTTCCAGGGATCCAGGAGCAGCCACAGCTTCTCTGGGCAACCTGTGCCAGGGCCTCCCCACCCTCACAGGGAAGAATTTCTTCCTAATATCCCACCTAAACCTACTCTGTCTCAGTGTGAAACCTTGTCCTGTCTCTCCAGGTCTTTGTAAATGATCTCTCTCCATCTTTCCTGTAGGCTCCTTTAAAGTACTGGAAGGCCACAAGTAGATCACCCCAAAGCCTTCTCTTTTCCAGGCTGAACAATCCCTACTCCCTCAACCTTTCCTCTTAGAAGAGATGTCCCATCCCTCTGATCATCTTGGTGCCTCCTCTGGACTCACTCCAATCCACATCCTTGCTGTGCTGGGGACCCCAGGTGGGGTCTCACCTGAGCAGGGCAGAGGGGCAGAATCCCCCCTCCCCTGCTGCCCATGCTGGGGGATCAGCCCAGGACGTGGAGGGTTTCAGGGCCAGAGTATGTCCAGCCTCTCACCAGCACCCCCAAGTCCTTCTCCCAGGGCTGCTCTTGACAGGTGACACCTGGAAATCCCTCTGATCATCCCTGCTACTCAGACACCTGACATTGCTACCTCCGAGTTCATTGAGTTATTGTAGTGTTTCTTTGATGCTGAAAGCGAATTTCAATTTCATTGTGTTCAACTGTGGCATTTTTAGAGTGAGTTTTCTGCACAAAAACCTCAATAGCCATTGAAACTTATTTTCAAATAGCTTTTTCAGGTATGAATGTGTCCTTTCTCTCACCCTTTCCAAAGCCTTCTTCCCCTGGTTAAGTGTAGCAGTTAACCAGCACATGGCAAATACTTTGGGAATGTCATAAAGTTCATTACACAGAGCCCATGAGCAGAGCAATGCTATATGATGATAATTAAAATGTACAGATGTATATTGGGGATGCAGTTTATTTTTAATCAAACAAAATTACTGATTGGAAAACAAAAAGAATCCAAACAATTTATAGAATCACAGAATGGTTTGGGTTGGAAAGGACCTTAAAGATCACCTCATTCCATGAGCAGGGACACCTTCCACTAGGTGAGTTTGCTCAAAGCCTTGTCCTCAAAGCCCATCCCCAAATAAAGTGGAGCCAACAATGTCTGAACAAGGAGTGGTTTTAAGAATTCCCTTCTTTGGCAGCTGTGCCTGTCATCTGCAGCTTTACCTGGGAGAAGACATGGATAGGATGTCTTTTGTCTCCTTGGGGTCTACTAGAAGCTGTTGGAGGGATGAAGGAGTTGTTGGAGCAGATAGGAATGATAAAGACACAGAAAATCAGAGATGGACACTCTAAGGGTGTGATCTCCCCAGCCTTGTTTCCTCAAGAAACCAGAAAGACAGAAAAAAACCCCTTTATTCCCTTGTCCCTTTACTGCTTCACTTCCTCCAGCTCTTTTCTAAATCACCATTCCCAAATCTCACTGTCCAGCTTGGGCTCACTCGGGACTCAAACCCAGCCTGCAGCATCACCATGGGGTAAGTGCACATTTCTCCCGGAGCAAATCTCCATTTATCAGCTGATCAGCCACCACTGGGGAGCACCAGTTGATCCCCACTCATGCCAGAGCTCGAGAACTGCTGGGGCGTGAGGACCTCTGGGACACACGGCTGCCAAGGCTGGACAGTGACAAACCTCTCCAGAGGGACTCTGGACATCTCCTGCACAGCCTGCAAAATCCTGGAGGACTCGAGGACTGGGAATAAGAAACAACTGCTGGTCTCTTCCAGAATGTGAACTAGGAAGAAAAGCCCATTGGAGGAAAGTGGCAACAAGTTCAAGGAGTCCTTTGGGGTGGAAATGTGTGAAAAGTGGAATTATTAAGGATAACTGAGGGTTTTCCCTGTTCTTACTTTTCTTAGAGTGTGCTAATGGTGTACAGTGGGGAGAAAATGTGAGGTGAATCCTTGATTTCACAGGATCATACAGGTTGGAAAAGACCTCAAAGATCATCAAGTCCAAACTTTGACCACCTTGTCACCCAGACCAGAGCATTCAGTGTCACTTCCAGCTGTTCCTTGACCACCTTCAGGGATGGTGACTCCACCACCTCCCTGGGCAGCCTGTCCCAATGTTTAACAACCTATTTTGTAAAGAAATTCCTCCTGAAGTGCAAAATTTTGAACAGCATTGCTGCTGTAATGCTCCTGGGGCACTCTGCTCTGGGAAGATGCACAGGACCAGTTTGGCCCACGGTGAGGAGAGGCTGGAGCAGCTCCTGTCCCTGCAATACCTGCAAACCCATCGGGGTTTGCTTCACCGCAATGTCTTTTCTTCTCAGTTTAGGAGTTTTGCTTTGAAAGGCAGCTCTGGTGACTCTGATTTGTGATGACAGCAACTTCAGTGGCATTTAAAGAGACTGGAAGGAAGAGATAAATAAGCTTGAAGATTGCTTAATAAAGCAGTGGAAGGATTGTTCTTCCCTGTGAGGTTCCTAAGCACGAAGCCAGGTGTGGGAATTCGTCTCACCTTGTTTTAGCCATCTAGAAGTTGGACATCTTCCTTGTTCAAGCTGATCATTCAGAGTTTCTCTGGAAAATTTGGAGAGCATGGCAGCACAACTGGAAGGCAATTCCTCTGCCTGTTTTAGGCATGTATTTTGGGACAGGAGGAACCATGCACTGGACGTGCCCATCTATTTTCTGCTGACTGCACAGACAGTGCATGGGAAATTTAACTTTTAGAGGGGTGAAATTGGGCGAAGGCAGCCCAGAGCAGAGAGAGTGAGAAGAGCCTTGTTCAGAGATAGATCCTTTGATTAGGTGACACTTTTGAGTCTTGCTTCTTGGGTTGCCGGAGAGCCACGAAGGGTGACTTTGGTCTTTGGGAAGTGTCACAAAGTCCTCCTTGCGGCATCTCCCATGGGAAACCCAGCTAGAACCAGAGAAACCTCCTGCTGTGCTCAGGGGTGGGCAGTGCAGGGCAGAGGGAATCCCCTGGAGGTCAAGAAAAGCTGGAGGACAGCAAGGACTCCTCAAAGAGAAGTGTGAGGAACTCAGTTCTCTGCTGGTTAGGCTGATCAGAAGGGGCACGAGGGAGTCTGCGGCACAAATGCTCAGGTTGAATCTCGGAGAGGATAACAAGCTCTGGCATTTTTAGGGCAGAATGGAAAGAAGATTAAAAAAAAAAAGAAAAAAGAAGCTGAAACAGCAGCAAACAATAACTCTTGATCTAAATCTTACAGATCGCTGTACTTGCAATGGGGCAACTGTCCAGGTGAAGACTGCAAAACTGGGCCTGTTGAATGAGACCCACCTTGACCCAAAAAGTTCTTGATTGTCCTTCCACCTCCAGCAGAGATTGGGCAGGTTGACTAATCACTCTCCAGCTCCTGTAATATTTCACCTTAAGAAAGGAAAGAATTCCCATTCCTATGAGACATTCCCATTCCTGTCCTGTTGCCCAGAGAGGTTGTGGGCTCCCCATCCCTGGGGATGTTTAATACGAGGCTGGATGGAGATCTGAGCAATATGGTCTCGTGGAAGGTATCCCTGCCCATGGCAAGGGGTTGGAACTGGATGTTCTTTAGGGTCCCCTCCAACAGAAAACATTCCATGGTTCTATGAGTCAATAAAGAGAGACTTAATTCATACACCTGAACATGAAGAGCATTCTTGAGAATGGCAGGGGGAATGGTTTGAAATTAAGAGAGATTTAGTTTAGAGATTAGAAGGAAATTCTTGGCTGTGAGGGTGGTGAGGCCCTGGCACAGGTTGCCAAGAGAAGCTGTGGCTGCCCCTGGATCCCTGGAGGTGTCCCAAGCCAGGTTGGACAGGGCTTGGAGCAACCTGGGAAAGGGGAAGATGTCCCTGCCCATGGCAGGGGTCAGACTAGATAAGCTTTTAAGTCCCCTCCTACCCAAACCATTCTGTGATTCTCTGTTCCTGCTGCTTAGGACAGGTCAGAAATCCCCTCAAGAAATCTCTAGATGAGAATGGCACTCATTGCTCTTTCAAGTCAGTGCTGCACGAGGTGCTGTGAGGATGCAGCACACCTGGAGTGTGGCTGTTCATTAATTAACATTCCAGGGAGAAGCCGTCGGTTCCACTCCCGTGAGCAAGTTTCCCTCCTCGGTGTGGCTGCAGCTCTCAGCTGCCAGGAGGATTTGGTGTATGGTGGTTGGGCCAGCAGGGTGAGAGGCAGCAAACTCCTGTTTTCAGTGTGGTGACACACCAGGGACAAGCAAACACCCCGTTCCTCGCTCCGAGTTTCTCACAGGGAATCCAACACCCTTGGATTGCTCATATGTGCTTTCAGGATATCATGTACACCACTGCTTCCACCTCCTTGTCAGCAGCTCTTTTATCACTTCTTGATTAAACAAAACACTTAAATCCTTATCCCTTATCATGTCTCGATCCTGAGACATGTCTGTGTGGCAGAATATTCAAACCAGCTCTCAGTGCCACTTGTTTCAAGGAGCACAGATGGGCTTCAGATTAATTTTGAGTGCAGTGTTTGCTGAATCAGGATCTTCCCCTGCAAAGGACAACTTCCTGGGTACAGAGAGGGCAGTGCAAGGAGACATCCATTTCGCTGCAGGAGACACAAGCTAACACTGCTTTTTGCAGGAGAAAATGTGTGTGGAAGGACCTCACAGCTTCCTCCTGAGCCTTCAAGTCTACCTTGAATTGCTTCATAGGGGTGACAGTAGAGGGTGACTTGGGAGCTAAACCTCACCTGAGGGTCGAAGCCATGAGAGCCATTCAGCTTTAGGAAACATCTCAGTGTTTTCGATGTATTTTCTATCCCTGTTGTTCATTCATCCATCCAGGCTGTGCGTTGGCCTCAGTGCATCCACTCCTTGGATTTTCCCTGACAGATAGGGATGTGTTCACCTCTGAATTTCCCATCTAAGGCCCTCAAACCACAGCTCGGATCTTAACAGGTGAGTTGTGCCACAAACTCCTGTGGGGGCATCATTGCTGGGAAACAGAATCATGGAATGGTTTGGAATGGAAGGGACCTTAAAGATCATCTTGTTACAACCCCATGCCATGGGCAGGGACACCTTCCACTATCCCAGGTTGCTCCAAGCCCCATCCAGCCTGGCCTTGGACACTTCCAGGGATCCAGGGACAGCCACAGCTTCTCTGGGCAACCTATGCCAGAGCCTCACCACCTTCTGACCAGTTTCTTTCTAATTCTTCCCTCCATCAGTTTGAAGCCTCTCCACTTGTCCTATGACTCCATACCCTTGCCAAAAGCCCCTCTTCCTCTTTTCTATAAGCTCCCTTTAATTACTGGAAGGTCACAATGAGGTCTCACTTTCCAAACTGAGCAACCCCTGCTTTTTCCACCTGTTTTCCTAGGATATGTGCTCCAGCCCTCAGATCATCTTTGTGGCCTCCTCTGCACAGGCTTCCCAGGAATCCTTTTATCATCAGAAGAGCCTGGATGTGGCCCCTAAACACTCCCTGAGTGGGCTGTGTGGGCTCCACGGACAGAGATGCTCGATGGCTCTCCCAGCCAGCACTGCAGCAAAGCCTGTTTTCCTTGGATCCCTGTCTACTTCCTCCAGAGCTCGGGGAATTGCAGATCCGGATGCGTTTGACAGTGTGAAGGCAGAGTAACAGTCTGGCAGCTAAGCCCTACTGGGAAATCTGTGCCTGCCTTGTGCTGGCTCCCGACGTCAGGGAGCTGCAATCATGGCCAGAGGTGATACCTTCATTTCCAGGTGCTTCTGCTCTTTCAGCTCTTTGCCTCCCAAAATCACTCTTTATTGCTACGTGTGAAAACCTCCACCACTGTGAGAAATTACTGTGGATCAGATGGGAGCGGATCCCCGGCGCTGGCTTTCAGTAGGATATTTCACAGCTCTCTGCTTGCTGGGAAACATCCATTTCTGCTCCAGCCTGTGCTGACCCACAGAAATCACAGCTTTCACAGCCTCCTGATGCAGAGCTTGGGCCCTGTAATCAACGATGCAGCCACCTGGATGTTTAGGTTTAATTTGGGGTCCCCCATACCCCCACATTGGGCATTTTTGTCGAATAATTTTCACGCTATAGCTTGATGCTCTTTTCTCACAGATGCTGCTTGTCTGTGCCCCCTTCTTCTCTTAAACATCCCAGAAAAGAAATTGTTCCCTGTGAGGGTGGTGAGGCTCTGGCACAGGCTGCCCAGAGAAGCTGTGGCTGCCCCTGGATCCCTGGAAGTGTCCAAGGCCAGGCTGGACAGGGCTTGGAGCAACCTGGGATAGTGGAAGGTGTCCCTGACCATGGTCAGGAGGGTGGATTGGTCCTAAAGGTCCCTTCCCACCCAAACCATTCTGTGATCCTTAAAACTCTGCAGTACCTGGTTTATGCTGCAATGTTGAAGAGTTGCCTTACTGCCACATCACCTTTTTCTCTTGCGTATGTGGGAAACCTTAGTTAGGGTAGGACTACACAGGTTCTGATTTCCATGGTTTATCCACATAAATACATGTAGATCCCAGTCCTTGACCCTCAATTATGCACCCATCAGGGTGTTATGTTTCCTCTCTGGTTTGCAGTAGAATCACAGAATATCCTGAGCTGGAAGTCACCCACAAGGATCATTAAATCCAACTCCTGGCCCTGCACAGAACACCCCAAGCAGTGATAGCACCGTGTCTGGGCTTTTAATGGACATGGAAACCAATGGCTTGTCATGGGATGGAGGTCAGTGTTTCAGTGTTTGCTGAGGATGGAATTATAGAATCACAAAATGGTTTGGGTTGGAAGGACCTTAAAGATGATCTCATTCCATTCCTTGCCATGGGAAGGGACACCTTCTATAGACCGAGTTGGTCCAACAAGCCCTGTCCAACCTGGCCTAGGACAATTCCAGGGATCCAGGGGCAGCCACAGCTCCTCTGGGCATCTCTGAGGGCTCCTTCATCACTCCTCACTCCTGAACTGGGCAAACTGTCACCTGCAGTCTCCCAGGATATTTCAGACTCCATCACGTAAGTGCCCTGTGGTGCTTTGCCGACGTTCCAGGCTGGGGTTTGCTGCTGGGGCGATCTGAGCCGCAGATTTCCCCACGCACAGTGACTCACTCTACCACACTAATCACACCCAGCCCCTTCCGTGATCTCCCCAGCTCCTGCCCAGGAATTGCCATTCCCACTTAGACCACCAGCTCATCAAACCCTCCTTCCTGCCTGAGGCAATGGCCAAAACCTGAGGCTCCCGAGGTTGCCTCCGCTGCTCTCCAAAGTGACTGCACAGTTCTGGGTGTGTGAGTGGAAAAGCTCTTCGCCGGCTGCCGCCGAAGATCCACTTATGCGCTGGAGCATGAGATTTGATTACCTTTATTACAGGATCTTCGCATGCAGAGCTGCAAATGTTCATGGTCATGCAATTATCCAGTCACAGCAGTTGACTCAGTGACCTTCTTTGGCGGTGAAGGCCATAAATTGGCTTTACACAGTGGAGGGACCTCTGATTTCCTGCTCCTCCATTGAACTTCATCTTCACCGGGTGACATCCAGTGACTTGTATTATACAGGGCAGGGGAAAAGGGAAAGAGAGTTGCAGACCTGTTGTTTCTTTCTCTTTTTTCATTTGAATATCCTCAAACCCTTCCCTTCGGTTCTCTTTCAAAAATATTCTTGGATTTTTGACTGGTTTCTTTCCTGATACACGATAAACTTGTACAGCTCCTCAGGGTGTTCTGACATCCCGGAGCACACGTGAAGATCACCCATGAAATGTCCAACACATCCTTTGGCTTCTCTGGGCAAGATCTCAGGTATGTTTAGGAAAATACAAATAATCATGAAATCCCACAGTGGTTTGGGTTGGAAGGGATCTTAAAAATCATCCGGTTTCAACCCCATGCTGTGGGCAGGAACACCTTCCACTATCCCAGGTTGCTCCAAGCCCTGTCCAGCCTGGCCTTGGACACTTCCAGGGATCCAGGGGCAGCCACAGCTTCTCTGGACAACCTGTGCCAGGGCCTGACCACCCTCACAGGGAGAAATTCCTTCCCAATATCCCATCTATTCCTGGCCTCTGTCCGTGGGAAGCCCTTCCCTGTGTCCTGTCCCTCCATCCCTTGTCCCAAGTCCCTCTCCAGCTCTCCTGGAGCCCCTTCAGGCACTGGCAGGAGCTCTGAGCTCTCCCTGGATCCTTCTCTTCTCCAGCTGAACACCCCCAGCTCTCCCAGCCTGGCTCCAGAGCAGAGGGGCTTCACCCTTGGAGCATCTCCATGGCCTCCTCTGGACTTTCTGCAGCAGTTCCACACCTTCCTCATGTTGTATCCCAAATCTGGAGGCAGCTCTGCAGGTGGGGTCTCACCTGAGCAGGGCAGAGGGGCAGAATCCCTTTTTCCCCTGTTGCCCACGCTGGGGGATCAGCCCAAGACACGATCATGGCTGGGTCCTGTCCACCCACCAGCACCCCCAAGTCCTCCCCAGGAGAAGTCTCATTCCCCTCCCAGCCTGTTCTTATGCTTGGGATTGCCCAGACCAAAGTGTGGGACCTTGCAGTTGGCCTTGTTGAGCTTCATGACGTTCACATGGACTCACCTTTCCAGCCTGCCCAGGTCCCTCTGGATGGCAAAATGTAAGGAAGGTGATTTCAAGGGGTGCCACCATCTGAGACCCAGCAGAAAAGGGAAGATGATGGGTTCACCCTCTTAAATTTCAGGGGATTTTCCAAGACAAGAAACTCAGGGATTCCAGGTGTAATTTGATCAGAGCGCGCATTTCTCAGTGAAAATGCACCGGGTATCACAAGAAACAGGACAAACAGCTATTCAGGGAGAAGGAAGAAACCTCACTTTCGGGCAAAACAATGCCACAAAATAACATTTAGCATCTCTTCAAGCACATGCTGCTGCAGCCTGGAGTGCAAGGAGCCGTAGAAGTGACTAAAGCAAGAGTCTCCGGAGCGGATTGCTCAAGTGAAAGGAAGCTGGGATGAAATGCCAGCCAGCCCCGTCGGTCCCTCATCCAGCACTGCTCAGAAATGCCTGATGCTTTCTGACTGGATAGCCAGGCCTGGAGTAATTACTCAGTTCCAGCGTTTTCACTCTTAAAGTGAAAAAGAGGCTTCTTATCTTCGCATGAGTTACAATTTTGCCTCATATTTTGTGAGCTGACACTGCTGGTGAAGGTCTTTGCTTCTGGTTTGCTCCACTTCTGGTGCTTGTGGCCACGTGGCCACTGTCCTACTCCACCACACTGGGATTCAAATCCCTGGGGCTGTGGCTACAGCTGGGAATGAAACAATTTGGGGCACAGATAGTCACCCCTCCTGCTAGACTGCTTGTTTCAGCTCAGATGGAACACTGGCTGGAATAACCTGGGAAGGGAACATTCCCAATGGACCATCTGGAGGGATCATCCTGTTTTGAAGACTGAGAAAGTTTAATAGCAGATACAGCCTGAGTGGCACTCTGTCTTGGCTTTGGGGAATGCATGACACCATGTTCAAATTGTAAAGATCTTAAGAGATTTATAAATCTCTGGAGAGAGCCTGGTGAGGTGCTCTGGTCCTACCCAGTAATTACGACTGGGGTCATTAATCACATTTAGGGACTGAAGGCCTGAATCCACTCTGCAGGGGAATAGCAGGAGCTGCGTGTCTGACTGGTGGGTGATCCAAGGCAAAAATGCTGGAAGAGCCTTTCCAAGGATTCTGGAAGGGCTGTTTGGCCACATCTTGGGCTGGGAGTTGCCCCAAGGCATGTGGGGTGTGACTCTTCCCTTCCAGTGACACCCCAGACTGGAGCAGGTGTTTCCCAGGACTCTAAATCCTCTGGGTCATACAGGCACTGCCTCAATTGCCTTTATTTCCTGACATAATTTCCCCCTTTCATTTTTCCACTCTTCAAGCCACATCTCCAGCACCTCCCCAGCCCTTCCCAGTGCCAAACCCTGGGATACTGATGAAGCCACCACATCACCTTGGTTAATGTAACCATTCCCGTCCTGTCTTTTGTTTGTGTTTTCCACACCTCCCTTGTGCCACCGTGCTGCTTCCCAAGGACCTTTCCTGCTCTCTCCGAGGCCTTGCAGCCCCATGGATGATGGGAGCTGAAGGACTCACCTCCAAAACCTTGGGATTCCCTACACCTGGGGGACACCCCACATTCCAGCTGAAAAGCAGAACATTTTCTTGGGCAACAGCATGACTTTGCTTCTTTTTCACCTTTCCATGCAGCCCACGAGTCCTTCCCTCATACCAGACCACCCTTTCCCAAGGGGAATCACAGTCACCATCCCCCATGATACCCTAAAACCTGGCATTGCTAAGCCTTTTCCTATTTCTCCATCCCAGCCACCTCCCCCACACACTTTCCTTCTCTAATATCCAAGGAGCCACGGCTTAGGAGCCCCAGCTTAGCATCACCTCCTCTAATAGCATAAGCCCTGGATGAATTCCCTCGATTTTAGGGCACAGGGTGTTGCTGGGATTCCTTGCCTCGTTCCATGTGCTCGGGTCTTTTCTGTTATTTCTGTGTTGGATATTCAGAGCCTGGGAAGATGTGTTATTATTGGGATTTTAGAGTCAGCATTTGCTTACAGATGAGCAAATGGGTGCAGCAGAGGGGTCTGTGTCATATATCCTCAAGAGGCAAAAACTGAGTGACAAGTTAAAGTCATCATGATAAAAACTTCCCTTTGAAAAAAACCCGTAATTCTTACTGTTTGGGGCAGATAGTCCCAGCATTGGCCAGCTTGATCCTCCTCCCAATCCTGCCAAAAATAAAAACAGCTTTAGGACAGTCATTTTGTTTGTATTTGAGGCTTTTTTGATGTCTAGGTTAAAGGTCACAGCTTGGTCAGAGGTGGCAGGGAGGACAAACAATGGAGATGTAGAGCTGACAGGCACGTGGGGGTGGAAAATCCTGGAAGCGCTGGATGTGTTGGCTCTGATTTTATTTGGGTTTTGTCAGGCTAATTAGAAAGTGCTGCACACTCATGCTTTGGCAGATCCTAAACATTGTGGTGTTGGCTTGCTGGGTGAACACATATGGGATTGGAGGGAGGGGAATGCTTTGGGATATTCTGGAGAGATGGAGCAGGATGGAAAAGGGATGCAGGATTGGGGATTTTCTTTGGCCGTGTAACACAGGCCACTTCCCTTTGTCCACGATGGGGTAAATTCCTCATTCCTTCCTGCCTGTGGAAAGGGGATGAGCAGCCTGGAGGCACAAAAGGGAAGGAAAACAGATGAGGCATCCACAAGAAATGCTTTGGAGTGGGGGCATAGCAGTGGTCCCAGCAGGAAGCCATTTATTCTCGGGATGCTCACAAAGGGGCTTTGCCCAAGACATCTTTAAGCAGCTTATGGCCATCAGACAAATGTTTAATCTGCAGGAAAGTGGGGCACCAGGCAGGCAGGTGCTTGGATGCCTTTTGAGCCGTGGAGCAGCTCAAAAAGCATCTGGGTCTGGGGGAGAGAGCAGTGGAGGGGACCCTGGGGACAGGGAACCAGAGGAATATAGGACCAAGTGTAGGGTTTGCACTTCAGCGCTTGGCAGAGCTGGTGTGGCAACTGCAAACGCCAAAAGGGCTCCTGGGGGAAGGTGAAAAGAGCCCCTGAAATCACCTAAATGCGGCAGGGATGGGCCAAAAGACCCCGAAAAGGCTGTCCCGAGTCTAGTGGCACTTTTTCCACCCGTGTGGGACCCGCAGGACCTGAGCCAGCCAGGTGGAAATAAAGCTCTCCAGATGTGCAGCTCCAGCCTCGCGGAGGCAGCCGCCGCCGAAGGGCACGGAAAGGCAGACAGAAGATCAGCTCTTTCCCAGATCCGATCCCAGTCTGCCCTAAATAAAGACAGGGATCGGCCTGCGGGGGGCACGAGCAGAGCGGGAATAACTTCATCCCGCACTTCTCCGAGAGCAGGGCTGGAGCTGGCGTCCCTCGGGTGCGTGAGTAGCATTTCCCAGGCAGGTGCCGTCATTTTGCAGTTATCCAAGAGATGGCAGCCTTCCCTAAATCTTCTCCTGGGCTCTGACCGCGAGGAACTCGTGTCACCTTGAGCGCTGCCACCGCGGCTGGCACAGCCCGTGCGACACGGAGCTGTGAGAGCTGCTAAAAGCTGCATTTTCCGCCTTGCTGTCGGGATTTTCCTGGTTCTTGCCTGGAGCACTGATCATGGAGAAGGGGTCTGGGTTTGCTCTTGGTTGTACATCACCCAGTTCGCATTTTTGCTGGTAGCCCCGGCAGCCTGGGCTGCTCCTGTGGCATTCCTCACCATCCGTGGTGCCTGGAGCACCTTCTGTGGGAGAGGGTGTTTGGATTGGGAATCCAGGGGAAAGCGTAGGAGCCAGTAGTACACTGGCCTGAGCTCTCAGCTGTCTGTGATCCTTCTTCCCAAATTGTCCTTCCTGGCAGAAGGACACAACGAAGTGGTGGGATGAGCTCTAAGGCCTTTGTTGTGTGACAGAGCCACCCAAACACAAATTACTGCTGTGTCCACTCAACAGAGCACAGAGTCACAGAGTGGTTTGCTTGGAAGAGTCCTTAAAAACCTTCTCATTCCATCCCCTGCCATGGGCAGGGACACCTTCCACTATCCCAGGTTGCTCCAAGCCCTGTCCAGCCTGGCCTTGGACACTTCCAGGGATCCAGGGGCACCACAGCTTCTCTGGGAAACCTGTGCCAGCTGCAGCTCTGCTCTCACCAGTGGGTTGGGAATCACTTCCACATTCACCACATATTTTTCCTTCAAGTGTCCCCAGTGATGCCCAGAGACGCCCCAAGAGGGAGCAGCTGGAGGGCACATTCCTTACGCTGTGTCCTTGGGAAAAGTCTCCTTGTCACTCAGCATGGATGCCATGGGATGTTTACCCCATCAGGCCAACTCCAAAACAGGCCTGAATGACACATGAAGACAGATGAAGGGACAAAACTGAAGTCCTTCTGGGGGCACAACTTAATTATTGGTGGCAATTTGCAGATTCAGAAGCCACAGCACAGTTTTCAGGCTGCCCCAGCCCTGGCTGGGTCCAATCTGTTATCTGAGATGTGACAGATTGTGCCTCTCCCCTCCTGCTTCACCCTCCAGCAGCTCAGTCCTGGGGATCCTGTGCCTTCCAAGTGTTCCTGCAGCACCCCATGGAGCTGCTCACACAGCCCTGGTCATTCCCAAATTATTGGCAGTGCAGGGGGTGAGGATTGGAGCTCCTCTGCTCTGGAGCCAGGCTGGGAGAGCTGGGGGTGTTCACCTGGAGAAGAGAAGGATCAGGGAGAGCTCAGAGCTCCTGCCAGTGCCTAAAGGGGCTCCAGGAGAGCTGGAGAGGGACTGGGGACAAGGGATGGAGGGACAGGACACAGGGAATGGCTTCAACTGGCAGTATTTGCATTTAACTGTATCATCTCCTTGAACAAGAACCTTTCTGGCAACACTGACCAGATGTTTCCTGGTCCTCTGCACCCAACGTTTTAGAAGACAACGAACCACACAGCACATTTCAGGGTGAGAACTCGTCTTTTTTATTGAAAGGACCAAAATCCATTTCCATCAAGGAAAAAAACAAAGAAAGAAGAAAAGAAAGAAGAAACAAAATTTCTTCCAAGCACGAACAAACTACTTCAAACATCATTTTCCATCCTCCTCTCTACTTCCTTTTCCTGTGGGTCAGGCAGCAGTGCATCCTCCCGCAATCCTCGGTGTGCTCCTCCCTCTCTCCTTTGCCACAGGTCCTGGAGCAGTGCCCTCTGCAGCTCCTTTTTGGCTGGCTCTTGGCTGGGGAAAGAAGGAAAGATCTACATCTACATTGACTAATTCCTCATGGCCACCAGCATGGTCCAGTGACCATGACGGGACCCAATTCCCATGGACACCCCACGTGTTGGATGTCTGAATCTAGGATGGGGGGATTCTGGAGCTGGGCTCCACTCCAAAAATCTTGTGAGCCAAACTCACCATAATTCTCCATGCAAGACCCACCAACCCCACCTACTTTCCTGGAAATTTTTTTTTTTTACATACAATCCCAGGATGGTTTGGGTCGGGAGGGACTTTAAAAATCATCCAGTTTCACCCCCTGCCATGGGCAGGGACACCTCCCACTATCCCAGGTTGCTCCAAGCCCTGTCCAGCTTGATCTTGGACACTTCCAGGGACACTTTCACCTTAATTCCTTTATGGTTCACTCTTCCCTCTCATTTCCTTTCCACATAATTTTCCACCTTACCTGGGGTGGCCATCAAGGCCATTAGGAAAACAGCAAAGACAACATAGATGATCCTCATGGCTGGATATCCACCAGGGTCACAGTGGCTCTGGGATTTCCTGCAGGGAGATCTTGGATCAGTTGCTAAGAAAAAGGCTGGAGACCCTGATATTTATAGACATTTCCTGACAGAAAGGACAGTGTTAAGAGGAGCGTGACTTTGCAGGTGTCCAAGGACACATTGTTTGCTGCTTAATGGGACCTTGTGTCACTCCAACCCAGTGGCCATCTGACAATGAGACATCCACTCTGTGCCCGTTTGGCTCTTTGAAGGCCTCTTGTGTAGCCTGTGCAGGTTTTTCTCCCAGGGGAGCTGGGCTGCTCTCAGTCTGGCTGCCAAAACTTTTAGCTCAGGCAATTGGGAATATCCCCCTGGGCAGGGGACTTGGTGTTGGTTTGTAGGAATGGTTGTGGTGATCAGTGTTAAAGCAGCGAGTTTGAGAGCCCTTTTTCCTTCTTTCCAAAACGGAGGCCTGAGAGTGATGCCTTAAAAGCTGGTAAAAATATGAAGCAGACACAGCAGTAAAAGGAAAAGGGTATTACCTTGGTTTAATAGGATCCTTGGTGCTCAACTCGACAAAGGTGGAACACACCGAGCAGCACATCCTGTACAATGTGTATACAAATTTATGGACCTCATAAATTAGCATATCTACCTAAAATCCCCCAATAAGGAACTTAACAAATGAGGTAATTTTGTCCCCCTATTCTAATTATCCCCCCTAAATGAGACTACAGCCTAGTTTACAGAAACATGTTCCAGAGAGGAGGCTTCGTCCAAGGTTGGAGCCTCTAGCTCTGAGATAGGTATGAATGTTTCATCTTCCCCCCCAGAGAATCCCCAAACTGAGCTAAATATCAAACTACAAGAGTTATAAATGTGTGGGGCTAAGGTACGAGGAGTGTTTGTGAAGGGTACAAGGAAGGGGAAAGGGAATAAAAATGTCTAAAAAGGGTATGAAAAGAAAGAACAGAAATCCATCAGGCATCAAGAGGGCTGGTACTACCCTGGCCAAACTGGGCATTCCCAGCTGCCTGTCAAGATCCAGACCTTCTACCAGAGTCCCAAATGCTGCGGCAATGGACGTGAAAGTTGTTATCAAGTTGAAATGTCTTTCCTATCAAAAGAACCCTCTGGCTACCTGAAGGTAAACTTTACACATAAATTAATAGAACACAGCAAAATGCCAAGGGCACAGGTGATCAGAGTGGCTCATGCCTCTACTGCCCATCCAAAGTGTCCTTCAAACAAGCTGGGAAGAGTCACAGGATCACAGGATGGTTTGGGTTGGAAGGGACCTTAAAGCTCATCTATTTCCATGCCTTTACCAAGGGACAGTTTCATTAGAGCAGGTTGTTGGCAGAAGAATAAGAAGCCCTGGAATTTACATTTATATCATATCGTGATTGATGTGTTCCTTCCCACATTTTCCTCTTCCTTGTGGAGAAGCACAGAAACTCCTCGGCACCTCCAGTCTAAGAAGAGGCTGAACCCAAGCAGAGACTGTAGGTTGTGTTCCTGGCAAGGAATGAATGCTTGAGCCTGAACAATATTGGCTCTGCACGGTGCTGTTCCCTCTGGAATGGCCTGACAGCGGGCTGGGGCTCCCTGCCCTGTGGAGCAAAAACTGGGAAAGCACTTGCTCCAGGTGTGTCCACAGAAAGGGACTGGGAACAAGGGGGTCCTTTCCACATCCATCTGGGTATCATCATTTTTGGGTGCTAAACAGATCCCAGGCCCTGTGGATTCGCTGTTGTTGTCTCTCTCTGCACTGAGTGCATCCATTGCATTGCAAGGTAAAAGCAGGAGAGAAGCAGAGAAGATAAAGCAGAGGAACAAATTGCCCCAAATTTTCCCAATGCTCCCCCTCTAGATGTTCTCTCTCCAGAAGGCAAATGATCCCTCAGTCCCTATAGCTCTTGTGGTCCCTGACTCCTCCACAAATTCCAGCTGGCTGCAAGATGGACCTGCGGCTGGATCAGGCTGGATCAGTAGCAGTGGCAACACCTCTGGGATAACAGAGGTAAGAAAAGAGGGGAAAAAAATGCTAAACAGCGCCTGGAGAGGGGAGTGAGAATATGTGAGAACAGCCTTGCAGAGCCTCAGGGTAGTGCAGGAGGGGCAGGAGCTGCTCCAGGTGCCAGAGCTGAGATTCCCAGCCCATGGTGCAGCCCAGGGAGAGGCAGCTGTGCCTCTGCAGCCCATGGGGGTCCAGGGGGGTGCAGAAATCCACCTGGAGACCCCACACCAGAGCAGGGGGATGCCTGAAGGAGGCTGTGGCCCCGTGGGAAACCCACGCTGGAAGAGGGTCCTGGCAGCACTTGTGGCCCCACAGGGGACCTACATGGAGCAGCCTTTTCCCAAATGACTGACCCCATGGAAAGGACCCACATGGAGCAGCCTGTTCCTAAAGGACTGACCCCATGGAGAGGACCCACATGGAGCAAGGGAAGAGTCCAACCCCTGAGGAAGAAGGAGCAGCAGAGACAGCTGACCACAGCCCCCATTCCCCTGCTGAAGCGAGGAGGGAGAGAATTCAGGAGTGACGCCCAGCTTGGGAAAAAATAGCAAGCAGGGAGGAAGGAATTTTAAGATTTGTTTTCCTTCCTCACTTCTCTCTTCTGACTTTGGTTTTCAATAAATTGGATTCATTTCCCCAAGCTGAGTCTGCTTTGCCCATGGTGGCAATTGCTGAGGGATCTCTCCCTGTCCACTCCATCACATGGGGTCTGTGAGGGTCTTGTTCCCTCTGTTTCCCACCCCTGTGGATTTGCTGAAACTTTCACAGAAAGAGAACTGTCTTATGCTTGGAGGAGACATTGCTGAGCCACACACATTTTTAAAGACATCTGCAGATAACCTGTGACCTGAAAAGCAGCAAGGAGCTAAAAGATTCTCTCTAGTCTCCAGAGGGCTGTGTTGAGGGCCGTGGAGAAGTCAAGAGGAAAAATAGCACCTTATTCCCAAATCCCCACCCCGCCAGCCCACTGAAAGTTTTGCAGCTTGTTGTCAGTGGCTTTTGTGGTGCTGCTGAGCCTTTGGGGAACCTGTTTTAATGCTTTTATGGGATCATGGGGACACCAGTGACCACACAACACACACCAGGGTTACATCTCCCTTTTTATCTTTGTTTTATTTATTAAGAGGAGGGGATGAAAGTTTGGTCAGATAGTTGGGAATCTGCTCCCAAAGCCATTGTGGTGCCTCCTCTTCCTCAGGTTCTCCCTTTTCAGCTCCTATTTCCCCTTCCAGGAAGGTGGGACGCAGCACAAGTACTTGCAGTCGCCAGAGGTGTATCTCACATCCATCACATGGCACTGAGGGGAGCAGTACCCCGCAGGAGCACAGGTCTTCCTGAACTTCCCATAGCCTGGAAGAGAGGATGGAGAGAGGTTTTTCCTCATTTCTGTTCCCCCATTTCCCCATTTCCCCATTTCCCCATTTCCCCAACTCTTTTGCCCATCCCCTCCTGGCTGCAGTGGTCAGCAGGATCAGACTCTGCTCTTAAGGAGGTCCTGCTCCTTTCCCCACATATCCAACCCTCCTGCCCAATCCCAACCCCAAAGCTGGAAGGAATCTTGAAGGACACAAGCCTGAGCAGCTCCTTGTGCACTCCCCTCCTCTCATCTTTGGAAAAGATGTTCCCAAGAGAAGCAGATTTATTTCCCTCCTGAGAGACACCCCAAAAGCAAAGTCCCTAAAGATGTTCCCCTGTGCATGTGGGGGTTTCCTAGTTGTGTACCCCTCCTGAAAGGATCAGTGTTCTCGGAGCAGAGCAGGAAAAGCCCCAGCAAGGATGCTGAAATGGTCTTAAAATTGGCCCCACAGCGGCCTGGCACCAAATATTTGCTGTTTAAAGGTTAAAAGTGGGACAAGGGAAAGACTTGCCCCGGGTGGGTGAGAACTGATATCTGAGGTGGGATGTTCTGATGGCTCTTCGGGAGATCTCAGCCCCCAAATCCCCTCTTTATTCCTGTAGAGAGGCCAGAGACCTTTAGAGTCTCAGAAAGAGGAAATAACCTCAATAGTTGTGTCACATCAAGAAATGAAACACAGAAAGAGAATCAAGAATGGTTTAGGTTAGAAAAGGCATTAAAGATCATCTCATTCCACCCCCTGCCATGGGCAGGGACAGCTTCCACTATCCCAGGATGCTCCAAGCCCTGTCCAGCCTGGCCTTGGACTCTTCCAGGGATCCAGGGACAGCCACAGCTTCTCTGGGCAACCTGTGCCAGGGCCTCACCACCCTCACAGGGAAGAATTTCCTCCCAATATCCAGACTAAATCTACCCTTTTTCACCTTAAACCATTAAACACACCCAGGACTGAGCCTTGACAGACACACTGAGTTGCCAGAAAACTCTCCTCCAGCACTGTGAAACTCTCCAAATCCCTGGGAGAAGTGGCCACATCCAGACTCTGGTTTGGAATTATCTGTCCTGGGCTCACTCCCAAAGTGGACACTGAAGTTTTAACTTCAATTATTCCTATAGCAATCTCCCTGAGGTAGTTCTCATTATATTGTCCTCTGAAAGAAGTAATTGAAATACCTGCCCAGGTTATAGCAGCCACCTCAGAGGGTAAGAATTGTATTTTCGAGAGCTGAAGTTACTTTGGAAGAATCCCAGCCAGTACAAAGCTCATCCCACCCCATTTCCCGTCTTACCTGGAGTGGCCAGGGAGAAGAGGAAGAAAAGAGCGAAGACAAGGTAGAGGAACTTCATGGCTGGAGTTGAGCTGGGATCTCAGCAAGGCTGGAGAGAGGAGAGCTGGAGACCTCGGAGGGAGGAGGTGATGTACAGGCAGGCTGGAGCTGCTGGGTTTTATAGAGAACTTCCCTGCGGAGCAGAGGATGCTGGGGACTCACGGGAATTCATCCAAGTCGTGCTCTTCAGGGCTGGACGCGCAGTGATGGCACAAGAAATCGCCAACTGCGCTGGCAGGCACCCCCAGATGTGATTGCTCAACATCAGATAGGATCCCAGCACCGATGGGAACACAAAGGAATCGGGGAATTTGATATCTGAGTCCTTAGGATGGGGCTGTGGGTCAGGGGGACCTGATGGAGATCTGTGGGTGCAGCGATGAGGGGAGGACAAGATCAGTATCACAGAATTCCTGGCCTTTCCCAACTTCTGGCAGGGATGCAGAGGGATGCAACGAGGCCACGATGCACTGATAACTCTCCCTGCATTGTCTAGGCTGATCCCACTGTGGGACTGACGGCCTGGAAAGGATCCCTGCTCCCATCTCTGAACCGTGTCTGCGAAATCTCCCTGATAAATTTAACAAATGCCACATTCAGGGAGGTCCCTTTGGCTGTCCCCTCGGATGGATGGATGGATGGGTGGGTGGGAGCTCTGGGCTTGGCAGCTCCAGGGAGCCTGCAGGAGACACTTTGATCATCACCTCATCCTCACAGACCCTCCAGGCAGTCCTGGGGTTTCAAAAAAGATCCAAGCTCTGCGAGGGAGATTTTCCAGCCCCAGCTCACTGGGCTGTTTAATAACTTGATAAACAGCCAGGAAGAGAAAGAGGTTGAAGGGACAAGAAGCTGCAGCAGAATTACCCAATAATATCAAACCTAAATCCTCAAAGGGCTGCAGATGAATCTTCCAACACAACAAAATGGCAAATGCTGAATTTGTGTCAGTTTAAGGGTGTAAATTTGGAAAAATCTATAATCCCTGTGCAAACGGTGGGGCTGAATTATCTAAAGCCAGTTGGGAAGGAAGTTTGGGAGTCCTGTATCACTCTGTGGGATGTGCACTGCTCATCTCCCCATCCCTGGTGGCCTTTGGTGGGGAAACAAGAGGTTAAAAGAAAGGTGGCAGGGCTGGGGACTTGTTTTAATAAAATTAAATATACTGGAACTCGTCAGCTCACGGGAGAAACCCTTAGTGGAGGTGTAATCACAAGCTGCAAACATTTCAGAGGCCTAAGGAGGACAGAACTACAGTTCTTCAGTTTTTGTAACTCAAGAAATAGGTGGGATATGAAAATAAATAATGTATGTATCCAAAAAGTTTAAAAAAAAATAAACCAAACAAAACAAAACAAAGGAGTCCTCTTTTACACTGAGCACAGTCCAAAACATGGAACTTGAACAAGAAATCCAAGACGTTAAAATGTGCCGAAAGGACAAATGTATTGAAAAAGCAATTTATAAATTAACACAGCAGGTGCAAATGTAAAAAAATGGTATAAAACCTTCTCGGGGAATTTGCCAAAGTTCACATTGCTGATTTCCAATCCAGTCCACCAAGGGAAAACCATTCCTTATTCAGTGGATTCCCTTTTCTGGATCTGAGTGCTGCCATGGTTTCTACGTCTTCTCTTTCTTGATCATAACCATTCCACTGGATTCTTCTCTTTTCTGACAAGTCACATCTTAATCACAGAATTACAGAACCATTTAGGTTGGAAAAGACTTGTAAGATGGAGTCCAAGTGTTTCTCCAGCACTGCCAAGGCCACCACTGACCATGTCCCCAAGTGCCACATCCACACGGCTTTTAAATCCCTGCAGGGATGGGGACTCCAGCACTGCCCTGGGCAGCCAATTCCAATGCCTGACAACAGTTTGGGTGAATAAATTGTTCCAAATATCCAATCTAAACCTCCCTGGTGCAACTTGAGGCTGTTTCCTCTCATCCTGTCCCTGTTCCCTGGGAGAAGAGCCTGACCCCCCTGGCTGTCCCCTCCTGTCAGGAGCTGTGCAGAGCCAGAAGGTTCCCCTGAGCCTCCTTTTCTCCAGGCTGAGCTCCTTTTCCAGCTCCCTCAGCCTCTCCTGGTGCTTCAGACCCTTCCCAGCTCTGTCCCTTCCCTGGACACACTCCAGCCCCTCAATGTCTCTCTTGTCAGGAGGGTCCCAAAGCTGTCCCCATGGCTGGAGGTGCCCAGCAGTGCCAGCTCAGGGGACAGGCACTGCCCTGGCCCTGCTCGGTGACCTTGTGCCATTTTCTGGGCTCCCCTGAGCCCCTTCCCTGCTTCCCTGGGGTGTGGAGCTCACAGCTGCATGGCTGCACCTTCCAAGGGCTGTGCTGTAGGTACATCCTGTGTTTTCCAGACTCAGCTTTTGTTTGCACTTGTAGAACAATTGGTGCTGCTTTCCCAACACCCTGACTCGGCTCTTTGGTGCCTACCTGTGATCTACTGCAACATCAATTATCCCTGCAGAGCTAACTGCCCACAGCCAGAAACTCCTTGTTCTGTGTTTTCCACCTCATTATCCTTGTCTGTATAGACAAGGTAGCTTTCCCTATCACTTTTCTTTTTTTTTTTTCATTATCCTTTTAGCATGAGAAGATCCATGGAGTGCTAATCCTGGCCCCTAAAGCTTTGCAGTCCCTTTCAACTCCTTATTTGCGAATTTTTGAAAACATTCTTGCCAGACAACCATGAAAATTATTAGGCAGGATAACATTAGAATCACAACAGATTTCTGATCAGATGTGATGTGGCAATTCATTTCCTTAGCTTCATTTACATACTTGCCAACATCACTTTTAATCAGAGTCATGGTCCTTTCGGAAAGATTTCATGGAAAAAAACCCAAATGGGCTTGGGCCAAATCAGTGGGAAAGGGGCTCAGCCTGGAGAAAAGGAGGCTCAGGGAGAACCCTCTGGCTCTGCACAGCTCCTGACAGGAGGGGGAAAACAGGGAGGTCAGCTCTGCTCCCAGGGAACAGGGACAGGACAAGCGAAAACAGCATCAATTGCAGTAGGGGAGGCTTAGATTGGGTATTAAGGAAAGTTTTTTCACTGAAAAAGTTACCAGGCACTGGCACAGACTGCCCAGGGCTGTGGTGGTGTCCCCATCCCTGGAATGTTCCAAAGGGATGTGGATATGACATGTGGGGACATGGCTTAGTGGTGAACACAGTGGTGCTGTGTTAACAACTGCACTCAAGGATCTCAGAGGTGTTGTGCCACCTTAAAGATTCTTTGATTCAATTAGAAGGATGTGGAACTGTTGGACTGAGCCTAGAGGAGAGGCATTAAATTGATGAGAGAGCTGGAGCCTCTCTGCTCTGGAGCCAGGCTGGGAGAGCTGGAGATGTTCACCTGGAGAAGAGAAGGATCCAGGGAGAGCTCAGAACTCCTGCCCGTGCCTAAAGGAGAGCTGGAGAGGGACTGGGGACAAGGGATGGAGGGATGGGACAAGGGGGAATGTCCTGAAGCTAGAGGAGGGAAGATTTAGATGAGATTTGGGAAGGAATTCTCCCCTGTGAGGGTGGTGAGGCCCTGGCACAGGTTGCCCAGAGAAGCTGTGGCTGCCCCTGGATCCCTGGAAGTGTCCAAGGCCAGGCTGGACAGGGCTTGGAGCAACCTGGGATGGTGGAAGGTGTCCCTGCCATGGCAGGGGGTTGGACTGGATGGTCTTTAAGATCCCTTCCAACCCAAATCATTCTGTGATTCTGTTCCATGATTCTTTGATCCTCAGTGCTCCTGAGCACATCCTGCTCAGGGCTGGATGCTCCATAAAACAATTCCCCATCATGGATCTCATCCCCCACTGCGTCCATCATGTCCCTGCCTTGCAGACAGTGCCCAGAGCTCTTCAGGAGCAATCCCAGACTCAATTCCTGCCGCCCTGGGAGCAGCTCTGCCTCTCCCTGCTGGAGCACAACAGGATCTGGAGAGCAGGAATGTCCCCCACGTGCCCCTGGAGCACAGAGCTGCTGCCAGGTGCCTTTGTGAGGGGGAGCAGCGGGTCAGGGTGACACTGCACAGCCTGGAGAGCAAACAGCAGCCCTTTGGAGATGGTTGTGCCCAAGGTTCCCCTCTGGCCGTGCTGCCCATGGCTGTGATCCCTCTATAAAACCTCTGCCCTCGGCCACCTCGGACACGATTTTCTCCCTGGGTGCCAAGATCCCCCCCGGCCTGCAGCCATGAGGGTGCTCTGTGTGGTCTTTGCCGTGCTCCTGCTTTTCTCCCTGGCCACCCCAGGTAAGACAGGAAGGTGTGGCGCTGGAGAAATCCGGGGTGAGCTGCGTCCTTGCAGCCCCTGTGCCTCGGGGTGACGGAGGGGGTTCATCCCCGTGGCCGTGGGGATCAGGATGCTGGGGATTTACCATGGATTTGGGATGGGATGAATGCCACAGTGCAAAGCCATCTCTCACACTAAGGCAGAGAGATCCAACGTGTGAAGAGGGATGGTTCAAGGGATGCCAGCTGTCCCCCAGCTCAGCGAGGACAGAAAATATCCTATCCTGTGTGGCTCTAACCTCAGAGGTGCCCAGAGCATCAGCACCACCCCAGAGCCAGCAAGGAGACAATTCCTGCTGCTCTGCCCTCCTACCTATCCATGATTTTCTCCATGACCCTCTCTGTCTCTCCCACGGCAGGGCACGGGCAGCCCAAGGGGTTTTGTGATGGATATTGTGCCCATGCATGCGGTGAAACCGAGGAATGGTCCTTCAGCCCCTACTGCGAGGAGCTGCACTGCTGCATCCCCTCTCCCAAAAAGGGCAAATGACTCGGCAGGAGTTCAGCCACGGAGGAAGAGCATCGCTCGCCGTGGAGCTCCCGGCGCTGTCTGCAGGGTGTGCCCGAGGCGGTGCGCAGCGCTTTGAAGTAAAGATGGGCAGATAAGATGATTTCTGTGTGCCTGTGAGGTTCATTCGCCGCCCGGGAGGGGACAGCGGGACAGGTTGGCAGCCAGATCTCCTCGGAGAGTGGTCAGACACACCCCTGACAGCTCCAGCTGCTCCTGGCAGCTCCTGACACCAAAATGCCACGCAGGAAAAGCGAAGGCTTTGGGGTTTTCTGAGCAGAGTGGGGGCAAAGGCTGATTGCTTAACGTTGTGCCTCCCTCCTCCACAAGCTGAACCCCAGTTTATTTTTAGGGGACACAGCAGCCTGTCAGTCCCACTCAGCTCTGCTCTGGGGCTCTCAGTCCCGTGGAGAGGTAAACAGGAGACAGCAGGCACCTCGCACCCCAAAATCCCACTCCTGGGGTGTCCATAGAGCAACCAGCGCAGCCACTGAGGCTTTGGGGTCCCGTGGCTGTCCTGGAGACCCTCATTAGTGCCTTCTCAGAGTCCGTGACCAGATTGTTCCACGGGGTCACCAAGAACAGGAGAACAGACGAGGATTTATTCAGTGTTCCCTTCCCTGTACCCTCCACTGTGGGATAATCCAGGTGTTCTGCATGGATTGATCCGGTTTGGGGTGACTCAGAACATCCCACAAACACTCCAGCAACACTGGAGGGTGAGATATTTGTGTCCCAAAGGGTCACAGGACAGAAATCAGCTCTGTTTCCCTGAAACCCTCCAGGAAACAGAGGAATTTTCCAGTCCTGGGGCCTTGGAAACACAGGAAAAGGCTTTGCACTGGTACTTGTAGGACTGCAAAGAAGAGAGGGGTACAGACCTCTCCCTCTCGGGGGATGACTCCAGATTTCTGCAGGAGGAAGGGCTGTGTCTCCTCAGCAGCATCCTCTGTGTCCAGCAGAGATCTTGGCACATGGAGCTGGAGGGAAAAGTAAGTTTTTCCTCAGGATAATTTATGTATTTGTCCAAAACTCCCATTTTTCCAGGACACACAGGGTCTGCTGGTGTGTCTGTAAATTCAACATAAGGTGCTCCAAGGGTTTTGTGATCACCCAGTTCTGAATGACTGTCCCTGGAAATTTTGGGGACAAAAATAAAATAATAACAGGGGCAAAAAAAAAAAAAAAAAGAAAAGAAAAAGAAAACAGGTTTGTGCTTCTTTATTTTATCCTTAGGATAAAATTATTATTATTAAGATAAATGTGAAATCCGTTATCTTGAAACACTTTATCAGTTTAAAGGCTGACCAGGGATAGAGAAAACCTGATAAGGCTGTGAGAATTCTTAGGATATAGATAAGAGGACTGAGTTTCTTCCCAAACTGGGTGAGATGCTGAACGTGAGTGGGTTAAGATCCAATTTACACAGGCTGAGAGTTGGGCAGAAGGTAAATATCACAGTTGATACAGGATGGCCCATCAAGAGCCATTGATTTTGTCAAGATTGACCAGACAAGAGGACATGAAAGACAGAAAATTCACCTAAAGCAGTCCTGAAACTTTGATTAAAGGATAAAAAATCCAGAAGGAAACACTGAACAAAAATAAAAATCTCCTTTGCTGTTTCTTTCTTATTTTTTTTTCCTGGGAACTGTGAGACGAGAGTGAAAAGAAAAGCCAAGTGAAAGTGAATGAACTTCAAAATGGGATTTTGAGCAACTGGGATGGTGAAAGTTGTCCCTTCCCATGGCAGGGGTGGAATGAACGACCTATAAATGTCACTTACAACCCAAATTATTCTGTAATTCCATGATACCATACATTCTAACTATGCCAAAAAGCAGGTTTATATCCTGGAAATGACCTTTAATAGGAGAAATAGTTGAATATCTATACCTTATACTGACGAATTGTGGGATTACAGGAGTTCTTCATATTTACAGGGAGAAAACATCAGTTCCTGGGCTGGGAGAGCTCCTGCAACTTGGATCACACAGAACTTACACTCCACACCTTTTCAGGAACAACAGGGGTGGAAAGGCCGCTGCTTTTGCATTCAATTTCAATCAGGAACTGATATAAAATGGGGAAATTGTTAAAAAGCAGTCAAAGTGTAGAGCTAAAAGAGTTAACTGCTTGCAAATGGATTCTTTGCAAGCACTGGGGAGATGTTTAAGGCCACTGTGAGGGAGACTGGGGGAAAATATACGACAGGTATTAAAGAAAAAAGCCCTGAGAGAGAGCAAAAGGAAAAGGTCACAGCAGAACGGTGGGATGAGGGAGGTTGTTAAAAAGGAAAAGCTGAAATTGTGTCTAAACATGGAAAATAGAAAAGATAATAAACTGGGCCTGACAAAGTATAAAACACAATAAGGCAGCTCAGCAGAGAATTCCAGGAATTGCTTTAAAATGTGAGGAAACCTCTCCAAATAAGTTTTTTTTTTTCTTTTTCCAAACACATCAGGAACGTGAAGCCTGACAAAGAGCGTGGTCAGAGCAGTAAAGTTAGTTAAAGACGAGGCCACATCACAGGAGCTGAATGAAATATTTGCATCTGTGCTCACCTGGCAAGAAAGAAGGGAAGCCTTGATGCTGAACCCTCCTTTGTGGGGAATCATCAGGGGATTTGTCTGAAATGCCAAGGCATTGGAAGAGAGGAAAAAGCAGCAACAAATCACCAGCACCCAGATCTTTTCCCTCAAAAATATCTGAAGGGAATTCAATGATCCAACAGCCACCATCTAACTGCAGAGTGTGATCCAGAGAAGGATCCAGGGAGACTCAGAGCTCCTGCCAGTGCTTAAAGGAGCTCCAGGAGAGCTGGAGAGGGACTGGGGACAAGGGATGGAGGGACAGGACACAGGGAATGTCCTGAAGATGAAGGAGGGAATATTCAGATGAGATATTAGAAAGAAATTCCTCCCTGTGAGGGTGGTGAGGCCCTGGAATAGAATTCCCAGAGAAGCTGTGGCTGCCCCTGGATCCCTGGAAGTGTCCAAGGCCAGGCTGGACAGGGCTTGGAGCAACCTGGGATAGTGGAATTTGTCCCTGCCATGGCAGGGGTTGAACTAATGATCCTTAAGGTTCTTCCAACCCAAACCATTCCATGATTCCATGGTCTATTGCTTAAGAAAGTTTTGCTGTGCAAAGATGGGAGACGGTAGTTTTATGGGGAAAAAAAAATCTTAAAAGCCCTATGGGATTGCAAGCCAGGATTATACTAGTTTTAAATATAATAACATGGGGAAAAAATGGGAAAATTCCATCCTAAAACCAAAGGACAGAGCCCAGCACTTTGAGATGCAGGAGAGGAGGTTGAGAGGAGCATTACAGGGGATCTCTGGTGGGGCCACAGTAGGAACTTTGGTCATGAAAAGATCTGGAAAAAGGGATGGAATGGGAAGCTGGCAGAATTTCTTACTAATGCTGCACTGTTGAGGGTCAGAAAGGCGAGGGCTGAGGAAGGACCTGGCTGGTCTGGGGCTCTAACTCCTCACCTAGCGGGTGAAATCCGGAGCAGATGGATGTTGTGAGGAAAAGTCCAAGGCGTTTTAAATGTCAGATTAATGGCTCCGTGTTGGGTATTTGGTTGAAGAGAATGCAGGAGCAAGAGAGAACAGGGAGCAGAATCATTACCCTGAGCTGCTTGATAAACCTCGGGAATTCCAGCCAGACATTTTGGGACTCTTTATTTGCTCTCCTTTTTTTTTGTTCTGGAAGTTTTTTGGGAAGGTTTTTGGGTTTTGGGGGTGGGTTTTTTGTGTTGGTTTTTTTTTTGCTGCTTGGTTGGTTTGGTTTGGTTTTTTGTTTGTTGGGGTTTTTGGTGTGATTTTTTCGGTTTGGTGGTGGTGGTGGTGGTTTGGTTTTGGTTTTTTTTTTGTTTGGTTTTTTTTTGTTTTGGTTTTGGGGTTTTGTTTGGTTGCTTGGTTTGGGGTTTTTTGTTTGTTTTCAGGGTTTTTTTGTTTTGTTGGTTTGTTTTTGGGGTTTTCTTGTGTGGGTTTTTTGTTGTTGTTGTTTGGTTTGGTTTGTTAATTTAATTTTCCCATGTGTTCCCTCTGCCCATGACAGTGAATATATCCCCATGAAATCAGAGGGAACAGCTGGAAATACCTCATGACCACCCAGAGAGTGAAACCTGGGATCTGTGAGCCTTCATCCTCTGCCTCACCGAGGAAGGATCAACTGGGAAAAACCCCGCTGGGCCATTTCTTTGCTGTTCACACAAACTGCGCTCAGCCAGGAAGGTCCCAAAGCACAAAAAGAGGCATTTTTGGCTCTGCCCTGCTCCCTGCGTGAGGCTGTGGGTGTGTGACAGTGACAGGGGAGCAGATGGGGACATTGACAGGAATCCCTGGGCCAGACATTCCCATCCTGCCTGGCATTCCTCTCTCTCCCAGGGCAGATGCTCTGAGTGTCACTGCAGGGAAAGACACATCTTTAAAATGTGTAGCACCAGGCAATATGGTGACTCCAGATTTGTGGGGAAAGTGGAGGATTTTTTTTTTTTTTGCTGCTCTGTGTGGCTTGTTCCTCTTGAAATGTTTCTGTTGAAGTCTTATTTCACTGAAAATAAAATATAGAGGGAAACAGAAGGGGAAAAAGAATCTTACAACCAGGATCCAAAAAATTGTCGTAGAATCTCTGAATTATTTGGGTTGGAAAGACCTTAAAGATTATCTCCTTCCACCCCCTGCCATGGGCAGGGACACCTTCCACTATCCCAGGTTGCTCCAAGCCCTGTCCAGCCTGGCCTTGGACACTTCCAGGGATCCAGGGGCAGCCACAGCTTCTCTGAAATAACCTGTGCCGGGACCTGCAGGTTCTAGAATCAGGATTCAGAAAAACAGCCTGTCTTTTGGAGCTGCAATTTATGGGGCTGTTTTAATTGCTATTCATCACATCCCAGGCATGTGGTAGGATTTTTTGGGGTGTCCTGTGCAGGGACTGGGTGATACTTGTGGGTCCCTTCCAGCTCAGGATATTCTGTGATTTTATGATCACAGCTTAAGTCACTCTGTGTGTGTCAGATAGGAAAGACAAAGAAGGTTTGGGGTTTTATTTTTTTTCCCAAATATCTCTCTTTTCTAGATGTGGAGCACCATGGAATCTTGACATGAGGGGGGTGAATAAATCGCTGCTTTAAAGTGGTGTGGTTTTAGCTGAAAGCTCACAGCAATTCAGGGTCATTTGATTATTCTACTCCTGCATTTGCTCCATTGCTCTGCACAACTCCCTGACAGGAGGGGACAGCTGGGGGGTCAGAATCTGTTCCCAGGGAACAAGAGACAGGATGAGAGGAAATGGCCTCAAGTTCCTCTGGAGAGGTTTAGATTGGATATTGGGAACATTTCTTCAACAAAAGGTCGTCTTAAGGCCTTTTTTAAATTTTTTTTTTCAACTTTTTTCACTTTTCTTACTGAATTCAGTGGTCAAAGAAAATGTATTAGAAGGGAAATACAGGTGATGACTGAGGAATGTCCCTCTGCTGACATTTCTGCAGTGACTTCAGGGTCCCAAGACTCACAAGTGGTTCAAGGCTTGTAAAACACGAGGGCTCAACCACACCAAACCCAGTCCTGCACACAGAACATCCCAAACGAGTTTGCTAACAGTGCCCTGATTCTACAGTTCTAAAATTCCTCCAGAGCTGGTGAGAAGGGATTTTGACACCACCAGAATCACTGGGAGGGCAGAGCTGCTGCTGCCGGAGATGTGTTACATTCCCCACATTGTGTCTTTTTCAGGAATGACCCAAGTGGGAAACCCAAACTGTCAGGTTTCAGCTCCTTTCCTCATCTGCTGTGGAGATTTTGGTTCTGTGTTTCTCTCCACCTTTCTCAGTATCCATTCCCCATCCAAAGCCAGCAGAGGTACTGGAAATGACAGTGGAAAAAAATCCATGTATTTACTGGAGGACAAGGAGGTGGAATCTGCCCCATGGCCAGTGTGGGCTAATCCCATTTTCAGGAGCTCCCTGAGCACCTTCTGGTCATCCCTGGGTGGTCTCTCCATGCTGTCTTTTAGTTCCCGCTATCTGCATTTTTCCCTTTCACCAATCCCTGCTTTATTTCATTGTGTTTCCTGACAATTCTCATGTTTCTCCAACCCTGTGGCTCTTTTTTTTCCCCTTCTAAATGAGGAAGATGCTGAAGGGAGTGTGAGACACTGCCTCCATCCATTCCCTCTCATTCCCCAGCCTTGGTAACCAAATTTTTGCCAGGATCTCTGGTGAACACTGATTTTCTGAGCCCCAGGCCTGAGCCAGGCTCCCTCCCACCCATAAGATTTTCTGGGATGCTCAGTGGGCAAAGGGACAGCCAGGAGGGTGTTGTTCCAACCTGACCTTTGTCACCCAGCATTGCCTGAATCCCCTGTGGGAAACAGAGAGGAAAAAATCCATCTCTTTAGCGCTTTCACTGTGAAATTTGTGGATAAAAACCAAAGACACCTGATGCCAACAGGCCTTTTGGGATAGGGGAAGTTTTCCTAATGATTTAAATGAGATCACGAGGACACAGCGAATGACATCTCCCTTTTTAATTTGTTTTAATTGTTTTATTTTTTAAGAGGAGGGGATGACAGCTGGGTCAGATAGTTGGGAATCTGCTCCCAAAGCCATTGTGGTGCCTCCTCTTCCTCAGGTTCTCCCTTTTCAGCTCCTATTTCCCCTTCCAGGAAGGTGGGACGCAGCACAAGTACTTGCAGTCGCCAGAGGTGTATCTCACATCCATCACATGGCACTGAGGGGAGCAGTACCCCACACCAGCACAGCTCTTTAGCATCTTCCCATAGCCTGGAAGAGGGGAGGGAGAGAGGTTGTTCCTCATTTCTGTTCCCCATTTTCTCATCTCTGTTCCCCATTCCCCATCTGTGTTCCCCATTTTCTCATCTCTGTTCCCCATTTCCCATCTCTGTTCCCCATTTCCCCATTTCCCCACTTCCCTATTTTGGTTCCCCATTTCCCCATTTCTGTTCCCCATTTCCCCATCTCTGTTCCCCCATTTCCCCATTTCCCCATCTCTGTTCCCCATTTCCCATCCCCTCCTGGCTGCAGTGGTCAGCAGGATCAGACTCTGCTCTTAAGGAGGTCCTGCTCCTTTCCCCACATATCCAACACTCCTGTCCAATCCCAACCCCAAAGCTGGAAGGAACCTTGAAGGACACAAGCCTGAGCAGCTCCTTGTGCACCTCTGTCCCCCCAGCTGGTGGCTGCAGGGCCACTGGGTGACACTGGTGACACTTGGGAAAGATGGGAGAGCTTCTCAGAACACCCCAAACCCAAAGCTCATAAAGATGGTCCTCAGTTCAAGACTTCACCAGGTGTGAGGCACAGGGTGAGGAGCTGCTGGCCTGAAATAGCTGGGAAATGATGTCCTGGGAACCTTTCTGAGCCCCAAATCTCCCTTTCATTCATCGAAGAGAAGCAGAATGGAAGGGATGTCTGAGCACTGCACATTAAAAATGTGAGGGAGCTTGACCCTGAAGGTGTTGCCAGAATTAATCTGGCACAAAAGGTGGCATCACACAAGCAGAGGAAACTTCTAAAAAAAAACCATCCAGCACTCCCTTGTGCTTCATGATTAAAATAATTGCACCAGGGCCCAGCTCAACTTCACTTAGAAGGTGTTGAAAATATCTAAAACATCCTAAATGTGCCTCTTGCAGTATTTTGAAGTGATTTTTTTGGTAAAGACTCATTACTATAAAAACAGATCCCCATGTAAAACAAGCTGAGGTAACCAAGGCTTGTCACAGAATCGTAGAGTCAGGAAATCATAGAGTCAGGAGATCATAGAATCAGGAAATCGTAGAATCATGAAATCATAGTCATGAATTCATAGAATAATGAAACCATAGAATTGTGAAATCACAGAATTGTGAAATCATAGAGTCATGAATTCATAGAGTTATCGTAGAGTCATGAAATCATAGAATCATGAAATCAAAGAATCGTGAAATCATAGAGTCTTGAAAATCATTGAGTCACAAAATCATAAAGCCATGAAATCACTGAATCATAGAGTCATAGAGTCATCAAATCATAGAATCATTAAATCACAGAATCATGAAACATGGAATCATGACATCACAGAGTCATGAAATCATAGAATCCTGAAATCACAGAATCATGAAATCGTAAAATTATGAAATCGTAGAGTCACGAAATCACAGAATCGTGAAATCACAGAATCACAGAGTGGTTTGGGTTGAGAGGAAACACAGACGCACACCCAAAGGATTGGAGATATTTATGTGGGCAACAAAGCCACAGCTTTAAAGCCAGAATGGACCACCTTAGCTCAAGGTCCCTGTGGCCCAGACTGACATCCCAGCTTCCCACCCTTGCCCAGCTCACATTCCCACACCATTCCCCCTCTTACCTGGGGCAGCCAGGGACACCAGGAGGAGGGCAGCGAAGAGAAGGCAGAAGAGCCTCATGGCTGGAGCAGAGCTGGGATCTCAGCGAGGCTGGAGCAGGACAGAGCCGGAGCTGAGCGCTGTGAGCGGCAAGGCTGGGGATCCCTGGATTTATAGGGTGCAGAGGATGCTCTGGGGGAGGTCCTGCTGCTCTCACGGGTCACTGCACAGCACGGCCAGCAGCCCCTCCACCCTGCACCTGGCAAAATCTGCTCTCCCCAGAGCTGGTACCAAGCGGGATTCAAAGGGACACCGCGGGGTGTGACAGGAGCGGATGGAACAGACGTGCTGGGGCAGAGGGACCTCGCAGGGAACGAGATCAGTATCACGGGCCTTTCCCAACCTTTGGCAGGGATGCAGCAGGGCTGGGATGTGGCCAGGATGCACTGACAGCTCTGCCTGTGTTGTCCAGGGCTGGACACGCTGAGAGGATCCAGTGTCCACATGTCACCCTCTTGGGAGCCACAGCTGCCAATCCCTCTGGTAAATTCTGCAAAAACCACGTTCCCTGTAGCCAGTTCTGTTGTCCCCTCTCACCCCTCTGAAGAGCCCTGGAGCTTTTCCCAGGAAGAGCAGATTTTTTTTTTTTTTTGCAGACACTTTGAACATCCCCTTTTCCTCACAAACCCTCCAGACAGCTCCAGAGGCTCGAGCGTGTTTAATTTTTGGGGTTTAACTTCCACTGCAGAGGGAGATGAGTGTGTGGGAATGTGTGACAGCACTGTTAAACAAGTGCCCTAAAAAAGAGAGAACTTTGGTTTTCCCATTCCACAACCAGGGAAGCAGATGACACATGGAATTCTGGTTTCTGGGGTGGACACGGCCTGATCCCAGCTGCCAGGGGTGCTCTGATGTCAGCAGAAGGTTATTCAGAGCAGGGAAATGAAACCTGACTGCAAGGAATCTGCAGGCAGAAGGATCTCAGCACTGACTGGCAGCTTCAGCAGATGGCAAACGAGAATGGCTAGGTGATGGCAAACTGATTTTCACCTTCCAGGAATGAGACATTCCCAAAGAGCACTCAGAAAAGAAAAAAAAAAAACCAAACAAAAAAACAAACAAAAAAAAAACACCCAAAAAAATAAAAAGCCAGTATCCAGAAACAGGAAACCTGAGTCTTTGGATTTGCTGGAATGGCTACTGATGGGAACTGCGGTGGTTTTGTGACAGTTTTGAGGGAACTTCATGCTGCAAACTGTGCTGGTGTCGCTGTCTCTGCACAGGTAGAGCGAGAAAAGAGGTTCAAAGGATGGCAGGGAGGATGGTGAGAGCTGGGGACTTATTCCCAGGCAGTGAGAGAGTAATTAGACTGGGAACTTCCACTGCAGAGGGAGATGAGTGTGTGGGAATGTGTGACAGCACTGTTAAACAAGTGCCCTAAAAAAGAGAGAACTCTGGTTTTCCCTTTCCACAACCAGAGAAGCAGATGACACAAGGAATTCTGATGCACTGACAAAAGGAATTCTTCCTTCCCACTGCCCACAGTGGTGCAACTCCCTGTGCCACTGACAGGATGAGAGGAAACAGCCTCAAGTTGCACCAGGGAGGGCTTAGATTGGATATTAGGAAAGATTTGTTCACTGAAATGGTGGTGAGGGAAGTGCTGGAATCCCCATCCCCGGAGGGATTTAAAAGCTGTGTGGATGTGGCACTTGGGGACATGGGTCAGTGGTGGCCTTGGCAGTGCTGGGGAAGGTTTGGACTGGATTATCTTAGTCAGAGGTCTTTTCCAAACCTAGATGATTCTGTGATCCTGTGATTCTGTGATTCCACAGCATGGTTTACCCTTCTGTTACCAACTTCTTAACAAATCAGCTATCCTGGCACAGGGAGCTGGCTGTTCTAATCAGTCAGTTTTTAGCACAACGCTGGCCATGCTCTTTTCCACATTTCCCACTGCACTTCCTGTGTCTCCACGAGGCAGGCGTGGCTCTTAGTGGGACTGAGAGCTGGCCATGCTGCTTGGAGTGGAAGAGTTTAATCCTGTGGAAATCAGCAGGGTGTGGCCACAGACATCCGGCCACGGAGGGACTCATGGAACTGCTCAGCTGGAAACAAAGCTGCAGCCATGGGGATTGACTGTGTGATGTCAAAAATGCATGGAAACACAGTGTCCAAGGGATGCCATAAAGGTGTCCCAAGGGCTGGAGCTCCTCTGCTCTGGAGCCAGGCTGGGAGAGCTGGGGGTGTTCACCTGGAGAAGAGAAGGATCCAGGGAGAGCTCAGAGCTCCTGCCAGTGCCTAAAGGGGCTCCAGGAGAGCTGGAGAGGGACTGGGGACAAGGGATGGAGGGACAGGACAAGGGGGAAGGTCCTGAAGCTGCCAGAGGGAAGATTCAGATGGGATATTAGAAAGAAATTCCTGGCTGTGAGGGTGGTGAGGCCCTGGCACAGGTTGCCCAGAGAAGCTGTGGCTGCTCTGGATCCCTGGAAATGTCCAAGGCCAGGTTGGATAGGTTTGGAGCAACCTGGGACAGGGGAAGGTGTCCCTGCCCATGGCACGGGGTGGGATGGGATGATTTTTAAGGTCCCTTCCAACCCAAACCATTCTGTGATTCTGTGATCACAATCTCAATTCTTCTCTATCTTTTTAGGGATCATTTTCTTAGTCCTGCAACCATCTCAGCCCTGAGCTCTCTCCACCTGTTCCACCTCTTGTTGAAGCCTGGCGCCCTTAGCAGCAAACAGCATCACCTGGAGTTCTAATTCAGAATAACAAATTAATTAACCGAAGTGCCTGTCAGGTGATAAACCTGGTGGTTATTTTTTTAGAATGAATAATTCCTGCCTTTTCCAGAGGAGAACAAGATCACATTTTCCCATTGTGTGCTCACTGCCCACTGCAGAATCCCTGCATTGCCGGATATTGCTAATTCCAGCTTCTCCACCAACTCTTCCTGTCTTTTCCAAAAAAGAAAATCCAATCCCCTGTGCTCTCCAGAAAGGAGCAGTCCCTTTCAGACTATTTGCAAATTCACTAAGGAGGAGTTTTATTCCATTACACAGTTTTTTGTGGAGACCCTGGATACTCCAGGGCTTGGAACATCCTTCTGAGATGTCCTTCTACCATCGCCATGGTAACTGGAAATTTATTAACTCCTCCTCATAAAGCATTCTTCCTTCATTCCCTCTAGGTCATGATCAATACCAGGAAAAAAGAAACAAACTCAAAATTGAGACAAAACACTCAAGACAAATGAATGTGATGATTGTAGAGCCACATTTGCGAGAGGCCCTTGGGGGAGATCCCTGCTCAGGGCTGGATGCTCCATAAAACCATTCCCCATCATGGATCTCATCCCCCACTGCGTCCATCATGTCCCTGCCTTGCAGACAGTGCCCAGAGCTCTTCAGGAGCAATCCCAGACTCAATTCCTGCCGCCCTGGGAGCAGCTCTGCCTCTCCCTGCTGGAGCACAACAGGATCTGGAGAGCAGGAATGTCCCCCACGTGCCCCTGGAGCACAGAGCTGCTGCCAGGTGCCTTTGTGAGGGGGAGCAGCGGGTCAGGGTGACACTGCACAGCCTGGAGAGCAAACAGCAGCCCTTTGGAGGTGGCTTCAGTCTGCCTACAGGCATTAATTTCTACGTGGTTTTTTTTTTTCCTGAGCATTGTTCTGATGCCTTAAAAGGTGGTTAAAATATGAGGCAGACACAGCAGTAAAGGGAAATAATTGGTTTTAATAGGATCCTTGGTGCTCAACTCGTCAAAGGTGAAAACATGCCGAGGAGCCCCCCATGTACAACACATATACAATTTTATGGACCTCACAAATCAGCATATCTACCTAAAATCCCCTAATAAGAAACTTAATAAATGAAGTCATTGTCTCCCTATTCTAATTATCTCCCCCCAAATGAGACTACAGCCTAATTTACAAAAACATGTTCCAAAGAGAAAGCTCCATCCAAGGTTGGAGCCTCTAGTTTTGAGAGGATTATAAATGTTTCATCTTCCCTCCTGGAGAATCCCCAAACTAAGCTAAATATCAAACTACAAGAGTTATAAACATGTAGGGCTAAGGTACAAGGAGTGTTTGTGAAGGGTTCAAGGAAAGGGAAAGGGTATAAAAATGTATTAAAAGGGTATAAAAAGAAAGGACAAAAATCCATCAGGCATCATTTCCATGCTCCCAGCACAGCAAGAGCTCCCCTGGCCTCTCAGGCATTAGATTGGATTTTAGGAACAATTTATTCACTGAAAGGGAGGTCAGGAATTGGAATGGGCTGCCCAGGGAAGTGGGGGAAGCATCATCCCTGGAAGTGTTCAAAAAACATGTGGATGTGGTGCTTCCGATCAGCAGCGCTGGGGAGTAATTGGATTTGGGGATCTTAGAAGGATTTTCCGACCTCAGAGATTCCATGATTCTACTTTCTACACTGTTCTATTTTTCCCTCCTTTTCCTCCATGCCCACCCAGGTAACACAGCAGCTGGGGATGGAGAGGACGGCGAGACCTGGGAGGATAAAACTGGGAATTTCCACCTTCAGAGTCACCTTATTGGCACACTCTGCAGTGACACATCCTTGAATACAATCTCCACTGGCCAGAAGCTCTCAATGTCAGATCGCTGAAGAGGAAACTGGAGAAAGTCTCTTCCCAGCCTCTCCCCTGTCACTCCTTTACCCCTTTCCAGATTTCTCAATTCCTTCTCCCTTTTTTATGCCTCCATCCAGCTGTTGTCCATATCCAGTTATTGGAACTGAATGGTCATACCCTCTTAGCCTCCTTCTTCCTTCTCTGCTTTTTCCTTTTGCTTTCCACTCCATATCTTTCTGTTTTCCACGACCACTACAGGGAAATTACTCTGCTCATTTCTGCTGTTGACTATTTGTAACATTTTAGAAGGAATAATTAAACTTACTGGAATTCTGAAGGAAAATAAATTATTACCCTTATAGTAGTGTATTTTATTTTTCTTGACAAGCAACTGGGTGGGGTTTTTTTAAGATGCAGGGTTTATTTTATGGATATTGAATATGTTTGTTCCTACAAATGTTCAGCAGGGAATCCCTCATTCCAGTTATTCACCTTTGAACTCAAACAAACACCACCAGTTGTTGCTGGTGTTGTCTCATCTTTTCTGGATGCAAAACCAACAGCTAAAATCTCCTTCTCTGAGTTAAGGCACAAGGAGCAGGAGGGATGAGTCTGGATCATCTTAGAAATGCACAAAAAAACCAGTGCTGGGAGATGCAGAAGCCTTTTGCACCACGGGAGAAAGAGCAGAGCTGGAGAAAATCCAGCAGAGGAGAGGAAGGATCTTAAATATTCCTTCACAAAATTTCCTGCTGTAGTTTTGAATGGGATACGATCCAGGCTTGATGTATTTTTTTTTTTTTTTTTTTAAATCCCAGAAATTCTGGAACCATTTGTCCCCAGGCAGATCTGTGGCTTTGCACAGATGTTTTCATCGGGCTCATTTCTTTCCCTGGTGCACGCAGTGACCTCTGTGGTCCTTGTGCCATTGACACAAGCTGAACCCTGCACCAGCAAATGAAATATTTCCGAGTATGGCAACAATAAATGAACAGGAAAAAAATGAGCCCAATGAAAACTTTTGTTTTCTGATGTAATCCTGATGTAAATCTGGGATTATTTCCCCTTGTTCATCACCTAGCAGTCGTGGTGCCCCGGGGACTTCTCCTTCCCACTGATCTTGGTTTGTTCAACCCAGCAGAGGGAAAGACGAAGGGGTGAAGAGCTCAGACAGGGAGACAGCAAAGGAATTGGGATCTCTTCACTCTCTTCTGCCTCTTTCCAGTTAAAAATTGGAAGCCAAGTCCTTGGCGTGTCTCTCAGGTGAGCTCTGTGCTGTGCAGCAGGGAGGTGGCACAAGGATGGTCTGGCCTGGCCATCCCCATGGGATCAAACTGCTCCCAAAACTGTGAGGTTCTACCCAAAATGCCCACTGGGAGTGGTCCTTGTTCTGTGGCAAAACCTGAACTTGCACTTGGCATCTGGTGAAGCTGTGGCTGGCTGTCCTTCCTGGGGCACAGCAGCTCCTGGTGTTGGAAAATATACCAGTTTAAAAATTTTGTGTAACTTTAGTCAAAGGGTTCTGTTTGTCTTCACCCTGGGAGAAGGAATTTTAGATGTCTTTCCAGGGCAATTGTTCTACCAGGTGAGGTCTGATAAACTCAATGTATCAACAGACTGGGAGTAACCCAAAATATAAAGAGCTATCAGCAGAACATCAGCAAGACATGAGTGGTTATCTACAAATATCTGCCTCCAGCAGAGGTGAAAACATCTGCTCCGGAAAGAACTGATAGGAAAACTGAAGAATGAAAAATCTAATTAATATCAGAGGCAAAGAGATTCATATCCAATGGGAAACTGAATACTGGGGGTTTGCTCAACTTTGAGCCAATGAACACTGACGTGACTGAACACAAAATACATTTTTATGTATTTTGACTATATAAAATACCTGAAAAATCTAGAAAAACCATGTATCATGTAATGATTCTCTCTGCACACCCGGGCTATGTGTGGATGAGATGATTTCTGTGGTACATCCTGGCCAGATAATAAAGTAATGCCTTGACTCTCTAACATTAAAAATGTTGTTGGAGGGTTTTTGTTTTTACCACAGTTTTGGTGACACTGGGGCTGTGCCAAACCCTTAGGAACATGGCATGGATTAAACTAGAGAGTGGACATTCCCTAGGGCAGCTCCAGGTCACAGCAGCTCCCAGGATTACAGGGAAAAAGAGGAATAAATAGAATTAGAACTTCTGGACTTCAGAAGCTGTGGAGTTGGGTTTGTGGTGAACATTTTCCCTGATGAGGAGTATCCGGTCAGGAGCTGAAGATCTCTGGGAAATGAAGACATCACCACTTCCATCATTATTTAATCTCTTGATAACTAAAGTTTCTTTATGGAATCATTGAATAGAATTGTAGAATGGGTTGGGTTGGAAGGGACCTTAAAGATCATCTCATTCCACCCCTGCCATGGGCAGGGACAGCTTCCACTGTCCCAGGTTGCTCCAAGCCCTGTCCAGCCTGGCCTTGGACACTTCCAGGGATCCAGGGCCAGCCACAGCTTCTCTGGGCAACCTGTGCCAGAGCCTCACCATCCTCACAGGGAAAAAATTTTCCCAACTTCCAATCTAAACCTATTTTCTTTCCGTTTGATGCCATTTCCTCTTGTCCTGTCCCTCCAGGCTCCTGGAAATGGTCCCTGCTGGATCCCTTCAGATCCTGGGAGGCCACCCAGGTCCTGGGTTTGGTGGTGAACACGTGGGGTTGGATCAATGCTTTGGACTCAATGATCTTAAAGTGCTTTTTTAACCTTAATGATTCTGTGATTCCATTAAAAAAAGAAATTTAAAAAGGCACAGGATTGCAACAGCAGCTCTGCTTTGTCTCTGATCTTAGAGTTAAAGAGACTTCCCAGCACTGCTGGTGAGTTACAGCACAGCTGGACGTTTTTCCAGCGCTCCCTTTCTCCGTGTCCTCTTTGGTTTCTGGAATGACAAGTCATGGCTCTAAATTTATCCCACTCCCTGCAACAGGGAGTGGAACAAAAGCCACTTCAGCTGGTGGGAGCATCTCTGACTCTGCTGGGCTGCCCTGGCTCTCATCTCTTTGTCACTGGTGCTCTGGCCACTTGTTCTTTATTAACTGCGATCGTTAATTGGATTCTGGAAGAAAAGATTTTCACTTCTCTGCATCCAACAGAGAGGACGTTTACTCCCATACTGAGAACTCTTTTTTCCGCCCAATAACAATGGTTCACAGCTCACGCTACTCAGGAGACTCAGCCTAACAAATCCAAACTCAGCCTGTTCATATTTGATCTTAAATACTCAGCACAACCTCAGCAGTCACTGCTGAACTGACAACACCAGAGGGTGGTTCCGATTTAAATTCAATTTAAAACCATTTTCATGGTTGTGAGGCCAGGCTGGATGGGCTTGGAGCAACCTGGGATAGTGGAAGGTGTCCCTGTCCAGGGCAAGGGGTGGAACAAGACGATTTTTAGGGTCCCTTCCAACCAAAATAATTCCCTGATTCTATGAAATTCAAGTCTCCCTGTCCACTAAAACAAAATTTTCTAAGCTCCATCAAGTCCAGGATGGTTTAGTTTTGAAGATGTATTAATTTATACCCTTCAAGAGGATATTCAGGGTTCAGCCTTTCTCAGGAATGATCTGGCAATTTCCCAAACTGGGTCAGTTTGGGAAGGACCCCCTTTTGGAGTGGTAAAGAATTACCCCAACATAGGCAGGACAGAGAGAACCCGACCCAAATCTCATGAAAAAGCAGCCCAAATGATGTTTTAAAAGCACCCCAGCTTTTAAACAGCAACAATAAAAAAATCAGTTCATAACCAATTTATCACCTCACGTTATTGTCATTTCCCTTTCAGAAACAGGTGGTAGAACAATCCTGTTCTTGAACAACAGAATCAGAGAGACATGGAATGGTTTGGGTTGGAAAAGACCTTGAAGATCATCCAGTTCCAACCCCCCTGCCATGGGGGTCTTGTAATAATGCTTCATTGTATCCTCCAGAGAAATCATAGTTGTCACTGTTGCATTCTGTAGTCATTGTATAAATATCTGTTTCATGCTCTTTCATAAACCCAAGTACAAGTCAAGATAATTTCATTAATGCTCCTTATTTCACACTGCTGTCCAGTGGAAATCCTTTATAGCCACAGAGGTTTCCCTCCTCTGTCACCAAATTCTCCTTCTTTCTATTTTTCTCCCTTCGCACTGAGGGATCTCAGAACCCCCATATGAGAAATCACGTCCAGAGTTGAACTTTCAAAATCTCCCACCTAAAAAATCATAGCACATCAACACATTAAATATGTATCAAACCCCTGTGCAGTGGCCTAAGTGATTTCCTCAGAATTCAGTATTTTTTTGAGTCTGTGAAAAGGTCAGAATTTTCCCCATGAAAATGTGAAAAAGCCAAGTACAGATGATATATCAGCTGTCCCACCCTTCGCACTCAGATCCTGATAAAGGGAAGGTTTTGGGGACAGTTTGTACCTCAGCAATTGTTCTCACTCACTCAGAATAATTCCAAACAAAAATTGGCACCAAGCTGTGTACTTTGTGTACTCCAGGAGCGCAGAGACCTGGAAACCTCCAGGTTTGTCCCTGGTGAGTGCCTGAAGATTTCCACAGCGAGAAAGGATTTTCCCAAAGTGAGGAGAAAATAAACCCAGAGTTGCCTTTTCATTGTCCAGACAGTTCCCAGCTTGGTAAATGAAAACTGAAAAACCCAAAAAGTTAAAAAGACAAAATCTTTGAAAAAAAAATTTAGAATCACAGAATGGGCTGGAAGGGACTTTAAAGAATATCCTATTCCACCCCCTGCCATTGACAGGCACAGCTTCCACTATCCCAGGTTGCTCCAAGCCCTGTCCAGCCTGGCCTTGGACACTTCCAGGGATCCAGGGGCAGCCACAGCTTCTCTGGAAAGCTGTGCCAGGGCCTCAACACCCTCACAGGGAACAATTCCTTCCCAATATCCCATCCATCCCTGCCCTCTGGCAGTTTGAAGCCATTCCCTGTGTCCTGTCCCTCCATCCCTTGTCCCCAGTCCCTCTCCAGCTCTCCTGGAGCCCCTTTAGGCACTGGCAGGAGCTCTGAGCTCTCCCTGGATCCTTCTCCTCTCCAGGTGTCCAGCCCTGACCCACCAACACCCCAAGCCCTTTTCCTGTGGAACATTACGTGGTGTCCCTGATTTCTTATGACAAAATGGAAAAGCTTCACCAGAAACTCGTTATTCTCTGAGGAAAAAAAAAAAAAAAAGAAGATAAAATCTGCTAGAAAGAATTTATGACGGAATCTCAGCCCCAAGGAAGACTCTTGTGTATGGTGTGGAGTCCATGTGTCTGTCTGCCTCATCCTGCCACCCTCTTTCCTCCTGCAGCCTCACTTCAGAGCTGCCCACTCACCCTCTGGTTGCCTAATCCCCAATTTGGCCTTGCTGTGGTGTTGGGAATGCTGGCTGGGAAGTTCTCCCACACCTGCAGGCTCTCTCCTCCCAGCTGCCGGGAGGATGAGCCCTGCTGGAGGAATTGTGGATGGCAGCTCCTGGGACATCCCAGTGGACACAAAGTGGAAAAACAACATCTAAATCAGCTCCAGCTGACTTTCCTGGTATTTTAGCAAATTTAGTGTAAATAGAATGATTTATCTGCTCCTTTATGGAAGGGATTTTTCTGTCTGCCTTTCTCCTCCAGACCCTTGGCTACCTCCACACCAGTAAACAAAGCAATGCCAGAATTTTAGACACAAATTTCCCCCCAGCCCCTGGCACACTTCTGGTCTGGGCAAACTCGCTTCAAGGCCTCAGGAGCTAGCACAGACACCAATCCCCAGCAAGCTGCCCACTGTGGATCCCTTTTTTGGGGAGCCAGGAGATCTTAATTCCCTTTGTATGGTTTGGCTGTGCCAGCTGGCCTCGTGGCTGCCTTGGATTTATCCCTGTGGATGTTGTCACTGCAGCCACAGATGATTCTTAGCCACAAATATTCTTCACTTTGTGCTTGCTGCTCTTCCTGGGAAAACATCAGAGGGTGAAGCAGCTGGGTGTTGGGATAATGGGATTGCAGTCTATTTCAGGAATGAAAACAAGCGCGGAGAGAGCCCTAAAAAACACCAGGGCTCGTCCAAGAGGCAAATGGTCATGGGACTGCAGCATATGGAGGGTGATCCTCTGCCATCCTGCAGCCAATTTGTTCTTGGATTCCACAGGCAAAACCCTGCTGGTGTCAGTGCACACGTCGGGGAGGAGAATTCGCTCTCTGGAAAGCCCAAAATCGTGGGAATCGCTCCAGATTTGGGACTTGTGGCCTGAAGGGTAACTCCAGAGCAGGGAGAGGAACGTCTGCTCCCCAGGGTCTGCCCCAGTGCCCTGGGGATTTTCAGGAAGAGTAGCCAGAGACCCAGACAGTTCGTGATCCTGCTCTCCAGGTGGGAGAGGAAGACCTGGGAAGAGCCCTGGCTCCTGCTGAGGACAGACAAGCTCCTTGGCAGAGCTCCCCAGGCTAGGTTTTGGGGCAGAGAGAAGCAGATGGTCGGGAATTTAGGGCTCTGGCAGGAGGAATCTCTGGGCCTTTGGCAGAGGGCACTGATTGAGCTGCATTTCCTTCTGCCTGGACACTTTCTGTTTGTGCTTCTCCCTCTCGTGGGGTGGCTCAGGAGGTTTTATCCAAGCAAGGAAAAGCAGATGGTGCCTGGAGCCACCTGCTTCCAGCAGCTGGAGAACCCTCCTTGATCCATGATCTGTTATCATGACCCAAAGGCATCCTCACTAATACCTGTACAACCTATGGATCGTGGAATACTGAGGTTGGAAAAGCCCTCTGAGGCCATCGAGTCCAGCTGTCCCCCCCCACTGCCGAGGCCACCACTGAGCCGTGTCCCCAAGTGCCACATCCACATGGCTTTCAAATCCCTCCAGGGATGGGGACTCCACCACTGCCCTGTTGCAGGGCTGGACAACCCTTTCCATGAAGAAATTTTCCCTAATATTCATTCTAAACCACCCCCAGAACAACTTGAGGCTGTTTTCCTCTCACCCTTTTCACTTGGGAGAAGAGACCAGCTCCCCCCTGGCTCTCCCCTCCTGTCAGGAGTTGTGCAGAGCCAGAAGGTTCCCCCTGAGCCTCCTTTTCCCCAGGCTGAGCTCCTTTCCCAGCTCCCTCAGCTGCTCCTCATCATTCCAGTTGTGCTCCAGACTTCTCTCCCTCACTCAGGGGCATCCTGCACCGCTAACCACGATTTCACTTTAAAATTGTTGGTGTTCACAGCCCAGCCCGTGGGTTGGGATCTTTCCCACAGCTGTGGGGTTGGGAGTGCAGGACAGGATGTTTTGTGCAGGACACAGAGATAAGGCTGGCTGGTGGTGTTTTATTGCACAAGGGGTGTGCTGTACCCTTCCCGATGTCCCGAACATCTCCCATTGTTCCCGAGACTGTGGCAATGTTTGCTGACCGATATCAGGGCTCTGCTGTGCCAGGCAGTGTCACAACTCCAAAAGTCGCTGCTCCTTGTTTTACACGACTAAAAGCAAGGCAGGATGGGTCTCCCTGGCATGTTCAAGGGTTCCTCTGGGACAGGGGACATTCAAACCAAATTCTTTTGAGTACAAACCTCATTTTCCCTAAAGCACGAGGACAGAATAGGACAGGCAGTGAATCCCACCTCAGTGGCAGCCACTCCTCTTCTTAAGCACATTGCTAGTGCACCTCTAACTCCTTTTTCTCTGTGTAATATCCGATATACCCCTGATTTGAGGGCTGTATGTGATGGGTTTTTTCTCTGAACTGGGTTAGGATTGCACACATCCCCTGAGGATTGCAGAGTTGTCAGGACTAACACTGGGGTAACAATCAGGGGTAACAATCAGTCCCTCCATGTGCAGTCACATCTCAAATTTCCCTTTTCCCTCCTTCACAGAGGCAGCAGTGCTGTTCCACACTATCCATGGGGGATGAAACGTTTGTTTTCCTTTGCAGCAACTCCAGCTGTGGCTGCCCCTGGATCCCTGGAAGTGTCCAAGGCCAGGCTGGACAGGGCTTGGAGCGACCTGGGATAGTGGAAGGTGTCCCTGCCCATGGCAGGAGGTGGAATGGGATGAACTTTAAGGTCCATTCCAACCCAAACTATCAAGATGCACCCAGGGAGATTTAGGAACAATTTCTTCAGCAAAAGGGTGATCAACCTCTGTCCTCCAGGACAGAGATGGAGTCCCCATCCCTGGAGGGATTTAAAAGCCCTGTGGATGTGGCACTTGGGGACACGGCTCAGTGGTGGCCTTGGCAGTGCTGGGGATGGTTGGACTCGATGATCTCTGAGGGCTTTTCCAACCCAAAAGATTCTGTGATTCTATTCTGTGATTCCATGATTGTGTTGCAAATGCCCTTCACAAACAGCACACCCCACAGCACCTCCAGGGGGATGGAGGCCACCCCACCCCACCCCACCCCACCCCACCCCACAGAGCAGTTTGGCCTCAGTCTGTGGGGTCTGAGGGTGCTGCACGAGGCTGGGGCTGTGGGGCCATGGAGATGGGAGGGGTGAGCACATGAGAGCCCAGGCAGTGCCTCCTGTGAGGCTCAGGGGGCTAAACACCCATAAATTGATTCCAAGGGAGCTGTATAGAGGAATGGATTGGGCTGGAAGGGTCCTCGAAGCTCATCTCATGGACAGGGACACCTTCCCCTATCCCAGGTTGCTCCCTGTCCAGCCTCGCCTTGGACACTCCCAGGGATCCAGGGGCAGCCACAGCTTCTCTGGGCCAGAGACCCCAGGAGAGCTTCCTGCAGCTGAGGAGCTCCCCAAAGCACCAGCCCTGCCTAAGGAGTTCACTATCCCACTGATTATGTGGGAAGGAAGAGGAAAACAGCTTTTCCTCCTCAGGCAGGAGAAGCTACCCAGATGAACAGCACTTTCACAGCCCTGCTCATGCCCCACAGATGGGAATATGTGTTTAGCTCTGGATTCTAAAGGCCTAGTCCATGCAGGAAAATGCAGAGGAGGTGAGTCCTGCGCTGCTCCCAGGCCATGTCAGCACTGAGGGCAGANTGTGGATGTGGCACTTGGGGACACGGCTCAGTGGTGGCCTTGGCAGTGCTGGGGATGGTTGGACTCGATGATCTCTGAGGGCTTTTCCAACCCAAAAGATTCTGTGATTCTATTCTGTGATTCCATGATTGTGTTGCAAATGCCCTTCACAAACAGCACACCCCACAGCACCTCCAGGGGGATGGAGGCCACCCCACCCCACCCCACCCCACCCCACAGAGCAGTTTGGCCTCAGTCTGTGGGGTCTGAGGGTGCTGCACGAGGGTGGGGCTGTGGGGCCATGGAGATGGGAGGGGTGAGCACATGAGAGCCCAGGCAGTGCCTCCTGTGAGGCTCAGGGGGCTAAACACCCATAAATTGATTCCAAGGGAGCTGTATAGAGGAATGGATTGGGCTGGAAGGGTCCTCGAAGCTCATCTCATGGACAGGGACACCTTCCCCTATCCCAGGTTGCTCCCTGTCCAGCCTCGCCTTGGACACTCCCAGGGATCCAGGGGCAGCCACAGCTTCTCTGGGCCAGAGACCCCAGGAGAGCTTCCTGCAGCTGAGGAGCTCCCCAAAGCACCAGCCCTGCCTAAGGAGTTCACTATCCCACTGATTATGTGGGAAGGAAGAGGAAAACAGCTTTTCCTCCTCAGGCAGGAGAAGCTACCCAGATGAACAGCACTTTCACAGCCCTGCTCATGCCCCACAGATGGGAATATGTGTTTAGCTCTGGATTCTAAAGGCCTAGTCCATGCAGGAAAATGCAGAGGAGGTGAGTCCTGCGCTGCTCCCAGGCCATGTCAGCACTGAGGGCAGATATAGAGATATGTTTGTATTTTAAGTTTCACCCAGAACTCACAAACCTTGGCAACTCCATCCCTGGGAGAAACCCATCTTATCTGTTGATGATAGGGATCAGTGCAAACCCCCATAAGAGGACAATTAATCATCCTTATTATGAATTTGTGCATCTATCTATGAGATTAAAATGTCATTAATTACACTTTCAAATCATTCCCAGATACTGGAATTGCTGGAGAATATACCAGTTTAAAAACTTTGTATAACTTTAGTCAAAGGGTTCTGTTTGTCTTTACCCCAGGAACAGGAATTTTAGATTTCTTTCCAGGGCATTGTTCTACCAGGTGAGGTCTGGTAGACTCAGCATATGAACAGACTGAGAGGAAGCCAAAAATAAAGGTAAAAGATAAAGTAACCCAAAAGGTAGAGAGCTATCAGCAGAACATCAGAGGGACATCAGTGGTTATCTACAAAAATCTACCTCCAGCAGGGGTGAAGACATCTGGTCAGGAAAGGACTGATAGGAAAAACTGAAGAATGAAAAATCTAATTAACATCAGAGGTGAGGAGATTCAGATCCAATGGGAACCTGAATACTGGGGGTTTGCTCAGCTTTGGACCAATGAACACTGAGCCAATGCTTTTCTATGTATTTTTACTGTATAAAATACCTGAAAAATCTAGTAAAACCATGTATCATGGAATGATTCTCTCTGCCCACCCAGGCTGTGTGTGGATGAGATGATTTCTTTGGTACATCCTGGCCAGATAATAAAGTAATGCCTTGACTCTCTAACATTGAAAACGTTGCTGGAGGGTTTTTGTTTTTCCCATCGTTTCGGTGACAGAATCACCTAAACCGCCAGCATTAATGAGACACGCAGGCAACAAACTGGACAAACTCAGGCTGAACTCAGAGCCAGGGGCGAGGATAAAAATCCAGGTCAGCAAATCTAAACACCTCTGCAATCCTTCTCAGGGGCAATTGCCCAGAACAGGCTGTCATCAGCCCTGCCCGCTGGACAGTTCCGGGCTGACTCCATCCCGCAGGGGCTGAACAACCTTGAACTGCCCCACTGAAGCAATGCCAGGCAGGACGGCACCAGCAGCCATCCATCCCCTCCAGAGGGAGCCCCGGGAATGGCTGATGACCCGATTTCCACGCTTTGGCTTTGTTCTTCTCCAGGGATAAAGCAGGTGGAGGCTGGGGAGTTGGAGACTCTCTGGGTGAGCGAGATCTGTGGCTCTGGATCAGAGCCTGGATGCACCCCTCTGGGGGAGCAGCAATGGCCAGTGCAGCCACCAGAGCCCCTCTTCAGGAAAAATCTGGATTTTTTTTTCCCCCCCTGCATATCTGTCACCCTGGAGAATCCTTCATCTTCTTCCTACTCTTTAGAATTTCAATTTTCCTTGGGACCACAGGGGTTTGTGGACAGCCCTTCTCACTCTCACAGATACTCTCGGGATAGATGCTGGATTTCAGTGTCACCACTGAATTTGGGTTGGAAGCACAGAATGGTTTGGGTTGGAAGGGAACTTTAAGGCCATCCAGTTCCACCCTCTGCAGGGACACCTTCCCCTATCCCAGGTTGCTCCAAATCCCATCCAGTCTGGCCTTGGACACTCCCAGGGATCCACATTCCTGCTCACACCTCTGCTTATAAATTTAGTGGGGGAGTTTGGGTTTTAGCTATGCTGGAAGCTCTCTGACCTTCCTGACAGGGCTGTAACTTACAGGAATAAACCATGGAAAAGCACTTGAGTTTATGCATCCCTGACCCTGCAGCCTCACCTTGGCTGTGGGATGTTGGCAGTGTCACAGCTTCCAGTGCCTAAAGGAACTCCAGGAGAGCTGGAGAGGGACTGGGGACAAGGGATGGAGGGACAGGACACAGGGAATGGCTTCAAACTGCCAGAGGGCAGGGAGAGATGGGATATTGGGAAGGAATTGTTCTCTGTGAGGGTGGTGAGGCCCTGGAATAGAATTCCCAGAGAAGCTGTGGCTGCCCCTGGATCCCTGGAAGTGTCCAAGGCCAGGCTGGACAGGGCTTGGAGCAACCTGGGATAGTGGAAGGTGTCCCTGCCCACGGCAGGGAGTGGAAAGGGATGATCTTTAAGATTTCAGAAAACACCATGGGTGGGGTGGCCAGGCTGAATTTTTGGCCTTTTCCCCATTTTTGCAGGAGCAGCAGGCGCTGGGCTGGAGTCAGCCGGGACCTGGCCCGGTGTGTGCTGAAATCCCGCAGGTTCT
>VZRM01004121.1:14134-46083 GCA_013397955.1 Grantiella picta | reverse complement strand
TTTTTTTTTTTTTTTGGCTTTTATCTGCAGCCCAGCTTGTCTGCAGCCTTCTGGCTATGACTAATAACTGAATAATATGATCAGCTTGACCAAATTCAGTTGATGAAATCACCAGAAAATTAAAGGGGTTCAGAGGCCTTGCTATTTTTGTATCATGATTAAAGCGCTCTCATGTCTCTTATCTTCCTCTGCCATCCAAAGACAGACTAACTGACCTGTTATCATAATCCAGCACAGGGTTGCATTGATGTGCTTTTGTTCCTTATTTTTTTACAGATTTAAAACTTCATCTGTCAATCTCTTGCCTTTCTGAACATACTCTCCGTGTAAGAATTACATTTAAAATCCTCATTGCTTTTAGCACCACGTCTGCAGGGCAATCATTCATTCCTTTAAAGCCTCCATGTCTGACAGGTGTTGATTAATTCTTGGCTTTTAACCCAAAATTTCACATTTTTAACAAATGGTGTCAAAAGCCACCTTCCAATGATTTACATTTCCTGAACAACAGATAAATGTCTTGTTGACCAAATAATTCTTGTTCTGTAGTGACACTGCCTTATGTGACAGGCTAGAACAAGGAAATAGCTGATTTAAATCTTCTTCCTTTAAGTCAAATGAGTAGAATTCCAAAGATTCTCACCTCTCTGCTGAATCATCCATCTGGATCTGTTATCCCTCACCTTCCCCCGCAGGATAACAAGTCAAAAACTGTGTTTCACCCACCTTACAGCTCTAGAAATTTTTTAATTCCACGTTGATCTGTTAAAGGAGTTGTTTTCAAACATGGAAATTCTCTAATGGCAAAGTGAAGTGTAAAAGTTAATTTTTTTTTTAAAGTTAGGTGATTCATTAAATAGTTAGATAACATAGTATGTTATTTGTGTTCTTTACTGCATAACCGGTGAGGGCCTGAATGGCATTCAGAAGATGTGCAGGGGTGCATATTTTCTCTGAGCAGTCAAAGAAGAGCCAAGAGGTTTCTCTTCTGCCAAATTCCACAACTGCAAGACAGTGCAAACTAACTCTGGAAATTCAGTTTCCTAAAGTTAAGTGAAGAGGCCACAAGAAGTTTGTACACTGACAGTATAATTAACATAAAGGTATTTTATTGCCAAAAATTCACTTGCTTCATTTTCTTTTTTCTTTCCCCCCTTTTTCTTCTTTCTTTCCCATCCTTTTTTCTTCCTCACTTTTTCTCCTTTTCCTTCCCTGTCTTTTTGTCTCTTTTCTTTCTCTTTCCCCTCCCCTTTTTCTCTCTTTTCTTTCCTCTTTTTAGCAGGAAAGCGCTCAGAGTTCTGAACAATTCAATTGTGCTTCATCTTCATGTTGCAGCTTCTTTAAAAAGCAGAGTTTTCTGGGTTTGGACTCAGGCTACAGTGGTAATTTCAAACCATATTTTGCTCTTTTCAGACAAGCACCAATCTCTTCATCTCTTCTCCTTGTCCATGCGCAGTCTGATCCCAACAGGGCTTGTTCCTTGGGAATGACCTCTGGCATTGCTGCTTTGCAGGATCCCTCAAGGTCCACGCTGGGTTCTTGACTTTTTTTGAGGCCTATTGGTAGAGTTTGAATTGTTTCCCAATGTTTTGTGGAAAATTACTTCTCCTGGCAATTCTAAGTTTTAGGAGGAAGGATAGCTTGGACATTTGGGAGTCAATATCTCTATAAGCAAGTACTGGGACAAGAAAAGTAGAAATCCAAGAGTTGATTCTGCACTGGGATTAAGAATCACTCCTTTCTTTTTTCTTTGGAGTCTACTCTTCTTTCTGCTCAGCCCTCATCCCTTTGCTGCTTTTTCCTTAACTTTTTTGGATTCCTAAAAGCACAGATGTCTTGCTGGAAGAATGAAATGTTGACTTTGCCCTGCCTGAGTTTCACACAGCACAATTACCAGGTGATGGCTGAAGGTGATGTTCCCCTTCATCCCCTTCCCTGCAGTCCTGGTGCTGCCTCACTCATCCAGTTACTGACGGCCCTTTTTGCTTCCCAATCTACAGAAATAGACTGGGAAAGACCTTTTAAGATCATCAAATCCAATTCCAGCCAGGCAAAAGCTAAAGGGAATTGATTTGGGCAGTCTGGAGCTGGCACTGCAGAGGTTAATGGGATCTCTGCAGCAGGAGCTGTGGTAGGGAAGACAAATGATGCCAAGTGCTGCCAGGCTCCTCCTCCTTCCCATGGAAATGATAAGGGGATGACACAACGGGATCATCTGTCTCTGTTATAAATGGGGAGGAGATCAGGTTGTGGGCAGGGTTAAATTACCAGGGAGATAAAGCAGGTGCTGCTCTTCCATTCCTTTCCATACTGAGGATGCCAGTGACAGTCAGTCTCTCAAACATTTCAATGAGTTCTGGTTTTGCCTTCTCCATATCCTGAGTGGCAGTGAGGTATTTATCAGTTTGGTATTCCAGATCCGTGCATACTTTTTCATGGTGATAAAATTGCACACCATCCTATGTACGTTAACACAGACACCCCAAAAACCCTCTTAAAAATCCCATTGTTGGTGCAATAAAACACCAGCCACATCCCTTTTGTGACCCAGAACTTTTCATCTCTGTTCATAACACGATGGCCAGAGGCAACTTGACTTTGCATCTGGGAGAAGCTCTGCTTTTTATAAACTGGAGCTGTTCAGGGAAGCTGTTTTGAGGCTAATGAATAATGAAATGAGGTTATAGCAGGGATGGTGCAAAACTGTCCAGCTGGGCTACTGCAAACAGGCAGCAATTGCTGCTCTTGATGCTGATGTTTGTTTTTTCCCAGCATTTTTCTTAGGCTGCCACCAAAAAGGACAGTTTTAGTATCTCCTGAGCCACACATCCCATGCCTTGGAGCTCCTGCTGATGAAACAGGCAGTGACCAGAGCCAGCCAGGTGGATTCATATAAGGATGTAGCAATCAGGAGGTGTATGGCAAGAGAGAGTAAGGATTTGGAAAAAAGGAAAGAGGAAAAGAGGCCTAATTCTGATCAGAGATGTGCAATTAGTGCACACAAAACCGACAGACACGAATTGATGCAGGTTTTGTGTGTTTTGTCACAGCCTAAGTTGGCAGTTGTACTTTTCTGTCTTCCTTCTTTATCCCTCTGGCTCAAACTTTCCTTGAACTCACACGAGCAGAGGTTCGATGGATCTCTGAGGTCTCTCCCCGCCTCAGAGGCTTCTGGTTGACCTTTTTTCCTGAGCTGGAACCAAGGCCTCTGTGTGACCCTGCGTATCAGGTAGCTGGAATTCTCATGCCAAGTGCCTGTGAGGTGTCACATTCAGCACTTCTTTCCCAAGGCTTTGGCTGTTGGAAGCTGGAAAAGTTACATAACAGGAGCTCATGATGAGGCCTTGGGGGTTGGGCCCATATTCCCTGTATCTGAATGAACTCTTTTCCCCTCTAAATTTGCTGATGTAGGAATGCATTTCTCTCTGGGGTCTCCCCTTGCTGTTGTCTGCTGTGCCTGTGAGATAATTTAAAGCCTCCATCACCCATTTCTGACCATCTGGGCTTATTTTGTGCCGTTTGAGGATGTGGATAAACCAGAGGGGGAACTGTTATTCAACTGTTGATCGCTTTTCCATTGCTTACAAGCTTTATCTGCACGCTGGGGAATGAACTTCTGGGAGTTGCTGCAAGGAGATGATTGCAGGGAGCACCAAGGGATGTGCTGGAAAAATGAATGGGTCAACAGCCCTACAAATGGATATTTAAAGGACAATTTGTGGTGCAAATGGAACAGATCACAAATATGACTCTGTATGTTCTGTGTCCTGTGCGTGGAAATTCTTCCCTGTTACTTCTCCCATATGATTTGTTTTCTGACCCAAAGCTGTGTTCTGGTGCTTTTCAGACCAACGAATGGCGTCTGAGCTGTGTCAACAAGGACTTCTCGGTGTGTCCCTCCTACCCCCCTGTTGTCATTGTCCCCAAATGCGTGGATGACGAAGCTCTCCGCAAAGTCGCCCTGTTCCGCCACGGCGGCCGCTTCCCGGTGCTCAGCTACTACCACAAGAAAAACGGGATGGTGAGCTGGGTTTGAGGGGTGGTTGTGCCCGAAGGAAGTCTGGGAATCTTGTTTGTTTCGTGCTCTGGAATTAACACACTCCCTGGTTTATTTTCCGGCTTCCTCAGTGAAGCTGGTTCTGGGTGATGGAATGAGTAATCTCCATCCTAGAAAGAGCTATTAGTCTGCTTGTTTGGGAATGTGCATTGCTTACAGCAGTAAGGACGAGATGAGGCTTGTAAAGCCACTGCTGGCAGCCTGACTTGCTTTGTCTGCCAAGAGTTTTCATGGAAAGGATGGCAGGAGCCACATTGTCCTGTCTGTGAGCGGTGGGCTCTTGTCACAGCCGTGGTGACAGCAGAGCCAGCGCTGCTTCTGCTGTGGGACCGTGCAAGGAGGATCAGAACAATGTGTTCTCTGAGCCTGGCAGTGTAACACGATTGAGGAGTAGCAAGTTCTTGATCTTGCACAGACTTTCTGACGAGCCAGAATCTAATGGAGTGACTGATACATTGTAAATAAGAAATGCACTGTATGAAGCTGTTGAGTAATTATGTCTCTTGCTGAGGTAATCAGTTCTGAAGATGCTGGGATGTCCAATCTGCAGCTTTTAAACTTGATACAGTCTCCTCAAATGCTCTAATGCCTTCTCACCTCCCGTGGCCAAGATTTGTAAGCCTTGAATTCGAGCCTATCCGGTCTGACTTACAAGTACCTTGGGGTTTTTTTGCTTTGCTTTAAAAGGAGCCATCCACCACCTTCATATCAGTTGTGCTTTTTGCTTTTTCTCAGCTCAACTGAAAACTGTTTAAGGAAGATTTGCTCAGTTATCTCTCCAAATTGGGCATGTTTCAGGTGTGAGGAGTACAGCAGTGTTTGGCTCAGAGTGTTGGACTTGTGACAGTAATGCTGTCACTATCATTGCCCTTCTGGCTCTGAGTTCTTAGCTGTGCCTGGGGTTGCTGACTGGCTGCCCTCACATTTTAGTTCTCATTTGAGCTGCTGGGGTGCTTCTGAATTGAAAGGCATTTGCTAAAGAGAAATCTCAGCTTGTCAGTCTGTGGAGGTGAGGTTTATTAGTCCATCCACGAGGTAAATGTCACCTTTAACACATGAGTGATTTGAGTGTTTTAAGAAGAGAGTTGGGAAGAGACCTTGAAAATTGCAATCCTGAAAATGTTGGTTTCACAGAATCACGGGATGGTTTTGGTTGGAAGGATCCTTAAAGACCATCTAATTCCAAACTCCTTCCAGGGTCAGGGGTGCCTCTCACCAGATCAGGCTGCTCAGGGCCCCATCCAGCCTGGCCTTGAACACTTCCAGGGATTTATAACACTTCCAGGCTTTATGAAGGTGCCATCAGCAGGAAGGAAGCTCAATAGTTCACAAAGATGGTACCTGAGGCATAACTGAAGGGATAAAACCTCTAAGATGGTTTCTGGAATTTAAAACTTGGCCAGCCAAATGATTGCTGCATTCAAAGATTCCTAGTTCATTTTTAAATCCATTCACTCCTTGCGAGGGATTGACCTTAAAACAACCGAAGGATTCAGAGCAAGGCTCGGAGCTCAAGTGCTTGGTGCCTTTCAGCCACAATTCTCTCCACTTCCAGTGCCTCATCGATGGTTTTGTGTCTCCCCAGGCCATGATGAGGAGCAGCCAACCTCTCACAGGCACCAACGGGCGGCGCTGCAAGGAGGACGAGAAGCTGGTGAACTCCACACTCCGCTCTGGCAGGCGTGGCTTCGTCATCGACACCAGGCCTTTGCCTGTTGCCCAGCAGGCCAGGGCCAAAGGAGGGGGCTTTGAACAAGAAGTCTACTATCCCCAGTGGAGGAGGATTCACAAATGTATTGAGAGGTGGGTGAAATCGAGCTCTCCCCTGAGCTCAGCTTTATTGGGTTGCACTGGCAGAACAGAGATACCTCCACAGATGGTTTGCTTCTGTAAGAAGAGTTGTGTATCCTGGTTCCTGGCAGCAGGGTCATGTTCCTTTAATGGCAAAACCAGGGAATGTGGATGAGAAGGGTATTTTTGGTTTGGTTCCCTGTTTTGAGCAACCTGCTGCAGGTTTCAGACATCAGGCATCTCCCTGTGCTGTTTCTTTTCCTGACCACCTATAGCCACACTCCAGCCTTCTGGTGTTCCCCTTTGCACAGGAAGGAGCAAGTACCTTGCCAGAAAACTTCTGCTGGTGAGGATTTGTTCTGTGGCTGCCCCTGGATCCCTGGAAGTGTCCAAGGCCAGGTTGGACAGGGCTTGGAGTAACCTGGGATAGTGGAAGGTGTCCCTGCCTGTGGCAGGGGCTGGAACTGGATGAGATTTAAGGTCCTTTCCAACCCAAACCATTCCATGATTCTGTGATTCAGTACTTTTCTCTGGACATCTAATATTCAGTCATTCAATTAAACAGACTTTTACTCTGGCCTTGATCAACTTCCCTTAAGCCTTAACTTTGGGGAATCCTTCTACACAGACATGCTGTAATGTTACTGGAGCTGTTGGAAAGCAGTCACTCCCTCATCACTGGATAGGTTAGCTCTTGAGGAGTTAAATAAAGAATTTCCTGGCAAAGACTTGAAGTGTTTGGTTTTGCTTCTAAAGATTTTATGTGGACTTAAATTTGCTGCTGATTGTCATACAGCATCAGACAGAGAGGAAAGAATAAACACAGTATACAAACACTAAATAATCCTTGTCCTGGTTCCTACATTACTGCTTGCTCTTTCAACAATATTTTCCTTTTCCCAAAGGTTTAATATCCTGCAGGAGAGCTTCATCAAGTTGGTGGAGGCTTGTAATGACCAGTCACACAACATGGACCGCTGGCTCAGTAAACTGGAAGCTTCCAACTGGCTCACTCACATCAAGGAGCTCCTGACTGCAGCTTGTCTGGCTGCCCAGTGCATTGACAGGTAAATCTCCTGCGGAAAGTCTTGGGTTTCTCATTCACTGGTTACAGATTGCTCATTAAATACCTCTGGCAGTGTCAATAACTGCCCACCATGCTCTGGCTCACTTGTACCTTTGGGAGGTCTTGTTTCATCGTGGTGAAGGAATGTTCCTCCACTAAATCAGGAGGAGGGAGGAAATCTCAACTAAGAAAAGGTTTTGGATCATGTGGTTAAGGTATATTCCTATGTCTGTTGCAGCCAAGATAATTTAGACGGTTTTATTGAAGGTTTGGGTAAAAATGAGCCCATCTGAAATGCTGTTGTGTGGCCTGGAAAAGTGGGGACACAGGGTTGTTGTTTTCTTTCTTCAAGAAGTCCTTTTTTTCTTTTCAGCTGCAAATTTCCAATACCCTGCCTGACTTCCAGAGGTTAAAACAATGTCATCTCCTTGTTCTCCCCAGGAATTGGTCCGGTGCTTTTTCCCCTTTTATATTTTTATCCCCACAGCCCTATCCAAGCAATCCTGCTCATCCCTTCTAAGTGCTTGTGACCTCTTTTAACCTGCCATTTCTTTCACAAATGCTGCTGACTCAGCTGACTCGTGTTCAGACCTCAGCCTGGAGAGCCAAAGCTTACTGTCAGGTGCCAGGGTTTGTAAGGCCAGATGCCGGAATCTAAATGTGTTTTATCTGTGGCTCTGGGAGGGAAAAACCCATCCCAAAATTTAGGGAAAACCTGGCTTTTCATTACAGCTGGGGAATGTGTTCTACAGGCACACAAGCAGCTGAAATGCAGTCTCAGTGGTGAAACAGCACTGCTGCATTAAAATGGGAGCTCAGTGCTTTTCAAAAGCTCTGACAGTGCTGGTTTTATTACTGCCTGTGCCAGAAAAGGATTGCTCTGGATCAATACTTTTATCTGGAATTCTTTCCTGCAAGCGTGCAATGGGAAAGATCAGTGACGAAACCCTTCTGGCTTGTTGGGACATTGGCTGGTTTCATAATTTTTAATCTCAGCTTTGCTTTTTGTGTTTACCTGGAGCCATGGCAGGTCAGCTCCAGGTGCCTGACCTGCCTCACTTGGAGCCTGGAGGTCAGAGCTAGGCTGGCAGGGAGAATTCTGTTGTATTTTCCGTGGGGAGGGAATGGCTGGGACAGATTATTCAGTATCTTAAAGGCCTGAAAGATAAAAGGGGGGAAATAGTGTTAGAAAATAAGTGTAGAGAAAGGTGAAGATTAGGTGGGGGAGAAAGGTTTAGATTAAGTATTAGGGAGAAAATCTGTATTATAACAACGGTGAGGTCCTGGCACAGATTACCCAGAGGAGCTGTGGCTGCTCCTGGATCCCTGGAAGTGTCCAAGGCCAGGCTGGACAGGGCTTGGAGCACCCTGGGATAGGGGAAGGTGTCCCTGCTCATGGCAGGGGATGGAATGGGATGAACTGCACTTCCAGGCTATAACTCAAAGGGATGCCAATCCCAAAGAGTGAGAACCACAAAGGAAATCTCACTGTGCACCTTCTGTCAGTGTGGGAAAGGGTCTGGATTTCCAGCCTGCTCAGCAAGAAACTGAGCCTGAAGTGATGCAGAGCTCAGGTTACTGTTGGTGAGTATCCAGGTGAGATCCATGTAGGATGGGGATGCAGTGGTGCTAAAGAGCCAGCAAAACCTCAACACTCAATGTTGGTGTCCATGGGATGTAATATCATCCACTGGCATGGGTTCTGCTCATTCGTACTCATATCCCTTCCCACCTTTTTCTTTCCCAGGGAAGGTGCTTCTGTTTTAGTCCATGGCAGTGAAGGAACTGATTCCACACTCCAGGTCACTTCCCTGGCACAGATCATCCTGGATCCAAGGTGCAGGACCATCCGTGGCTTCGAGGCTCTTATAGTGAGGGAGTGGCTGCAGGTAAGAAATACCCCTGGACAGAACACCGACCTGTTCCAGAGACACTGGGGTTGGGAAATAGCCTGAGGGGCAGCAACAGGTTGGGCCTTGTTGCAGCCCTGCTGAGTGTGAGTGTCGTTTGTCCTAAAGAGCAGCATCATTACCTGAGTCATTTGTCCCTCTGGCACTCTTGGAGCCTCTGCCTTTCACAGCCGATTTTTGATTTTGGGGAACTGCCTGACTTGTGTGCTGAGGGTGAGCTCATATTAAAAATGGTTTGGGCTGGAAGGGACCTTAAAGATGGTCTTGTTCCAACCCCCTGCCATGGGCAGGGACACCTTCCACTAGACCAGGTTCTATCTCATTATCTCAGTATCTGTCTCATCAGAGAAAACTGTTCAGACTAAACCACAAAACCTAAGTTGTGCTCTTCGTACCTTTGCAGGGTGGTCCTCCAGTGCAGCCACCCCAGCTTGTTCCTGCTCACATAATCTGATCAAACACAGCCTGAGAAAGGCAGGGAAATTGGTCATAGAATCACAGAATCATTTCGGTTGGAAAATACCTTTAGATTGTCAACTCCAGCTGTCCCCCAGCACTGCCAAGGCCACCACTGGCCCAATACCCCAAGGGCCACATCCACATGGCTTTTAATCCCTCCAGGGACGGGGACTCCACCATTGCCCTGGGCAGCTGTGTCAGGGCCGGACAACCCTTTCCATGAAGAGATTTTCCCAATATCCAATCTAAACCTCTCCTGGCACAACTTGAGGTCATTTCCTCTTGTCCTGTCCCTGTTCCCTGGGAGCAGAGCCTGACACTCCCCCTGGCTGTCCCCTCCTGTCAGGAGTTGTGCAGAGCCAGAAGGTTCCCCCTGAGCCTCTTTTTCTCCAGGCTGAGCTCCTTTCCCAGCTCCCTCAGCTGCTCCAGCCCCTTCCCAGCTCCGTTCCCTTCCCTGGACACACTCCAGCCCCTCAGTGTCTCTCTTGTCAGGAGAGGCCCAAAACTGAATCCCAGATTCGAGCTGCCCCAGCAGTGCCAGCACAGAGGGATGATGGTTTCTAACAGCTTCTTCCTGGATGCCTGAGCAGTTGCATAGACAGAAAGAGCTCTGAAGTGTTTTTTTGCCCCATGTCCTCACGTCCCATTCCTTGGTGTGATGCTCTCCCTGATTCCCACCCAGGCTGGCCACCCTTTCCAGCAGCGCTGTGCCCAGTCAGCCTATTCCAACAGCAAACAGAAGTGGGAAGCTCCAGTGTTCCTGCTCTTTCTGGAGTGTGTGTGGCAAATCCATCGGCAGTTCCCCTGCTCCTTCGAGTTCACTGAGCAGTTCCTCATCTTGCTGTTTGAACACGCCTATGCTTCCCAGTTCGGGACTTTCCTGGGAAACAACGAAAATGAAAGGTAGGTAAGGATGCTCGGCTTGAATCCTTTCAATGTTGGGCTGAATTTGACAAAAAGAAGGTCACAGAATCATGGAATGGCTTGGATGGGAAGAAACCTTAAAGATCATCTCGTTTCAACTCCCTGCTGGGGGCAGACACCTTCCACTATCCCAGGTTGCTCCAAGCCCTGTCCAGCCTGGCCGAAAATCTCCACCCATCACCAGTTTATTTAGTCTCACACAGAAACCCTTCCATAAAAGAATAACCAGCTGGAGTTTGCCATGAGTCACAGCTGTGGGAAGCAGACTTGTCCATGCAGGCCTGGAGAAGGTCAAGGCAGGCAGAGGCCACAGCTGGCAAATCCAGCCCTGACCTGTAAGGGAGGAATGTGACTCTGGTGGTCCTGAGACCCCTTGGGAGTAGAAACAGGATGAAGGACTGGAGCTTCCCACAGCTGCCAGAGAGGTTTGGATTCCTGTTTGGAGCTTGGCAGTTCTGCCCTCAGGACTCCTGACTCCAGTAAGGCCATGGCTGATGGTTTCCTGCTGAACTGAAGGCCACTGAGCAGGAAGGGACAAACAGAAGTGATTTTCCAGAAAAGAAAGGGAATTTAAAGCTTCCTGTAAACCTCTCTGTCCCTAAAGTAATTTGGGCTTTGAAGAGACTCTGCTGCCTTCTGCAGGGCTGCTGAACCAGTCATCTGCAAAACCAAGTTAGACTTGAAACCAATAAGCTGGAATTTGGAGGAGTATTGAATGTTACATGTAATAACCTGCCTGTCACATCTGAGCACGTCAGCCTGGGAGCACAGACAGGGCTTGAAGTCTGACGTTAAGCTTGTGCTGTCTGAAGCATTCACGGGAGTGGTGAATCTCCTGCCTGGCTGGCAGTTCAATTTGCTAGTGCAGGCAGAATGAAATCTGGTGGAATGTGAGGCACAGGGATCCCTGTGTAACTCCTGGAGGTGGGATTGCCCTGGGAAAGCAGCACTGCTTGCTCTGTGGGCTCCGTTCCTTGCTGCCACCAGAGGGACCTGTCAGACGTGCCCATTGCAGCAATAACGCTGCTTTTCTGTGCTCTGGAATTCCATTTCCATCCTTCCCTCATGCAGCTCGACCCCACCTCCCAGCTCTACCTTCACACAGCAGCCTGATCCCTTTCCAAACCTGGCACTCAAAGCACTGTGGGGAGGTGAGTGATTCTTCACCTGGACAGCAGGCAGCCAACTTCCACCCAAATTACAAGTGTTATTTCCCCATCTTTTATTCAGAACTAATTGTAATCAGCCGGGCTGAGTAAATTGCTTTAGGTTTACACCCTGTGCCATGATGGTGAAAGGTACTGAAGGGATTAACCTGAGTTATCTGGGGGAGTAGCACATAGAAAAACTTGGGACCTTCTGATCGGTGTGGTTCTAACAAGAGCCCTACAGATCCAAGTGTATAAAACTAACTTGTTCCTCTGGGTTTCTTAGGGCTAAACTGAAGCTGCCTCAGAAGACCATGTCCCTCTGGTCCTGGGTGAACAGGCTTGAAGAGCTGAACAGGTTCCAGAACCCTCTTTATGAGGCCAACAGCCTTGTCATCTGGCCCTCCGTGGCCCCACAGAGCCTGCAGCTCTGGGAAGGTGAGCAGGTTTCCTTTTCCTGTTGTGATTATCAGACTTCATTACTGACCATTCTGGAGAATGCACGTTTAGTGGGTTCCCTGCTGCAGAAACTTTCTCCATCCCATGGGTGCTGAGGAGTTGATAGCAGTGACGCCAGCAGGCTGCCGTGGCAGGGTGGAGACTGAGAATGGAGTGGTCTGATAAGTATATGAGGAGAACAGGAATGAAATTCCCGAGTTTTTCCTTTGTTAATCATGTTTTGTTGAATGGTGAACTTGGAGAAGAGGGGGGAAACTATTTAGTGGGGAGGGAAAGGGAAGAAAATGTGAACTGTGTGCACTTTACTTGAGAGGTGATGGAATGTGAACGACCTTCATGAATTCCTCCTTGTTTTGAGAAATCCCTGTGACCTGGATGTCTCTGGGCTTCCAGGTGTCTTCCTGCGGTGGAACAGACCTTCCAAATACCTGGAGGAAGCCGCACAAGAAACGTTGAACATTATCAAGTACAACAAGGAGCTGCAGGCCAGGGTGAACGCGCTGAGGAGGCAGCTGGCCGAGATTGAGGTGGATGAGGAGGAGCAGGAGGAGCAGGAGGAACCCTGAGCTGGGCTTTGCCTCAGGCCTTTGCTTTCCAGCCCCCTGTACATCGAGGAAGAAACATGGAAAGTGCATGTTTTGCTGAGCCCTTCACTCCATGAACCTCCATGCTTTTTGGGGAGGAGTTTTTGTTTTGTTTACAGAAGACACAGCTGGGCACAATGTCCCCTCTTGGCAGCTTTTCTGTCTCAGAATTGGGTACAGTGTCAGCAGAAGCTGGAACTCTTTACCTCCAACTGTGTGGATGAGCAGGATGGGCCAAGAGACAGGATGTCTCCAATTTATTTTGGACTTTTTCCGATTTTGTTGAACACTCACAGGATTAAAATACAGAGTTCTATATAGATAGGTAAAGGCATTTTGTCTGAAAGCACCTTTTCTCAACAGGAGTAGGTAAGGCAGCTTAGTTCTTTAGTTTCCTAGGAAAACTAGAAATTGTTAAAATCAAATTACAGGTTCTGCCAGTCTACACAATATTCTCAGTAGCCTTCACATCTCACACTTGGGTTTTTGTGTTCAGCATTGGCTTGGGAGCAGGAAATTAAATACCAAACCTGAGCAAGACATTTCAGTGCAATACAGAATTGAAGTAGGGATTCTGCTGCTAATGTTTAAGCCATGACCTTCAGGTGGAATTGTCCCTCGTGGACAAGGATCTCCTAAGGAATAACAAACTTTTTTTATTCTACCTGGAAAACAAAAAGGTTTAGTAGTTGGTGGGGCTGTTCACTTGCAGAACAGGGCTCAGACCTGTCCTTTAAACCAGAGCCAAGCTGCCTTCTTGGAAATTCCAGCCCCCCTGGCTGGGTTTGGACACCTGGCCAGGTTCACAGCATTGCCAGGGTGCAAGAGCAGCACTTCATTTACAGCTCAACAAAACACTTCTGTCCCACCTGATGTGCATTTCCTTCTTGTGCTCTTATGCCCATGTTGTGAAACCTCAAAAGCAGAAGCTGGAAGTTCAGGTGACCTCACAGATCTGCTGCAGAGGAAGGGGCCATCACACTACAAAAAATACTAAGAGTTTAGATGATTCGTAGCTGCTAAAACTGCTTAAGGACTTTAGGGATAAGCTTTTTCCCGTTTAACTTGGTATTTTGTAGCTGCTCTTTCTGTGGCTTCAATGTGCTTTTTATAAAATCAGTGTTCTCTCTAGTGATTTTTTTTTTCTCCTTTAAAAAGACAGGTAAGAGTAAGTTTGAAATACTCACCGAGGCATTTTTTCAGTTTGATTCCATGGGCAGCTGTACAGGACTAGGAAAAGTTGAATTTATAGCAGCACATGTGGCTGGGATTATCCAGAAAAGAGCTTCCTGTTAGCCTGGTTCTCCTGGAATGAGCAGAGCTGCAGTAGGTCAGTGGTGTGATCCCCTTGGAAACTGTCAAACTTCCAGTTTAAGGAATGAAGCTGCCTTTATTGAAAAGCCACTTCACATAGATACGTGTGAAAACGCAGGATCTTTAGTTGTCATAGAAGTAGCTGGAGAAGAACCTGCAAAAGTCACGTAGCCACTAAATACAGTCTAAGGAAATTCTATAACCAAGGAAGTGATATAAAACTATGTGATAGTGGTCAAGCGCTACCTTATTGCCTTTTGTTCAGTCCTTATTTCCTTAATTATTTCCTTTTTGCCTAAGCTAAACTTAACCCTGAAGTCCTCTGGCTTGAAAAAATAACAAGATCCCTTTTAAACCATTGCTTGCTTAAGGCAGAAGAGCGATTCCCCCTGCTTGTAATGCCAATTGTTTTTAGGTTTGGAGCCTTGCTCCCTAAATCCAGTCTGACACAGAGAATGCTGCTCAGGGTGGCTGGGGATTCGTTCTGCATAACAGGGGAGGCACAATTGGGCTGTTCCCTCCTCCAGATCTGGGTATGTTGCTCATATAAGCCCTTAAAGTGATTGTTCACCCGTTAAAATTATGTCTTTGGGATCTGCACCTGCCTGGGTGGTGTTTCCCTACCCCATTCCGAATTGCTCCATCTGAAATCCATTATCCCCGGCCAGATGGGAAGGATTCAGAAGGCACTGTTTTCCCTGTTATACACTCCACATAAAACACTCTTAAAGGTTATGCAACTCCCTAACACAGTAATTATAGATTGAGCTAAATAATAGAGAAGCAGAGAGGGTTTTTTTGGATCTAATTGCCTGGCTGCTCCAGCCTCTCCTGCAAACTGCAGGCATCCGAGGAAATTGGGAAACCAGCTGTGACAGCCAACAAAAGGCAGCGCGTTCTCTCTGAGCTGGCATTCATTTCAGCCTCCACTTGTGCTGAATCCACACCCAAGTGCCGTGCGTGCCTTGGGAATGTGGATCTCAGCCTTCCTGTGGCAGTGCTGATGTTCTGAGCAGCTCCAGGAGTTTGTTCCACAATTCCTGGGCCGTGCAGCACCTTGTCCCTGCACGGGTTCTGTGGCACAGGGCTTGCAGGAGATGGAGATGTGTGGTGGTGTAGATGCTCCTGGGAGAGGACACTTCCCAGAGCTCTGCTGCCACATTCCCTTGGAACTCTTCCATTCCCAGTGCTTCCCAGGCTCCAGACACACACAGAAAATTCCCATTCTTCGCTTTGCTGCTTGCCTCCCCTATTTAATCACATAATTAATATCACTGATGGGTTTGCTCCTCTCAGAGGGGGATCCCTGCCCTGTGAAGCCTCTGTTTGCAGATTCCCTGTGTCCCCCTGAGCTGTGACAGTGCCCAGCTCTGCCTCTTCCCTGTGCCACTGCCTTACACCCTCGCTGCCACCCCCTCCTGCTCTTTTGCACACACTCTGTGTAACAAGCTGGACACTGAAAGCCCCATCTCCAAATTTCGGGGGCAATCCAAGAGGACACTCTGCCATTTACCAAAAAAAAAAAAAGAAGGGAAAAGGAACGAACTTGCACAGTTTTCATAAGGGAAATATGAAATATGTACCTTCAATATTTTGATTGTATCGATTAACTCTTGAATGTGGCGCTGGTTTTGACGTGCACTATTGTCCCTGTTGCATAGGCTCTCATTTAAAGTTGCACTGTACAGCATTTTTTGGTGTCTCGTGCGTGCTTTGCTAAAGCCTTGGGAAGTGCTCTCGTTGTGTAAAGGTTCTGTGTGAGGGGAGAGGTTTATCCCAGCACTCGCTGTATTTTGTGACAGCAGCACTGTGTGCCGTGTGCTGTGTATCTACTCACTACTGCCGGTTAAATGATGAGTGCACTGCTGTCCCAACATCTGGAACTGCTATTTGGACTTGGCTGCTGCATCACTCTTGATTTTTTTATTTTTTTTTTTCCTGTAAAATTTGAAATGCCAGGGCTGGGAGTTGTGTGCTGGTGTTAGGTATTTCGCTGTCTGTGTACAGAATCCCAGCTGCTCTGGCGTGGAGTTTATTGCAACAAAAGAAAAGTAACAAAGCTGAGGAAAAAGAAGATGATGGCTCAAGGTTCAGCCATTTGGGGGGAGCAAAACAGATACAAAGTGGCTGTAACCTTTGCTGTAGATATGTCGAGAACATAGTAGATGTGTCTGTTTAAATTAAAACCTTGAAGACTAAAAAGTCCTTTAATTACACTGCTGAATCTTCTTTATTAGCGTGGCCTTTGCTTCCCACAGGAGGGATGTGGGTGGGTGTGACTTGGGTGAAGCTCTTGCCTGAAATTTCGGCTCTTTTCAGCTCAACTGTGTTTTATTTTACAGCTGAACAGGCCCTGTGGTGATAGAAGAGGGATGAAAGGAGAAGGGTGAGACCCTGAGTCTGTGAGGGGCTTACAAAGCTCTGCTCCCATGATTTTGGTCCTTGGACAGCAGCTCTGCACATGATGGATAAACAGTTTGATTAGCCAAGGTTTTATACAGGTATTGATATATTTATCCTGGTGTTGATCTCTCCAGAGGAAGTAGGGCAGGAATGTTCACAGGGAGAGGGGTTTGGAGTGAAGCAAAGCCTTGCCAGAAGGTGGATGGTGGCAGGACAAGGGAGAGTGGTTTGAAACAAAGTTGGGAGATTTAGATGAGATAGTGAGAATAAATCCTTCCCTCAGAAGGTGGTGAGGCTCTGGCACAAGTTGTCCAGAGAAGCTGTGGCTGCCCCTGGATCCCTGGAAGTGTCCAAGGCCAGGCTGGACAGGGCTTGGAGCAACCTGGCATAGTGGAAGGTGTCCCTGCCATGGCAGGAGTGGAATGAGATGGTCTTTAAGGTCTCTTCCAATCCAGCTCAACCCCTCCTGTGATTCTGAAGTCCATCGGTGACTGGGGTCACAGTTACCTGTTGGCTTTAAGGCAGGGAGGTGCATTGGTGCCAGGGGAGGGAACACAAAAAGGACAAACAGCTCCTGGGAAATGGAGGCTGGGAACTGTGGGAACTCCTGGATGTCTCCTGGCTGCTGAGTCAGGAGGCTGGGAGCTACTGGGCCTTCTGCTTCCCTGCGGCATCATTGTGGTCTCTGCAGCTCCTGAGGAAGGTGATGAGTTTTTGTGGCTTTTGGGGTTTGAGCAGATGGAGACTGGGGGCGTTTTGCTGCCCTGCAGCCTGTGCAGCCCATGAGATGACAGAGGGATGGGTGCTGAAGGTTTTCATGTGAAAAGATTGATTTTCAGCCACTATTTGTGCAAGATGTTTGTGGAAGTCCTTGGTGAAACAGAGTAGTTATGGTTTAAATACTTTCAGTGATGATCAGGCAGTCTGATTTGGGTTAAATTTGATTTTTGGAGGGGAGGGAGAAAATAGCTAGCATAGAATGGTTTGGGTGGGAAGGGATCTTAAATCTCATCCTGTTCACTCCCTACCATGGGCTGGGACACCTCCCACCATCTCAGGTTGCTCCAAGCCCTGTCCAACCTGGCCTTGAACACTTCCAGGGATGAGATCTGACCAGGTGTTGAAATTTTCCTTTAACTTTTTTTTGACGCTGTTGGATTTCTCTTCTTTGAAATCCCAAGTGTTTTTGCTTTGTGCCACTGCAGGTGTCTCTTCCACCCTGCCTCTTTTTCCCCCAGGCAGTGAGAGAGGAAACAATGAGGAGGAATTCCTATAGCACTGGATGTAACTCGGGATGCTGGGCTGTGCTGGGCTGCTCACAGCTTCCCCTGCTGTGGAAATGTCACCTCAAGCCTGTGGCATTTGTCTTTCAGAGCTGAGCTGATGATCCTTGGATGCTCTCTTGGGAGGCTGTTGCTAATGGCTTTGGATGCTTTATCTGATGCTGCAGGTCAGCTCATGGAGGCTTTGCTCTTAAAGCTCCCAAATCTGCTCCCTCAGGATCTTAAAATACTGGCAGGCAACCTGGGCAATACAGAGATGTAGTCACACTACTAAAAACAGTGTGTATTTGCTAAAATCAGGTTTCTTACAGCTTTTACAGCTGGTTGTAACCATTTACGTGACCATTTTACATGTCCCAGTTTGTACTGGGACTGGGTCTGTACTGGGTCTGTACTGGGGGATGGTTTCAGGGTTGAAAGGTGTGATCACTGTGTGAAGGAAAAAAAGGCTCTTTTGGCATACAAAGGTAGAAAAGATAAAGGAAGTGTGCTTCCTGCTTCTCTTTCCTGACATGGAAAATATTTATTGGGATTCCCCACCAAGGTAAGTGCAGCATTTCTACAGGGAATTTTCTGGGTTTGGCTTTGAAGTCCTTGGTGGTATGAAATAAAAACTTTGTGGCAGGAGTAAGGGTTGCTTCAGGGTTTGGGTTTTTTTTTTTTTTGGGCAGAGAACTGCTTGCCTTCTCTGTCCAGTGCTCCACTTCATCACATCCATTTCTTGGATTCCAGCCTGGTCTTGAACACTTCCAGGGATGGGGCAGCCACATCCATCAGTTGTTTTGGGGACAAAGCAGCAATTTGTGCTACCGTGAGGTAAATACAGGGCTCTGGTTTCTATCCTTCCCTCAGTTAGGGAATTAAAAAAAAAAAAAACTGTGTCTTACTGGGAAGAAGATTTTCTTCCACAGATCCTTGGGGGACCTTTGTGCAACATCCAGCACATGGAGTGTCCTGGCTGTGCTGCCAGCAGTTGGCAACGCTGTCATTTCACAACGGGGAAGGCTGTGGCAATCCCGAATTAAAATTCTGTTCTGCTCCTCTCCACCTCTTTTTCCTCCTCGCTTGTGCTGCTCCAGCTGTTTGTCATTCCACGTGGCACATGGGATTGGAGAAATGTTTGGAAAAGTGACACAGCCAAGAGGGAAGAGCCCTGTGGGCTGAGTCAGCATCTGGGTTGTTAAACGTGGCACTGATGCTTTGAGTAAATTAAGTCACAGGGACGATTTGTAAGGTGAAAACCCACATGGAACTGCTGGAGTGAGTCCAGAGGAGACCATGGAGATGATTTAAGGGCTGGAGCTCCTCTGAAGCCAGGCTGGGAGAGCTGGGGGTGTTCCCCTGGAGAAGAGAAGGATCCAGGGAGAGCTCAGAGCTCCTGCCAGTGCCTGAAGGGACTCCAGGAGAGCTGGAGAGGGACTGGGGACAAGGGATGGAGGGACAGGACACAGGGAATGGCTTCAAACTGCCAGAGGGCAGGGAGAGATGGGATATTGGGAAGGAATTCTTCCCTGTGAGGGTGGGGAGGCTCTGGCACAGGGTGCCCAGGGAGGTTGTGAGCTAAAAGGGGAAGAGTGAGCAAACCTCAATGCTTGTCTGCCATGTTACAGAAACCTCTGGGATTGCCAGAGGGACTAAAGGCAGCTGCTGTGCACAAATCCCACACTCTGGGCACAAGCCTTGTCCCCTGCAGAGCAGGGAACCAAAGGACAGCACATCCCTGATGTGTCTCCAGGTGTCTTGAAAGTCTAGGAAGAGCTTCTTGCCCTGAGCTCTCCAAGCACTGTGGGTGGTGAGCGTTTGCAGGTTCAGCAGGGCAGAGGGGAGAGGAGGAGACCACAAAACCCCCATGTGTGGGAGGGAGATCAAGCCTGAGGCTCTGGGAGAGGCTGCTGCAGAAAGCTTTGAAGGAGCAGCACTTCTGGATGTGGATCCATGGGAAGGGAGAGGAGGAAGGCAGTGGAGGAGAGAGTGGGGAGAGTGATGAGAACACTCTTGGAGCCCCTGGAGCGATGGCACCGTGCTGCCCATGAGAGGAAGGACGTTGGAATTTCTGCTTTCTTCCCCTTGATTTCCATTTCCAATATTCCTCCGTTAGCCCATTTCTGAATTTTGGCTGGCTTTTCATGTTTGCAGTCTTTTGGATGTGGTTTTGTTGTTTTTTTTTTTTTTAAACAAAACAACAAATAAGACAACAAACAACCCTACAAAACCTTAAAATCCAGATAACATGGAAAATAACATACAAACTTTTCCGTAGGCTGTGAGCCTCCCTGTCTCCCTGGAACACTTTTGGGGGCACTGTACGGAGATCCAGTGAGCAGGATTGGAACAGAATGCCCAAGGAAGCTGTGGAATTATTATCCTTAGAAGTATTCCAAAGAAGCATGGATGTGGCACTTGGGGCCATGGTTTAGTGGGGGACTTAGCAGTGCTGGGGGGTGGTTGGACTTGATGATCTTAGAGGGTTTTTCCAACTTAAATAATTAGAGGACACACACAAGTGGGGTCATAGAAATCACAGAATGGTTTGGGTTGGAAGAGACCTTAAAACCCATCTGATTGTACCTCCTGCCATGGGCAGGGACAGCTTCCACTCTCCCAGCTTGCTACAAGTCTGTGCTGCCCACAGAGAAAGACACCCAAGGTGTCTTTGCTGCTCACAGTGTGTTCATCAGGTGGGAGTGTCAGCCTCAGCTGTTGTGTTGATGGAATGGAGCCTCCACGCTGCTCAGATGCCATCATCCCACTTCAGGATTTTCTGCCTTCCCACATTGATGTTTTTCCTCTTGTCCCCTTGAGCTGCTGCCTATCACATCCTGCCAATCCAGCCTCTGTCCTCAGTCTTGCATTTCTTATCTCGCAGGGCTCTGTGCTCTTTCTCACAAGCTGGCAACCCCCTCTGCTCTGGGAGGAGGGTTTTCCAGCTGGGCTGTGTCTGGGAGGCCTTGGATTGCAGCTGAACCTGGAGGATTAGGCAGTTCAGGGCCAGCTCTGCTGGACACTCCATTTTGTTGATTCTGTGCCGGTTCAGTGCTCCAGGTGCTTGGCTCGGTGTTGGAGGAGGGAACTGGTTTATGGAATCACTGCTGCTTCCCTGTCAGTCTGGGGGATTCTGCACCATCCTGGTGTGATCTGGGTGTGGGAAAGAGCTTTACTTGGTGTTTGAGGAAGGGTCTGGAGCACCAGGAGCAGCTGAGGGAGCTGGGGGAGCTCAGCCTGCAGAAAAGGAGGCTCAGGGGGAACTTCTGGCTCTGCACAACTCCCTGACAGGGGGGTCAGGCTCTGCTTGCAGGGAGCAGGGACAGGATGAGAGGGAACAGCCTCAAGCTGTGCCGGGGAGATTCAGGTTGCACATCAGGAGAAATTGTTTTGTGGAAAAGGTGCTCAGGCACTGGAAGGAGCTGCCCAGGGAGGTTTGCAGTCCCCATCCCTGCAGGTGTCCAGGGAACGCCTGGATGTGGCACTCAGTGCTCTGGACTGGTGACAATGAGGGGATTGGTCACAGGTTGAATTTGATGATCCTGGAGGTCTTTTCCAGCCTAAATAATTCTGAGATTTACATTGAGTCAAGTGATCAGCTACAGTAAAACCATGAGTGTTTCATGAAATGTCCATCCTGAGCAGAAAAATCCCTTTTGCCCAACTGCATGTTTTTATCAGGGTTCTGGAAACAACAGGATCTTTTCTTTTTACCTCTGCAGAATTCCAGGTGAGCTCCATTTTCCCTCCCTGCAAGGCTGGATCCACAGTGAGATCCCTTGTGAGAGCAGCCATGGAGCCATGCTGGAGGCTCTTACTTTCCTTCCATTTGGTGCAGAATCCTCAGCCTGGAGCAGGGATTGCTGGGACTGTGATGTGATAGAGGTCTAAGGCATGCTGGCATGGAATCACAGGATGGATAATGTTAGAAAGGACCACGGAAATCATTTCACTGTAAGAAATCCTTCCCTGTGAGGGTGGGGAGGCCCTGGCACAGGGTGCCCAGAGAAGCTGTGGCTGCCCCTGGATCCCTGGGAGTGTCCAAGGCCAGGCTGGACAGGGCTTGGAGCAACCTGGGATAGTGGAAGGTGTCCCTGCCCATGGTATGGGGTGGAAGGAGATGATTTTTGAGGTCTCCAGGATTCAATGACCCTTTAATTTGACCCTTTTATGGAAGCTCCTGCTCAATCTGTAGCAGGTGGATCAATTCTGCTGACACTCCCCCAGCTTTGCCTCCCCAGAGACTTTAAATGCGTTTTTTTTTCCAGGCTCTGCAGTGGAACAAGAGGATTCTTTGTGTTTCTTCTCCTCCTGGAGCTTTCCCTCTTTCCAAGAGACATCTGCTCTGGTCAATGGTACTTAACAGGCCTTTCAAACTCAATTAGGCACTCGAAAGCCAGGAGCTGCGAGCACTCAGCTTCCCCAGCCAGCAAAGGATTTTCCCCTCTGCAGCTCCTGCAATACCATGATTTTCCAAGATTTCCACACTCTGCTAGCTGAGCTTTTAATAACTGGCCATTTGTTAGTGTCTGGAATCCTTGGAAATAACGGCCAGCCCTGCTTTGTTTGCTCTCTGAACAATTTCATTCAGCACTTTTTAAGAGGGAGAAAAATAAAACTAAAAAAAAATCAGTCTCTGCCCCAACCCTGAACTGATTCAAATCTCATATCCACAAATACCAAGGATTTTTTTCTGGCAGGCTTGACAATGAAACCAATCCTGCATTTGAAACCCAAATGTGTTTCCCCTTTGTCGAGGTGCATCTCAGGGCCATAGGGGTTTTTGTAGGGTCTCCTCCTGCCCCGGAGCTGTGCCCAGCCAGGCAGGAGGGATGTGATTAATCGCTGTCAGATGTGGTTGGCTCTGCCTCTGATCTCCGGGCCGGGGAGATCTCTGTGTGTGCACTGCAGGGTTGGATTTTGCTTAGCAGAGCTCTGCGAAAGGTTTGCCCCTCTCAGGAAATTGCTTTAGTGTTCATCTTTGTCCTGAATGAAAAGGATGACCTAATATATATCTATCTTTTTTTGTATGCTTTTTTTTTCCCTTGATTTAGTTAAGCTCCTCAGAGTGTTTCCTGTGCCTTTAACAAAAGCATTTTAATATTTCAGGATTCCTTTTTGGGCTGCTGAGCTAAAGGTTCCAGCTCAGTGAGCTGTGTGCTCAGAGGGGCCTGGGATACTTTATTGTGTCACATTTTCATGCTCTGGGCTCCTTCACAGCAGCTTCCAAGGGACACTGAGCTGAGCTGGCTTCATGCAGGCGTGTAAGGAGGAGCAGGCTGGTCAGAGCAAAGACACCAACACCTCCACGCTTGGTCTGCAGTATCCATAATCCATGGATATTAAAGGAGAGAATGCAGGGAATGGGATCAGAGCAACCTGGTCTAGTGGAAGGTGTCCCTGCCCGTGTGGGTGGAACAAGATGAGCTTTAAGGTCCTTTCCAACCCAAACCATTCTAGGATTCCAGGGATTTCCCAGACTCCAGCAATTTCTCAGTTTGATTTAAGGTAGAATTATTTAGGCAACACCCCCTTTTTTCCCCCAAGGATAGTTTTTTCTTTGCTGAGATTGCTTTTTTTGTGGGTGGAAAATTCCCAACCTGCTTGAGTTGGCAAGCTCTGGTTTTCAGCTAAAGCAGATGCTGATGTATGTTTATATCCTGCTCCGACGAAAAGCTGTGGATAAATCAGGAGCTGAAGGCAGGAGGTTTCCCCATTCCAAGAGTCCTCAACTTGCCAGTGGAGGGGTGGGCGGAAAAATGTCAATTACAGTTCAGTCTGCAGGAATATGACAGCAAAATTTAATGAAATATAATTCCAGCTCTCTCACCTGTCCTACAGGGAACTTCACTGTAAATTCAGGTGGAATTTCTTCATGAAAAGGGTTGTCAGACATTGGAAGGAGCTGCCCAGGGAGGTGGTGAAGTCCCCAGCCCTGGAGGAGCCCAAGGAAGGCCTGGATGTGGCACTCAGTGCTCTGGGGACAAGGAGGGGATTGATCACAGGTTGGTCTCAAAGGTCTTTTCCAACCTTAATGATTCCATGAAATGAGGAAAGACCCAGAAAAGGTGACCTGCAGTCCCCACTGCCTGAGAAATGGCATGTGAGGAGTAAATAACCTGCCTTTATTTCAAACAGAGGACTATTAAACTTCAAGAGCAAAGCCCGTAGCCTCATCACACTAAATTACAGTGATTATCTCAAAACACTAGATGGAAAATGGAATTCTCAAAAGCCTTTGCCTCTCCCTGGCTCGTAACATGATGCCTTATTCCCTTCCAGCAAAGGCAAGGAATTCTTGAGCTGATTTTTCAGTCCTGCTGTAGCTGCTCCTCTCCTGCACAGCTGTGAGAGGCTGGGGAGGCTGTGAGAAAGGTGCTGCCTGTTCCTGGAAGCATGCAGAATGCTCCCAGCCCTTGAAAAATGACTTTACAGCTGTGCTTGCGGCTCTGTTTTGCAGAGGTGGCCAGTTTAGATTTCATTTTAAATGCAAAGTTTCCCCCCGAGGTCTTCTGCCAAAAGTCAGCTTTATTTCAGTGTGAGTTTTGAGGTTAATTGAACAAAGCACTTGGGGGATGAGAGGTTTAGGTCTGTGAGACCTCGCAGATTTCATGGAATGCATGGATATGTGTTTAGCAGGCTTTTCTCACGCTGGGTCATTACACTCTTCAAGCTCAATGAAATCCAGTGGTTCCCTGCACAATTAGGAATTACAGACTTGCAGTACAAAAAGGGAGGATCCAAGAAAGGTGGAGAGGAACTTCCACAAGGGCATGGAGTGATAGAGGACGAGAGGGAATAGCCTTAAAATGAGAGAAGAGAGATTTAGATGAGATACTGGGGGGAAAAGTCTTGGTTGTGAGGGTGGTGAGGCCCTGGCACAGGCTGCCCAGAGAAGCTGTGGCTGCCCCTGGATCCCTGGAAGTGTCCAAGGCCAGGCTGGACAGGGCTTGGAGTAACCTGGGATAGTGGAAGGTATCCCTGCCCATGGCAGGGGGGGGAACCAGATGGGTTTTAAGGTCTCTTCCAACCCAAACCATTCTGTGATTCTGTGATTCCCCACTGAGCAGTTGTGTCTCTATTCCCACATCTGCCAAGTCACACAATTTACAGGGATTGAGCCCCTGACAGGGAAGCTTTATGTGATGTTATCAGATGAAACCTGAGTCCTCTTCATAAACTTATTTATTCTCCGAAGTCTCACTGACAAATGTGCTCAGTAAAGAGAGGTGGGAAAGTGGCTTTTCAGTGATCACAGGGTTTTCCTTCTCTGCCTTGTTCCTGGCAGACAGCAACACCAATGAGTGGCACATCCATTTCCCAGTGAACTGTTCTCTGAGTATTCAGTGTTTCGAGGCTGATTCCTGGTGTTTAACAGGTTTCCACCTCTTGGGCAGATGGAGGTGAATCACAGAATATTTCACACTGCAGTATCACTGAAATCCAATTCCAAAGGAGGGTGGTGATCTTCCACTCTTTTTTTGTGGCTTGTGATAAACATGATGTGAGGCTTCGTCTGGATTTTTGAACAGTTTGGTTTTCACAGAGTACATTCCTGAACCCTTATTTTGCAACATCTGCTCACCTCAGAGACCTGAATGAGCTTGTTTCCACACGGGCTTGTGTTGTTCAGAAGGACACAGACCTTCTGGGTAGGGAAGGCTTACAGGGAACAAACTCTCTCCTGCTGGCCTGAGAGTGTTTGAAGTGCTGCTTCTGCTCAGCCTGGTAACTCATCCTTGTCATTAGCTGCACTAATTACGCATCTTGTTTCCACAGCCTGCTTGAAATGAATCCCTGTGTGGAAACTTGTGCCGTCAGGGCCAGTAAAGAAGGAAGAAAAATGGATTCTGTTTACACCCCAGACACGTTAGGGAATCCAGTTCTGCAAAAGCAGCTGCTGAGGGTTTATAACATTTCCCTTCTGCCTTTGCTTCTGTCACAGGATGAATGTTTTTGGCCTTGATGACCAAGCTGTGAAGGGCAGAAAGATTCCTCGGGTTGTTTCTGCTCAGAGACTTCCATGTGGTTTTCCCAATGTGCTATAGGAGCTCTGCTGGAAAACTGGGAAATCATCACAGACTGGTTTGGGTTGGAAGGACCTCAAAGATGGGCAGGGACACTTCCCAGGTTGCTCAGAGCCCCATCCAACCTGGCTTTGTGAGCTAAAGAGAAGTGAAAGTCATTTTAAATTACAGCACTGCCCCTTGTGAGCTCCCTGCATCCACTCCGAGGTGTGAAATCCCTGCCTGAGGGCAAGTGACAACCGCTGTGTTTTCTTTAGCACCATTGTGTCCTCTCTGCAGGCAGATGCTCGTGAAGGGGGTGACTTAGGGCCTGATTTTTCCCTCAAAAATCCCTCCTTTCCCTCAATGATCTCAAATAATTTTTATATTGGGGATGCATCCTTCATCCATTTCGTTTGCTGAGATGTGAAGCTGCAAGGCAGTGGATGAATTGGTAATACAGGAAAGCCTTCGGGGAACAAAGGAAGCTTTTTCCTTCCCCAAAATAACAATGTATCTCTCTGGGTTCTAGGAATTCTTCCTGGCTGGTTGCCCTGCAGGCTGGGGCTTCTTGAGAATTGTCTAAGTCTCAGAACTTTTATCAGTGACCTTTTTTGAACATTCCCAGGATAAACAACTCATTATTTTATGTGTTTATTGGGGAAGCAGCAAGCAACGGGGAGAAATTCAGGTGCTAAATCTGCAGAGAGGAGGTTGATGAGCCTCTCTCTGCCCTGAGACAGGATCCACTGAACTCACATCTCTGCTGATGGTTCTTACCCAACCTGCTCTTACATCTCTCAGCAACACAATTTTTTCCCTCCCTGAGGGATCTTTTCCAGGACTTCCTTACAGCTAAATGTTTGTCATAATGACTAACTATGCTAGTATTGGAGCACATGCTTTCAAAATCAATATGTTTGGGTTTTTTTTGTTGTGTTGGTGCTTTGTGCTGTAAGATTTGCCCTTTCTGCTCTTCACAGGTCTGGGTTTTTCCCCTTTTCCCAGTTTTTGGATAATTTTTGTTGCTGTGGATGGTCCTTAACTGTGCATCATCTCCCTTTAATGCCCAGATGGGACACTCAGTGCCATGGTCTCGATGACAAGGTGGTGATGGGTCAAAGGTTGGACTCGATGATCTTGGAGGTCTTTTCCAACCTTAATGATTCTGTGATTGTCAGACCAATCACCATGAGGGTGGAAATTAGAATTGGGGATCTAAAAAAGCCCCAGATCCTTTATCTGCCATCACTGCATTTGCGGTATTGGGGTGTCTCCTGAGGGGAGACCCTTGCAGGATTGCTGTCCCCTGGTCACAAAAAAAAAAAGTTAATTTTAAGAAAGCATCAATGCAGAAACATCTAGGGGGCACTGGGGGTTTGATCCTCATCCATCACGGTGCAAGATGCCAAATTGTCCCTTTGCACAGGGAAATGTGGCTGCAGCCACTGCTGTCCCCAAGCTGTGAGCACCCAGTAGGAGTCAAACCTGCTGAGAGGCTCCTTTCAGGCAGGGATCTCACAGCCAGTGTGGAACAGCCAGGTGGAAAATGCCATGAGCAAAGCCTTCCCTCCTTCCCAGCCTACCTGGAGGGCGAACATCTGTGTTTTCCCTTTGCAGGAGCTCCCAGGGAGGGGAATGATGCCAGGAGAATGTGTTTAAAAACAAGGCCTGTGTGGCTCACACAGTGCTTTGACCCCTCATTAAAAAAAAAAAAAAAACACAAAAAAACCAAAAAACCAGACAAGGAAAATTTAATTGAACAAAACATCATCAGGCTTTTAATTAAAAAGAATAACTTCTAAATAAAATCTTCCCTTTTTTCCTTCTCCAAGGAGGCAGCAATGCAGTGTGACACACGTTTGGGTGCAAAAGCGACGCTTTCACTCACTGAGGGAAGATGAGACCTGGCTGTGATCAGTGTGAGGTTGTCTTGTGCTGCCAACACGATGTGACACCTCCCTGTGCCCAGGCACAGCCCGTGTCACATCTGCTGGGCATGATGAGCGTCAGGGTCAAACCAGTTCAGCACCACAGGGAGAAGATGTTCCTTCTTTTCACATCCTGTGTGGCTGAGCTGTCACCGACGCTGAGCTCGGCCTCCCTCCTTGGTGACTCTTCGTGGCTGCTGTGGCACATGTGGACACAGCAGGAGATTCCATCAGGAGCTGACACTTTCCTCAGGTCTGAGGGACAGAGAGCCACATAAAATCCAGGCAAAATTACACTCCCTTACTAATCTGTCTATGGGCAGAGGCAAAAGCTTGTGGAAGAACCATGGCAAAATAACCTGGTGTAGATTTGTAGGCTCTCCTTATAGTGGGGAAGCTGGAGAGGGGCTCTTCATTGGGAAATGGAAGGATAGGACAAGAATTGATTGAAAAAGGAGAGATTTAGATGAGATATTGGGAAGAAATTCCTCCCTGTGAGGTTGGTGAGGCCCTGGCACAGGTTGTCCAGAGAAGCTGTGGCTGCCCCTGGATCCCTGGAAGTGTCCAAGGCCAGGCTGGACAGGGCTTGGAGTAACCTGGGATAGTGGAAGGTGTCCCTGCCCATGAAAAGGGGACCAGGTCCCCTCAGGAATAAATAAAATATTGGATGTTTGCCTTTCTGCATGGAGGAAGATGAAAAAGCAAAAGCTGGAAGGTGATTTATCTCCTCTCTTTCCCACTATGAACAGCTGAAGACCTGTTTATGGGCAGAAATTGAGATGGAAAGATCATTATTTGCAGAAGACCATGAAATTCAACAGACTTCAGAAAAGATAGGCAGGGTTTCAAAAAAAGTGTTTAAATGTGAACTCCCTGTCAAAGGAGGAGGTTGGTTTACCTTCAGCAGCACCTTCAAATACAAAGTACTGCTGTGAGGGAGGATAAACATGACTCAAGTACAAGTAATTTTTAAAATAGAGGCTGGTAAGCTCAACACCACATAAAAATGACTCCATTGTGTGAATAACAATCAAGTGGGTCCAGCAAACAGAAATGATCTGTGCTTCACAAATATAATTACTGCACTTGGCTCCCTCATGGCTCAGTGCTCTGCTTATAATAAATGGCCTTGAAAAACAGCACTTTTATAGAGAGTGGTTCATTTGCAGGGCTCTGTGAGCTCCTCCTCTGCCCCTTGCTGTGCTGAGGCAGGAATTGCTCATCACTCAGGGAACCCAGCTCAGAACATAAAAGCAACCCCAGCAAATCAAGCCGAGATCCTCCTAATCCTGTTCCTTTGTTTCCAGCAGCAGCTTTTTCCTCACAGTGCTCTCACTGACTCTGGGATCTACAGCTGAAGGACTTTCTGACACGGACACTGTTCCTGCACATTCAGGATATTCACAGTCATTCATCATTAATGTTTTTCTCCTCCACGAACTCAGCCATGTGCTTTAGAAACTCAGGTAAGCTTGTGCCATCCACACTGGATAATATCCCTGCTCTATCTATAATTTTGTGCCCTCTAATTACATGTAGCTAAGCTGTTACATAACAATCCCAACCTGCCTGCCAAGGGGTGGAATTCATAAGCAGGAGGGAATGGGAATAAAAAAAGTGGCTTATAAACACCTCTGTGGCAAGATAATCTTATCTCAAAGCCTTTGTTCTTCAAGATTGCTCAGGGAGTTAATGTTCGCGGTTGTGAAAGATAGATGTGTTTGGAATAAGGGGAAAAAAAAAGTAATAATGATGTTTGCTGGAGGTACAGCTCAGCAGAAGGAGTCCAGAGGAGAAGGATCTGGAAGCTCTTTGTAAAAATGCTGCTGGGAACAAGAAGACTTGTCAGGATCAAATCAGGGAAAGGAGGATTCGATCAGCTTCTGTCTGAAAAGTTGCTGAGGTCCATCAAATGAATGGTCCATCAAACATGGAATTCTTTTTGTCAACACCTTGTCACTTTGTCCTTCAGAGGACATCCCCCTGATCTCCATACTCACAGTGCTCCCCTGAGAAGGGCAACAAGTCACAAGCCTCCCCTGTAGGCCTCCCCAGAAATGGCATGAGAACCTGGATGGTCTTTAAGGTCCCTTCCAACTGCAACCGCTCCAAGATTCTATGGATCTATCTTTGATTTTAGGGTGGGATTCCCACATCGAGCCCTGCTCCTGAAGCTGCAAAACCCCATCACACCAGGACACTGCTTGGAGATTTAGAAAGTGTGGCACGGGATCAGATTTAACTCCAAATACTTTGCACAAACTGCTCCAGGCTCTCTAATCCCTCCTGGTTGCTCATTAAAAACTTCCTTAAGAACTTCCTGCTCCATGCAGCTTTACTGGATGTCTAAGAAATCAGGCAGTGCCTGGATTGCATCAAACCATGATGTATTTCTGGATTTCTGCAGTTTGGGCCAAGTAAGGCCCCTCTTTGGAAAGATTCTCGGCCAGGAAATTTGCAACTTTGTCCTTGCTGCTTTCAGACGGTGTTGGGATGGAAGTGAAATTGCAGTTTATCCAGTTCCAACCCCCTGCCATGGGCAGGGGCACTTTCCATGACCCCAGGTTGCTCTAAGCCTTGTCCAACCTGGCCTTGGGCACTTCCAGGGATGGGACAGCCACAGCTTCTCCTGTTAGGCTACCAGCCAGAGCTGCAGGGGCTTCAAATGAAGAATAATTCCCCAGAAAGGAAAAATGGAGAGGCAGAATCTCTAAGCAAGAAGCACAGCTCCAAAATCTCAGCAGAAATAGCTCTAGAGGACATGGTGAAATGTCCTCTTGCATTATCTTCAGAGAGTTTGTCACCTCACAGCACACATTACTGTGGCTGAGATCCAAAAATGTTGCACCTGGGTTCATAACCCATCAGACATTCAGCTTCTCTTCATTCATGAAGAATGTGTTCATTCACTCTTCTCCTTTAGAGAAATGTCACGTTCCCAAACAGCATAAAAAGAAATGTATCCAAAGGAAAGTGCCATCCTATCCCATTTCAATATACCTTCTGTCAAGACAATTTTCCCTTTCTAAGGCTATTTTAATTTTCCCTTGTAGTGTCCAGCAGCATGTGGGTGTCAGCCTCACCCCAGTGGGATCCTTACTGTGGACACGCACCTCCACTAACTTTATCCTTCTCTTCATGGCCTCCTACTTTAAAAAGTGTCGATAGGATGAGTTTTCTTCTCAGAAGAGCTACGCCCATCTCCTGCACAGTCAGCCACCAGGCTCTGTCCTGTGATATGGGAAAGGCTGCCCAGGGGCTCGATGAGCAGCCGTGAGTGTGGGTGCTGATAGGAGCGTGTATCTCAGTTTTGAGGCCCAGTGCCACAACTCAGGCTGTGCACAGAGCACAAACACAATCCCTACAGTCCTTGTCCCAGCCAAGACTCTTCTGGCGGTAAAAAGTACCCTCTGTGTTTGTTTCTGCACCTAAGATTGACCAAGTGACTCATTCTGCTGGGCTGAAACCATTTAGGTCTTGGAATATACATGAGACACTGGAATGGGGAATTATCTCCTTGTATTGAACTTCTAGGAAACATTTTAAAACCTAATGTGTTCTGCTCAGCTGCTATGACCTCAGTAAGAGTGGGAACACTAAAAACCAGAGTCTAAGCAAGAGACAGTGAGTTTTATCAGCTGTTCATGCAGAACAGCCACTAGAAGGATGTGAGATAGCAGAGGAAGTTTGAAAAGCAGAGGTGATTTTTGGCAACTGAAAGATCATTTGGGTACTACAGCCCTCTCTGATGTCTGGGTGATCAAGGAGCTGGTGGTATAGCCTAGGAGAGACAATTTTATCTGCGTGATGTGAAGAGATGAAGGGACTGGAGCATCTCCCTGCCCAGGAAAGGCTGAGGGAGCTGGGGCTGTTCAGAGAAGATGCTGAGAGGGGAGCTCATCCCTGTCTGTCCCCACCTGCAGGGAGGGCTCAGAGCAGTGACCAGGCTCTGCTCCAGGGGCCCAGCAATGGCACAGGAGGAATGGGCAGGAACTGATGCTCAGGAAGTTTCCCCTGGACATGAGGATGAACTTTCCTGTGCAGTGACCGAGCACTGGAACAGATTTTCCAGAGAAGCTGTGGAGTCTCCCTCACCGGGGATATTCCAGACCTGTGTGGGCACAACCGTGTGCCCTGTGCTCTGGGATGATCCTGCTGGAGCAGGGACGTGGGACGAGAGGAGCCACTGTGATCCCTTCACACCTGACCCATCCTGGCATTCTAGGATTTGAGCATTCTGGAATTCTATGATTCTGTGACCAGTGCTGTGTTGTTGTACCACAGCGCAGCCAGAGACTGCTGACCAACAGGAGAGCTGGACAGGGACTTTGGACAACAGCAGGGAGTGGCAGGAAGAGGGGAATGGCTTCCCACTGCCAGAGGGCAGGGATAGATGGGATATTGGGAAGGAATTCCTCCCTGTGAGGTGGTGAGGCACTGGCGTACGCTGCCCAGAGAAGCTGTGGAGTCTCCCTCACCGGGGATATTCTAGACCTGTGTGGGCACAACCCTGTGCCCTGTGCTCTGGGATGATCCTGCTGGAGCAGGGAGGTGGGACGAGAGGAGCCACTGTGATCCCTTCACACCTGACCCATCCTGGCATTCTAGGATTTGAGCATTCTGGAATTCTAT
>VZRM01004121.1:0-13999 GCA_013397955.1 Grantiella picta | reverse complement strand
CCAGAGGGCAGGGATAGATGGAATATTGGGAAGGAATTCCTCCCTGTGAGGGTGGTGAGGCACTGGCGTAGGCCGCCCAGAGAAGCTGTGGATCCCTGCAAGTGTCCAAGGCCAGGTTGGACAGCGCTTGGAGCAACCTGGGATAGCGTAAGGTGTCCCTGCCAGGGCAGGGGGTGGGACGGGGTGAGCCTGAACGTCCCTCGCCCCGCAAACCGCCCCGTGCCGCGCTGTCCCCTCAGCCCCTCAGGAGCCCCTCTCGGCGCGTGACGTCACTCCCGAGTGACGTCACCGCCCAATCCCCTCCGCGGGCGCCGCTGACGTCAGGCCCCGGCGCGAGCGGCCCCGGCTGAGGGATCGGGGCGGCGGCGGGAGCGCGGTGAGCGCGGTGAGGGAGTGCGGGGCTGCGCCGGGGCGCTGCGGGGCTTCGCGGGGCTGGTTTTGGGGGCTTCGCGGGGCTGGCTTACGGGGAGCGGGATGGCGCGGCTGCTCCGCTCCCGGCGCGGCCGAATGAATGAGGTAGGGGAGGGCGGGCTTCCCCGGCGCCGCGCGGTCCGCTCCTCTGGGGGCTCTTGGGGACGCGCCGGCGTGGGGCGGCGGTGGGTTCGGTGCTCGTGGCTCTTCGGTGCCTCACCGCAGACTCGCTGCGGCCGAGCGGGTTTTATTCGTGCCCATCACCCGCGCCGACCCCTGGGCTTCATCTGTGCAGGGTATAGGACTAGGGAATCAGGGAATGGCTTGGGGTGCAAGGGACCTTAAAGATCATCCAGTTCCACCCCGTGCCATGGCAGGGACATCTCCCACTGTCCCAGGTTGCTCCTGGCCTTGGACATTTCCAGGGATCATGGGGCAGCTGCAGCTTCTCTGGGCAATCTGTGCCAGGACCTCACCACCCTCACAGGGAAGAATTCCTTCCCAATATCCCATCTAAACATACTTTTTTTTACGTTTAAATCCACTACCCTTTGTCCCAAGTCCCTCTCCAGCTCTGCTGGAGCCCCTTTAGACACTGGCAGGAGCTCTGAGGTCTCCCTGCATTCTTCTTTTCTCCAGAAAAGCTCTCCCAGCCTTTCTCTAGAGCAGAGAGGCTCCAGCCCTTGGAGCATCTCCATAGCCTCCTCTGAACTCGCTCCAGCAGCTCCACATCCTTCTGCTGTTAGATTCCAGATCTGGAGGCAGCTCTGCAGGTTCTCAGGGATCTCACCTCCCCTGCTGCCCACTCTGCCCAGGATACATTGGACATTCTGGACCAATCTTCCTTACCCGCTCCGGGAGCATCAGGCTGTGTAATCTCCTTTTTCTTTTGTTTATTTTTGGTGGCTGTGGTCACGTTTCCAGCAGGTCCCTCACGGCTCAGGCTGACGTCTCCTCTTGGCGGGCTCCGCCAGGGGCTCGGCGTCATCCCCAGCCGTGCGTCACCCCTGGGGCTGGAGCTGTGTGTGTGTCAAGGTTATTTCAGCCGAGCTTGGCCAACAGCTCCCTGCCAGAGAGAGCAGCTCCAGCCTGGACACCCTGGCACATCCCCCTGCCAGGGGACACCAGCAGGGACGCAGCGTCCCAGCTTGGGGGCTCTCGGAATTGCCGGCAGGGAATGTGTGATGGATTTGGGCTGTCCAGCTCTCCGGGCAGCAGTCATTGGAGTGGAGCTCAGAATATCCCTTAGCTGTTGCAGTGTGAGTGCTCCCAAATGCAGGGATCCGATGGAGTTTCCTCTTGGCGGCACTTGGGCACCAGGGAGGGAGGCTTTCCCATGGGCAGAGTGGCTGGTGCTTCATCTTCTGGATGCCCAAGGAAGATGCTGTCCTTCTCCTCGAGCTCTTGATGCAGTTGGAAAACTTAGAGGAGCTTCCCAATGCATAAGCAAATCTCCAGGTCTGAAGCAGAAGCTGTGGGGTTTGGAGCCAAAAGGGAGTTGAGAAGGTGGAGCTTAGTGCGTTGGCGTGGACCATGTTCCTGAGGATGTGGTTGGGAATCTGAGAGATCCTGTGCCCTGCAGAGTCCCTTAATTTTCTTTGAAAGAAGAAAGTTCTGGACTCTTTGGTTGAGCTCTGTGGAGGAGCATCCTTTGGCATTCCAGCAGCTCTGCAGCCCCCAGAAACCCTGTGGGAGCTCTTGGGTTTGGTTTGACCTCTTTCTCCTTCCTCTCTCCCATTTTCTTTGAAGCTTACAGTGGGACTTTCCAGACCAAGCCCATGACTTTCTTATCTTTCTTATCACTGTGATATTCTATTAATAACTAATTTACAAGAACTGCTGGTTTCCAGAAACATTTTTGACTTTTATGTGAACAACAGGTGTTGCTGCTTATATAACACCTTGGAAACCTCAGAGAGGATCAGCAGCTGGCAGTTCACTCACTAAATGTCATTTTATGAATGTTTCTTTTTTTTTTTCCTTTGTTCCCTCTTTTCCCTCTTCCCATGCTTTAATCTTCTTATAAACCCCAGAAATTTCCTGTTATCCCAGGCAGATTATTACTGTACATTGGAACACGTGTTTGCTTTTTACTAATCCTTTGCACTGCCACTAATTAATTTAAACCATGTCCTTCAGCCTTGACCTGAGGCTGGCTGTTTCTGGGACTTGGAGGAGCTCCTTGTGCACTTTCAGAGCTCTCTCCCTGCCTATCCAAAACTTCCAGGCATTTCAAAATCGAGCAGGAGGGAACAAAGTGATATCCCTGGCTGCTGCTGCTCTCACAGGCACGTTTTTTTTTTTCCTTTTTTTTTTCCCTAAGGTGTGGGACAACTCCTACTCTCTGCCCGGTTTTGATTGGTTTTCCAAAGAGGCAGTGTCCTATAAATTGCCTTCTCTGCTCTGCTTCTGCCTTATCACCAGCTGAGGGACAGGTGAGTACAGGAGAGGGGAAATTCCAGCTGCAATTCCATTGCTTAATCCTTGAAATTAGCATTGGTTATTGATTTTAAATTAGTGGGGTGGGGGAAATAACTTTGATGTTTCAGGATAAAACTTCCTCGTTTTGCTGACACTTTCTAATACCAGTTTGACTTGATATATAAAATGAGGAACTATTCAGAAAGTGATATGGGAGGAGGGTTTGAAAATATATCGAGGAATTATGGAATGGTTTGGGTTGGAAGGAACCTTAAAGCTTATCCTGTTTCACGGGCTGAAGGAAAGGGACACCTTCCACTATAAATTATAGCTAGATATTATATAGATAATTTTTTTCTCTTCTGTTCCCAACAGAAGAGAGGTATTCTTCATTGGGATAGTAAAAAGAGAAACTTATAAAAAATAGTGATTTTATGTTAAAAAATAATTTTATTTTGTGTATTCAGAGCTGTTAATAACATCTGGAAGTTATTTAAGGTGGGAAACTTGGATCTAACAGAATGGGCTTTTCTGTCTGAGTTGCTTTTGCAAGTCAGTCAGTGTTGGGGCTGACTTCAGCTCTTTGGGGATGTGTTTTTAAGGCATAACATTAATTTCATTGCATAAATATGCATTTGTGGCAACTTTAGTAGCCAGTCACACCTGGTTTTTTTACCCCCTTTGTATTTGAAAAATAAATAAATTTCACTGGTGGGGTTTTTGCAGCAGCTCTGCTGCCTGGGTGTTTCAGTGTCTAGTGTAAAATGCATTTACAGTTCTGAGCCAGCCTGTGAGCTTAAGCCTTTGTGGTTTCACTCCAGGTGCATTTGGAAAAACCAGTCCAGTCATTGGGAAACCAATTTTAGTCACAGCCAAGTTTTGTTTGTACTTTGCAGAGCCCAAAATGCCTTTTCAGGTACTTGGAGTGGAAATTTTTTGTGACACAGACCATTGAGTCTCAGTGCTGGAACATTTTAATTTTTCCATGCTGAAATAGGAAGGGATTATCATGAGAGCTGATGCCAGGGTCTGTGTCCACATGGATTTTGAATATTTCTAAGGATGAACACTCCCATCACCTCTCTGGGCATCTCAGACTAAATCTTTTTTGATCAGTTTAAATGTATTTTTTATGGGGCTGTTTTATTAGACAATAGGCAGTTTAGCAAATCTGTATTTAAATAGCAAAACTCCCTCAAGTACCAGAAAATTTTCAGCCAGGTGAGCTGAGAAGTGAAAGGAACACCCACATTAATCACTTTCCTTTTCTCTGCAATTGGAGGAGCTGGAGTTCATCTGCAGCAATGAACTGCTGCAATTTCTCGTGGAGAGCTTCCTTCTACCTGACTCCCCTTTTTAGAACAGTTGACAGGCTAACCTCATCAGGCTAGTTTGAAATATGCTTTCATCTGGAAATTTACATATTCTAGATCTTTGGGGAAGAGTTAAATTTGTTCAAAGAGGATAAGGAAGAATTTTAAGTGATTGTGCCTCGAGAATTATATTTGAGAGAAGTAAATCTGCACCACAGAAACGACCAGTTGTGGCTGCAGGTGTGATTTATTTGGGATACTTTCCAATTCCTTCCCCAGTATGAAAGAAAGAAACCAAACTTGAGTGCAGCACAGAGTCACTTATTATTATGTGAAATAATTAGGACATTTTCCTGAGTCCTGGCTAAACCCTGCCACTCCTCTGTTTGCTTTCTGGGTACCTTCCATCCTGAGTGTTAAGTTGGAGTAAATCTCCCTTTTTTTGTTAAAGAGATTTCCTGCTGCCTCCACTGGCTCAGCTGCTCTTGCTGATGCAATCCTGAGGGATTTTGCTTATTCACGGCAGCCTGCAAAACTTTCACTCCAAACGTGGCATCACAGCAGCTTCGTTTTATTCTGTACTTGTGCTTAGAATCACAGTTTCGAGTGATTTTTTTAAAAGAGCTTTAAACTCCAGCTTTACGGTGTTCTCCCTGTCCATTTTCCTGTACCGTGGATATTTTCATGAGCTCTTTCCAGGGAATACATTACCTCTGCTCATGTTACATCCCAGGCTGCTTTCAGCTCTCACGATTCCCTAGCCCTTGGATAATATCAAATTCCTCTGGATGCCTGCAGCGTTTTCTCGGGGAGCCTTTAAAAGCCCTTTAATGGGCTTGAGTCACTCGTGACTCATCTTTTTATCTCCCTCCTCGCAGCACATCTGAAGGGGGAAGATGCCAATCGTCAGGAACCTGGGCAGAGCTGCCAGCCAGCTGCTCCAGAGCTCTGGATGTGGGTGTGGAGTTTCTGTCGTTCCTGTGAGGTGCATCGGGGTGTCCCCACGCCAGGTGGCCTCGGATGCCAGTTTTCACTCGGTGACTTTCTCCGAGTCGGATCATCCCCGGGTGCTCATCACAGGTCAGCGTTCCTGTCATAGTTGTAATCCTCCTTCTCAGCTGAGCTCTCCTCCCCCCACAAAGAGCACAATTCTGGAAGTAAAAATTCCCCAAATACCCTGGAATTGCAATGATCTTTTCCATCGGGCGGTAAAAATGGGAATCCTGTGCAAACTTTCTTACTGTTTTAATTCCAGAACTCTTCTAAAACCAGTTCCTTGAGGAAAAAAGTGTAGAGCCTTCCTGACTCTCTGAGAAAATCATTCTAATTCCTGATGTGATGCAGATAACAATGGAATTCTGTATTTTGACCCCCCTTTTCCTCTGATTTTTGTCTCTTAGGTGGTCTTGGCCAGCTCGGGGTGGGACTTGCAAAGCTGCTGAGGTAGGTCACCATTCCCTGGCTTGCTGTGGGTGAGGAATTCCATCTTTAGCCATCACTTCTGGAAGCAATAGTTGTCTGGAAAGTTGTTTATAAAAGAATCCTAAATTTCAAATGCTATTTGTGCCTCTTAGCTTTGTAAATAATGGTTGGACTTGATGATCCTAAAGGTCTTTTCCTTAATGATTCTTAATGATTCTATAATTAAATTTTCACCATCATTTTATTTGTCCCTCCTGTGCTTGCTGTGGGTTCCTGACGTACTTTCTGAGTGTACATCAGTCACAATTCCCAAAATAACATAATTTTTGCCTAAGGGACTGTCTGCTGGGTTGTTTGCTTCCATTTAAATGGGAGTATTCAGAGTCTGAACCCTCAGAGTTTTCCTTCTTTTTCCTTCTCCTCTTCCCCCACCTCAAGCACAGCTACCCTGTTTTTTCCATTATCTCTTTTCAAGAAGTGTGAAATGCTCCAAGAGTTCTCCCTGATCTCCCGTCCTTGTCCATATCCAGCTCAGCTCCAGGGTCTCATTTGCTCACAGTCTTTGCTGGAGGGGATTTGGACTAAGACCAAAAGTGAGCAGACTCACTGCACTCTCTGTTGCAGTTTGAATGTTTTCTGCCATTTTTAGGATATATTTTAAAATTACACAAATATGGGGAGGCTGCAATGTGCTCCAATGCCTCAGACTTGCTCTCTCCAACAGCCTTGTGTTGATTAACACAAGGTCACTATTTCTGTCTTTTATTTGCTTTGCTGATATAGAAGCAGCCTGCAGTTACAACAAGCCCAGTGGCTTTTTGTTGTCTGCAGGGGAATAAATTATCCCTGGGTAAAATTTTCAGTAAGAAAAGGATAGGAAGGTCTCTTTTCTACACGTATTTTCACTTTCTAAAAAATTTCTCCATCTTTATATAGTCCTTGACTGCTACTAGAAGTGTTTTACCATTTTTTTAAGACGCTATGTTGACATTCAAAGGATTGTTGGGGTTTTTTTTTGTTTAGTGCAATAACTGATTTTATTGTGGAAATTGTTGTTCCTCTGCTATCACTCCTGCAAAACAAAATAGCAACGTAGCAACTGATGGATTATCTCAAAAAGCTGTGGACTCACTGTTCCATGTGGGTATTTTTACACAGGAAACGCTTTGGAAAGAACAATGTGATCTTGTCTGACATTAGAAAGCCTGCAGATAGTGTTTTTTATAGTGGTAAGTGACTGGGGAAGCACATGGAAAAAAAAAAGCTTGACTTTACCTCTGATGTTCATAAACTAATTATCAAAGTGATAAGTGGATTACGCTGACACGCTGCTGTTCAAACCTTCTGCACAATGCCTTCCTGCTTTGAAATCTTGCCAAGATCATGATTTCTTCTATTCTTCCCTTTTCCTAAATATTTCTCTTTGCATTTTTTCACTGCTGCTTTGCCTTGTTGCTGACCAAAATAACAACTTGAGGCACATCATGCTGCTGCTGTAAAAGGAGGTGCTTTCATTCTTTTGAAAGAAGTTGGAAGTGAAACTTGTGCTGTTTTTCCCTCCTCAGGGAATTTTTATTATAAGGTGGATATAAAGTAGGATTTTAGATTCTTTGATTTTCACTGGAAACTTGCTAAATTTTTTCCTCAACATTGCTGTTTAGTGATATATTTAGCTGGTAGAAACAGCAGCCTGAGCTTCATGCAGAACCTTCCTTCCATCCATCCTTCACAGCCAATTTCCCACTTCTTCCATCCCTTCCAGGTCCTTTTATCTTTGCTGATATCTTGGACTACAAGAACCTGCGGGAGATCGTGGTGAACAACCGGATCACGTGGCTCTTCCACTACAGTGCCCTGCTCAGTGCTGTGGGAGAGGCCAACGTGCCCTTGGCCAGAGCTGTAAATATCACTGGTATGTGGTGGGTTTGAGTGCAGAAAGATGTGTCAGGGAGGTTTAGGGTGGATATCAGGGAAAGGTTTTTTCCCCAGAGGGTGGTGGGGTACTGGAACAGCTCCCCAGGGAATGGTCGCAGCCCCAAGGCTGCCAGAGCTCCAGGAGATTTTGGATAATGCTGTCAGGGTGGGATTGTTGGGGTGTCTGTGCAGGGCCAGGAGTTGGATCAATGATCCTGATGGATCCCTTTGAGCTCAGGATATTCTATAATTCCTACAGTAACTTGAGAAAGCAGAAATATTCTGACAAATCATGTTGTTTTTGGTTTTTTCCCCCAGGTTTGCACAATATTCTGGATATTGCAGCTGAGCATAATTTGAGGCTCTTTGTTCCAAGCACAATTGGAGCCTTTGGACCCACCTCCCCTCGAGATCCAACTCCTGATCTCTGCATCCAGAGACCAAGGACAATCTATGGAGTCTCCAAGGTCCATGCTGAACTCATGGGAGAAGTGAGAACTTTTTATTTTATTCATTTCCTAAAAATCCTGGGAGAACTTTACTGTCACAGGTTTCCCAGAGAAGCTGTGGCTGCCCTGGATCCCTGGAAGTGTCCAAGGCCAGGCTGGACAGGGCTTGGAGCAACCTGGGATAGTGGAAGGTGTCCCTGCCCATGGCAGGGGGTGGAACTGGATGTTCTTTAAGGTCCCTTCCGACCTAGGCCATTCCATGATTCTGTGATTGTAACTTCATTGCTTTTGTAAGATTCCTCACTGTATCATTCTTTTCCCAGTCTCTCCTTCCTTCAGACTTTAGTACTCAGCAATAGTCTGAGGCAGCTCTGAAGGTCAAATATCTTTTCAGTTTCGTTGGGAAAAGCACAAAGAATGGGAAGCTGGCAAACAGCTGGCTTTTAGTAGAATTTCTTTCCCTGTGTTTTGTAGCTTTGGCCTCTCTGCCTTGTCTCAGTGCCCATGTGAATGGCACTGCAGAAAGGACAATGCACAAAGCCTTGTGACAGCAGGGACACAATGATGACTTCTGTTCCTCCTCTCCAAAAAAAGACTTTAAAGCCAAAGCCATGGGAATCTGCATATACACAACTTCTCTTTTGGCTTTGTAGTTACTTACAAACAACATTTTTAAAGCTGATATTTTTACACAGTTTCCTCACGTAGGTCTGAGGACTGTATTAGCCTGAAAAGTGTTGCAAACTTGGGAATGTGCAGTTCCTGAGCACCAGTTAGAGCTGCATGAGTAACCAATCCATGGCAAGAATCCATATTTACTGATGTGGATGTGAGCTGGAAAAGAGCAAGCAGCGAGATCAGCTGCCTGGCAGGGCATGGGGGTTTTTCAGGAGTTCCCTTCCTTTCATCCCTCTCCTGGGACAGCTGAATTCATCCTGTGGCAGATTTTTCCTGTGAAATCAGCGGCTGTGTGACCAACTCTTGGTGTGTGACCCTGTGTCTCTCCCCTCCCTTCCCAGTACTACCACTACAGGTATGGCCTGGACTTCCGCTGCCTCAGGTATCCAGGGATTATCTCTGCTGACTCCCAGCCTGGTGGAGGAACAACTGGTGAGTGACTGGTGAGGGCTGGACAGGGACTTCGGACAAGGGCAAGGGGGAATGGTTTCCCACTGCCAGAGGGCAGAGTTAGGTGGGATATTGGGAAGGAATTCCTCCCTGTGAGGGTGGTGAGGCCCTGGCACAGGTTGCCCAGAGAAGCTGTGGCTGCCCCTGGATCCCTGGAAGTGTCCAAGGCCAGGTTGGGGGACTTGGATCAACCTGGGGTAGTGAGTAGCATCACTTCCCATGGCAGAAGGGTTGGAACTGGATAGTTGTTAAGCTCCTTTCCAACCCAAACCACTCTGTGATTTCAGGATGAATAACACACAGTCCTGCTGCCAGATTTGAGACAGAAGACTTTGGGGGTGGTCTGAGCTTCGTTGACTGTCAGGAAAGTACACAGCACAGATCACACACATCCGTTATTCTCATCCCCAGATTATGCTGTCAAGATTTTCCACGATGCCATGAAAACTGGCAAATTCAAGTGTTACCTGAGGCCAGACACTCGGCTGCCCATGATGTACATCGATGACTGCCTGAAGGCCACGCTGGAGATCATGGAGGCTCCTGCAGAAGCCCTGACCATGAGGACCTACAACATCAGTGCCATGAGCTTCACTCCTGAGGAGCTGGCCCAGGAGGTGCAGAAGTATGTCCCTGAACTCGAGATGACCTACAACGTGGATCAAGTCAGGCAGGCCATAGGTTAGTGTCTTCCCTGGCAGCAGATAAGAAAAACACCAAGGGCAAAATGAAGTCCCTTTTCTTTTTAAGCACTTGCAAACTGCTCCTGTGCGGTTCAAGCCTTATGGTTTGATCCCTACTAAAGCTGAATTTCAAACATCTCAAAATTCAGAGAGATTTTTTCCTAAATCTCACCTTTCTTGCTTTTTTTTTTTTTATTCGTTCCCTGCAGCTGACAGCTGGCCCATGAACTTTGACGACAGCAATGCCCGCAGGGATTGGGGTTGGAAACACGATTATGACCTCCCCGAGCTGGTGACCACGATGTTTAGCTACCTTGGGTCTGACTCCAGGATTGCTCAAGCTAACTGAAATGCTTTCAGATGTTTCCAGATTTCCGCAGAGGACCAGGAAGAAATGGCTGAATTTTAGTTTCTAATTTTCTGAGTCTTAGAGCATGTCAGTTACTAATTTTCGTAAGTAGCGACAGAGTTGGGCAGAAACGTTCTGTAGCTGGAATGTCCTTTAGATAAACAACATCACTGGGTGCTGTCCCCAAACAGCACTGCTGACAAACACAGAATTCTTGAACTTTCACACTTAGGAAGAAAAAACACAAAAAAAAAAAAAACAGAAAAAAACACTTACTCCTGGCTGATGGCTCTCCAATCATTCCTGCCTCTTCCTCGGCAAACAACGTGAGATGGCATTGTCCAACCTGGCATTTCAGGCATATCCCGAAAAGTTAACGATAGGTTTTGCATTTTCCTGTGAAAAAACACAAAGCTGTAGTAAGATAAGATCCTTTCTACTCTTTGCTTACAAAAGAGACATCAGAAATGCTGTTTCATGTTTCCAAATTGCGGGGGGTCGTTGCAATTCTAGTTTGAAACCAAACTTTGGTCGATTGCTCCTATTTATATCTGTATTTAGTGCTGTCTAAGCATACACTTTTCTATACCTAGGGCATACAGAGTAGCATTCTTACAATGCTGCTTATAAATGTGAAGTGGAATAGGACTTGAATTCTCATGATGCTTTAAAAAAACCAAGGTTTACAAGCAAAGCTTTGTCCTGTTCTCTGCAAGTGCCGCTGCCTTCGGTGCAACCTCGGAGGGAGAGCTGAAATCCGAAGAGCTGCTCCATGGATGTGAGCCAGGGTGGGATTTCAGGCAGCCCAAGCCCCTGTCTGGGTTTATGAGCAGTACTTTTGGTTCTCCCAGCTGTTTGGTGTCCCTGCAGTGCAGGATGGCAGACTGCCTGGGGCAAGTTTTAAAGGTGGGCTGAGGGTGGAGCCTTATGTTAGAGTCATGTCAGCCTTGGAAATCTTGCCTGTTCACCCCCTTTTCCACATGCACTGTGTTTGTAAGTGCTGTTCACGTGTAACTCATACCCTTTTACTCTCCAGAGAGGGATCCAGAAGCTGAAAGCATCTCCTAGCTGCAGCTAAGGGCTGTTCTGCTCGTTGAGTTTCATGCACAGGACATTCTGGGATGAACAAGGGAGGTTTAGTAGATGCATGAGAGGAAGAGATGTCAGCTCAAAAGCTACTTAGGAGACTTCAGGAGATGACAAACTGGAGAGACAGGGAAGTCATTTTAGGTAAAATACCAATTTCCATGGATGTGAGTCTGAGCTGTTAGCTACTCTAGCTGTGAAACAGCCTCTGGGAGCTTTGGATTTTATTTTTTTTTTTCTCAAAGGAAAAATATCTTTCATTTTCAAAATGACTGGAAATTCCCTACAGGAAGCTCTCCATATTTTTTCTTGTCTTGTATACTCCAGTGGTGTGTGTAGGTAAACACATTCAAGTATTTTTATTTTTCTTTTGTCTACAACTTGTTTGCTTTGTTTTCTGTGATGGTGCTTTGGTGGTTGTGAGTCTGTTGCATTATCTGTAATTTGCCATGATCAGATTTTTGAATCTTTGTGCAGGAGTCCTGCAGGGAGTATGTTTCCTCATAAAAGTAACCTTCCAGTGAAGATTCTGTGGTGAAACCCAGTTATTGGAAACATTTGTTACACTTGTATCTTTTGGTTTTGTACTTTTATTGTTTCATCTGTGGACAAAGTAGGAATTTCCCAGGTATTTAAGCTCAAGGGTCGTGGTTGTTACTGAATCATTTTCATATTGTTTACACTGCTGAAAGGACAAGTTTTTAAACCTTGGCCACTGTCGTAACTCTCAAAAGCTCAAGTGTAATTTTTGGCCCAATGGGTCAGTGAAGTTTGCCCTCCCTTCATACCATGCAAGGAGAGACTGGCTGGGATTTGTCCTCTGCCCTGCCCAAAAGGATTGGATCCAGACTGGATTATCTCCCAGGGACCTGGAGCCAGCAGATGAAGGGCAGTAAAGGATCTGAAGTGTCTTATCCACTCCTCAATGCCTCTGTCCCACCCTTGGGAAGTGTAAAATAAAGAGCTGTTGATGGATCTCACTCCATTTCCTTATGTCACTCAACGTCCTGGGCTCTGATCTCCTCAGCCTCGTTCCCAGCTCCAGTTTAACTGGAAGCAACAAGAGTGAGGAGCAGGAATGTTCTTTTTTTCTGAAACACGCTGTCCCTGGTGGTGGAATTACACAAAAGCCTTGGAACAGCTGTCAGAACAAAGGTGAAATACAAACCTATGGCATTTTGAACAAAATTTTATATTTTTCCTGCCAAGATGTTGGCTTTATGTAGGACCAGCCATTTAAGTAACTTAAATTTTTCAAAATTGAAACAAACCATGTTCCAATAGAGAGTGGTCTGGAGGTAACTGTGGTGACAATCAGGGAATGTCATTCAATGTGTCTGCAAGGTCTGAGTCTTGTTTGAAATTCTCATTTTCAATCTGACCAATGCTCTGTACGTTTTTCCCCCATGTCTTTCACATTAACTTCTCTTGTATTTATGTCACTTTTTTTTTTCTGTATTAAACCAACCTGATGTGGTACAAACCTTTTGCTATCAGTTTGAAGTTTGACTTCTGGACAGAGACTGCCCTCAACAACACTTGAGCACTGTGGCTGTTAAATTACCTATTCAGGAAAAAAAAAAAAAAGAAAAAAAGGTTGTTAAGAATATTTTTTCAAACTGTTTTAAGTTGTGGGTGATGCCTACTTTAATAAAATCCTATGCAGATGGATCCTGGGTTTGTCATCCTTGGGTAAAGCAGGTGAGGGCAGTGCTGGGGACTCCTGGTCGGTGCTGGGGGAGCCAAGAGGGCTGGAGAGGGACGGGGGGCAAGGGATGGAGGGACAGGACAAGGAGCAACAGCTTCAAACTGCCAGAGGGGCAGGCTTAGATGGGATATTGGGATGGGATTCTTAGCTGTGAGGGTGGTGAGGCCCTGTTGAGCCTTGTTTCTGTGTCTGAGCAGGTCCTGTCTCCAGTTATTGCCCAACCTGTGATGGACAAGCTTGTGCAGGGATGGGTGAGGAGAGCATTCTCCTCATAACTCCCCACAGACCCACCCTGCCTCCTTAATCCATGGATAAACCCTCCCTGCAGGTGAAACCAGGCCTTTCCCTCCTCCCACACCGCAGCTTTCCAATGATGGGAACCTCCAGTGGAGAAAACTCCTCTTGACCACGATATAATGACTAACGTGACCATTGTGCTTCTTGTGGAATGGGAGGGTGTTGCAGCACAGCGCTCTTCCCAGCTGCTTTCCTCGATCCTTGGTTTGGATCTTGTTGAGTCCTGTTTGTCACATGCCCAGCCTGGCTTTTGGAAGTGCCAGAGGTGACAGAGCTGCTGCAGCTGGAGCCAGGCTGGAGAGCTGGGGGTGTTCAGCTGCAGAAGAGAAGGATCCAGGGAGACCTCGGAGCTCCTGCCAGTGCCTAAAGGGGCTCCAGGAGAGCTGGAGAGGGACTTGGGACAAGGGATGGAGGGACAGGACTAGGGACAATGGCCTTAAAGTGTAGGATGATGGTTTTAGATGGGATATTGGGAAGGAATTCTTGGCTGTGAGGCTGCTGAGGCCCTGGCACAGGTTGCCCAGAGAAGCTGTGGCTGTCCCTGGATCCCTGGAAGTGTCCACAGGCTGGATGGGGCTTGGAACTGCTTTCTCCTCTTGGCTGCTTAAGACATAAAACAGGTGCTGGAAGAGGAGGAAGCTCCTTCCCTCAGTGGAAAGGTGTGAGGGATGTGAGGGATTAACCCCTGTGCTTTTGGAAAACCCCTCCTGCCGCTCCTTGGGATGGAATCAACTAACAACTAATCTAATAATCTGACTAACTAACTAAGAATCAAACCAACACAGTTTGTCAGGAGCTCTGTGCTCCTGCAGGGAAGA
>VZRM01004119.1:964631-1015409 GCA_013397955.1 Grantiella picta | reverse complement strand
GGGGGGCAGGAGTACAAATGAAATTGCCAGTTATAAAAACTTACAACCTTTATTCATTTTTGTAGTTCACAGGTAAAGGAGCGTAAGTCTAGGCACAATATGTATGGCCATTAGAGTTGTCTTCATATTCTCTTTGTGAAACCAACATAGACATTCATTTTTTACTTCGAGATCAGTTAAAAAATCTCCCACTTCACCCCAAAAATAGTGTTTAAAAAACTCCGGGGAAATAATTGCTTCATTTTTTGTTGTTTTACTCTGTTTCCAAGTGTTAGTGGTAATGATGGCAATGAAGACCACTTTTAAGCCTAATGGGGTCTGTGTGTGCATTGTAGTATTTCTATTTCATACCATGAATTGTGTATGGATGGGGCCAGTCTGTGGTGCCTGTTTTTGCATACTTGCTTCTGGAAGATGAAAATCTGGCTATGTAGACTAAAAAGGGTTGTTTTCCTGAGCAATGCTACTATTCAAATGATCAAAGTCTTGTGATATAGGATGCATTTTAGATACATTTTCAGCCTACCTGTACAAAGTATATTTTCCTGAGTTGTATACAAATTTTTTACAAAACATTCTGGACCTTGCTTGAGGTTCAATTTAGCACATTCCTAAAATTATTATATTAGCACAGAATATTATACTTTGGCTGATTTTAAAATTTTACTGTGAGAATAACGGCTCAGGCCTCTGAAATGTAGACTCTGATAGAATTGCCAGAGAAGTGAATCGTTCTCTTCCCTTTAAATTCGTGTGCTTATTGGTAATGGAGGAATAGTGGTGCTCAGCAGAGTGTATAGGCTCAGGTAGAGCTAATACTAGCTTGCAATGCAACACAGGGACAGAGATTTCCTGCAGAATTCCATTTCCTTTTGACTTTATATGTCTCAGTCTACCAGTACATTTTGTGGTTTTTATTCCCTATGAGGCAGTCCTAATTTGGAGAATTTTTCTCCATGAATGGCTTGAAGGGATTTATATTCTCTCCCGAAGAGGATGTACATCTATTATGCGAAACTTCCATCTTCCTTTGTATTTTAGGTAATAAAATACAGAGGAGATATTCACTGAGTCTGGCAATTTTGTTTTTCTGCTTTGTTTTGCATTTTGAAAACTGCATCACTTAGTTTTTTCCCCTCTTACGTGACAGGTGTGACAGTTGAGACAAATTGCTGTCACCTCAGTGTTCTGTTATTAGTATTCAGGATCTGCTTGGTCTTTCTTGAAGTGTCCTTGGTCAATGTATTTTTGTTAAGGTTGAACATTTTTTTCTCATCTCCATCAGATCTCAATGGCTGCAGAAGGAATTGTAATTCTCTGAGATTTTGATCCTTGTGGTTTTACCTGCAGGCAGCTAAATAGCACAGGAAAGCTTTTAGAAAATTAACTTAATCCCAGCCAAAATCGGGACACTGTGGACTCATTTTGTTGTGTACATTCTAATGTTTTATTCTGTACCACTTAGAGTACAGTAGTTGCTGAAACTTGGGTTCTCTAGCCAGCTTCTTTGAGTCAGTGAATAAAACTGCTAAAGAAAATTCTTAGTTTTTGAGGTAATTCTTTCTTTGTGGGTAAAATTAACCCACAAAGATTGTATATAGATGTATATATGCAAACCAATAAATAATATTAAATTTAGGCTTATGTAAAAATACATATCTGGGCCTGCTAGGGAGATGAGATTAAAACATCATGAGGAAATCACAAAATATTATTGGGAAATTCCAGAATACTTAAAACAAGAAAAAAACAACCCCGAGACCCCAAACCAATGAATTTTAGCTTTGGTGGAAAAAAATGATAAAAAGCTTGGGTGGAGTAGGACAAAAAAATGTTTCAAGTAGTTGAAGAGGATAAGAACATTGGGGTTTATACTTGACTAGAAGAGATGTATGAAAAGAAAAATCCTAGAAGTTCTTGAGGTTCTTAAGGGAAGAATGAGAATAGCCTAATTCCTTCTGCCTCTGCTCTAACTTTCCGCCTTTTCTTGCTGTTTCAGTGTGGAGAAGTTGCTATATTATGCCCCTTCCTTTTAGTAGATACCTGTTTGTTAAAAAAATAACCTTCCAAAGGAAGGATGTATTAAAGGAACCTTGATGTTTTTTTGTTGTGCGGTTGAGATTAAGTTTTCATCTCTGTTTTGAATCTCTGCAGGGAGTATTTGTATCAGTGTGAACACTAAATGACCAGTTCAGACTTGCCTATGGAAAAAAGTTCCTTGATTTCCTGTTAATCCTCTCTGCTGATAATCAAAATTGGTCTGCCCTGGGCAGCTTTTGAAAATGTTTTGGTGATCTGGATTTTCTTGACTGCTAATAAGATGCAGGAAAAGACATCAAATAGCTTTGGGATACATTTCAAAGAAGCGGCTTTTAATAGCATTTTAACTGCATTTGCAGGCAATAGCACCATTTTCTTAATAGCACCGTTTTCTTAAATGTAGAATCTTATCAATTGAACTATTTTCAATTTCCTCCACTGACATCTAGTATCAACTCTCAAATACACCTCATACCATTATGACAGTCATAGCAATTCCGCCAGTCTAATAAGTATACAAATATTTCCTTAATTCACAGTTTGAAAACGATGCCTTTGAACAGTCTTCCAGGCATGGTTTTATGGGCTAATTCACAGAATTGTATACATATCTGTAGGCCTTTTGATGACTTACTATATTTTGGGAATGCACAGTTATTTGCTTGTGACTGGAAATCCAAAAATGTTTTCATTTTAATAGAGTTGATATTAAACCAAAAGGAAAAAGTTACATTCCTGGTAAATTATCTGGTACATAAAATTATTAAAATATGTGTGGCTAAAGTAACACTAAGTTTCCCTATAGATAGATATATAAACATATAGTGCTGCTTATTTCCAGGACAGGATGGTGTGGCATTTCTGATTTAAGGCCTAATAGGAGAGCCATGCCTGTCTTTCAGCTGACTTCAGTAGGTACTTGAGCAACTCAGCATCATGTTAGACAACTAAGAACACTGACCTGTTTAAATAACAGAGGTAACTTTACCTCATAGCATCAATTTGTGAAACTGTAGGATTAAGCTAGACATTGTGTACCAAGGGTCAGGCAAGAGGTGAGCTCTGTAGAAAACTGCTGCTGTGTCATGGAAACAAAATAATTTGCATTTGCCAGTGCATAATAACTCATGCAATTTTTATAACGACATAATATTTCTTTCAATTCTATTTCTTCTGCTGAGAATATGAACTGTGTTCAATGGTCTGCCTGAAGTAACATCCTGCCTGAAGTAACATCATTATTATATTTCAGTTCTACCTTATTTGCTATTATAGTGAATAATGGAAATTGTAGTTATCTGGTGCAGTTACATTAGTAAAAGTCCATAGAAGAGGCATGTAGCATAGCCAGCAAAAGACAAAGCTGCTGGGGAAGTGTGTCCCTCTCTCTTCATCTCACTCCCTCCCTTTTCATGGAATCACAGAATGGTTTGGGTTGGAAGGGACCTTAAAGGTCATCTGGTTCCAATGCTCTTGCCAGGGGCAGGTGTGCCACCCGCTAGGCTGGGCTCCTCCAAGCTCCATCCAGCACGACCCTGGTCCCTTCTGGTGGCAGACAGGTGCAATGTCCTTGTGTCACCTAGCAGGTCTGCTTTTGCTCTGTCACTCTGTGGAGCACACTTTATGCACTAGAAACTCCACTGCTGAGGATAATCTTCCTTTCGTTGCTTAACCAGATATCAGCTACTAACCACCTCTACAAAGCTTATCTAAGGCCATCAAGCGCCTGTTTTTACCTATGAGTACTTTTCCAGAGTGGGCTTACAAATTCTGTATTTAAATGCATCATAATAAGTCAAATTAAATATCTGAAATGGTCTAAACAAGTGTACAAGACAAATCAGTTTTGTTGTGGACAGTATGGAATTCTAATGGTGGACTAGTAGATGATTTATTGTTTTACAGTAGTAAGTTAGTAGTTGATAAAAAAGACTGAATTATGAACATTTTTTGATGAGACAGGTACTCAGCAAGTAGAGTACTCACATGCTCTAGGGAGAAAGGAATAATACCTCTGTAGCCATACAGAGAAAAATGTCCAGCAGGGGGAAAAGAGACTAAAAATGAACTCTGAGAGTGGGTGTCATTGATGGATGAGAAGAAAAATCCCTTAAGAAATATAATCAGAGTTCTATCAGGAGGAATGGATGACCCTGTGACTCAGGCAATTCTAATGCAAGTAGTTGTAAAATAATATATCTCTGTAAATCAATATGAAGAAAGAAAAAAAAGCATAAAGTTTAAACCCAGAAAAATAGGAAAGTAAGATGTCACAAAGCAAATAATTTCAGATTTGCTGATTGCAACCTGCAGTGCAGTTCATTGTATGGATGCAAATAACATCCAAGCCTTGAGCAGGGAAAGGGATTTTGGAATCTCAAGAATAATGTTGTCTTACACTATACTTTGTGATTCATATGCAGAGTTGTTCTATATTTAAAAAAGATCTTTGAAAGAGCCATTTCTGAGTTCTTAATCCTTCATGTCATCTTTCAAAAATAACAACAATGTTATTTTGACTATATACCTGAGAGCAGTAAACATGGAAGTATCCAAGATGTCCCTTGGCAGATCAATTAATATAAGATCCAAGAGGAAAAGCAATTGCAGGAAAACTACATGAGATCATTAATTGAATAGCCAGTCACTCTCTGTATACTACCATAATCCTTTATCTGGAATTTGTAATTTATGTGCTAGTGATTCTTTCAATAAATTAATTAGATAAAACACCCTTATGTTCCTACCACATTTAAAATCAAGAATTTCTGAAAGCGAAGTCTGCTTTTGTGCAGTGCTGGTTTGATGCTGCATGGCAAAATGGACTTTGAAAATGGAATGCAATTTTTTTAGGCTTTTCCCTGTAATTTAGATGAGAGAGAATAGGTGTGGTCACATTTGTTGAGTAATTTTTATATGGAAGCTACTAATGTTCAAACATAAAACATACTAGGCTGACCTTTTGTGTAAGAATTGTAATTTTATGCATGGAAAAATATTGTTAGATTTGTTTCCAGGGAATAGATCAAATTTATGACAAATATTTGACTAATAAGTACAAGATATGCGAAGTACATTTGCCAACATCCATTTCATATTCTGTGGTACCTTATGCAAGGTGAAACTGTTAATTTTTGTAGTTAGAGTTAATGATTCTCATAATTTCTAAATTGTTTATGAGTTGCAAATGTCCATGATAAGTCAGCTGAAGTTTCATTTTATAAATTTGAAGGAACTATTTGACTTGAACTGGTGATCAGATGCTTGGATTTTGCTTGCTTGCTTAGTGGTTTATGACCTGAAGAATATTACCTTGATGATGTTTCCATATGGAATATATTTTTTCCTCACAGCAGATTTAATGATACTGAAGAAGTTTGAAAAATGAATATGCATGGGTTTTGTGATGATGTCACGAAGGATGATTACAAAATATGTTTTCAGATAGCAGTAAAAATGGCATTGCAGAGGAAGATTTAATTCTGTATTTCTGCTTAATAATACAGCCTAGTTTACTGTTTCAGACACATTGTTACAAGTGTTATCCAGCATTTTTTTTTTTGCTTTAGAAAGAAAGCTTTGAATTTTGTGTACGTACTCCAGTTTTTTGTCCTTTTCAAAAATTGCTCAGTTTTGTGTGAACCTATTGGTTAACTTGCACTGTTGCATGCTTAGTGGAAGTTAAATTTGGCACAAAATGTCTCCAAAGATTTAATATGAACAGAATGTGCTGAGGTCCAGAGATTGAAGGTTTGCACAGGTATCTATTTTGTTATTAAGTTCCTGCTGGAATTAGAATAAAAAAGTAAGGAGTAGGTATCCCTGCAACTACTCACAACACTATAGAATTATAGAACAATTTGGATTGGAAGAGACCTTAAGATCAACTAGTTCCAACCTCCCTGCCGTGGGAAGGATGCTATTCACCAGACCAGGTTGCTCAGGGCCCCATCCAGCCTGGCCCTAAACACAGAATCACAGAATGTGCTGAGTTGGAAGGAACCCGCAACTTTCATCAAAGTCCAGCTCCTGGCCTTGCACCGGACAGCCCAAGAAATACACCATGTGCCTGAGAATGTTGTCCGGACATGTCTTGAACTCTGTCAAGCTTGGTGCTATGACCAGGTCCTGGGGAGCTGTTCCAGTGCCCAACCACCCTTTGGGTGAAAAACCCTTTTCCTAATATTTAACCTAAACCTCCTCTGACACAACTTCAGGCCATTCCCTCAGGTCCTGTCTCTGTCACCACAGAGATCAGTGCCTCATCTTCCCTTCGTGAAGAAGTTGTTGGCTGGGATGAGGTCCCCTCTCAGTCTCCTCCAGGCCGCAGAGACCAAGTGACCTCAGACACCACTCATATGGCTTCCTCTCAAGGCCCTTCACCATCTTCGTTGCCCTTCTTTGCACATTCTCTAATAGTCTAAAGTCTTTTTTATATTGTGGTGCGTAAAACTGCACACAGGATGAGTGTAGAGTGGGACAATCCTCTCCCTTGCCTGGCTGGCAATGCTGTGCCTGATGCACCCCAGGTTGCCCCTCCTGGTTGCCAGGGCACTGCTGACTCATGTTCAACTTTCTGTTGACCAGAACCCTCAGGTGCCTTCCTGCAGTGCAGCTCTCCAGCCTCTCAGATCCCAGTCTGTCTGTACATCCAGGGATTGGCCATCCACAACCTCTATGCAGAACCCATTCAGTGCTTCACCACACTCATAGCAAAGAATTTCTTCCTAACATCTGATCTAAACCTGTCATCACAGTTTAAAACCATTGCCCCTTTTTATTGTCACTATCTGGCTGTATAAAAGGTCCTCCTCCATCATTTTTATAGATACTTACCATATAACTTGAAAGTATTTCTTCCAATGGGATGGCACAAATAGACACAGCATTAGTAATTCTGATAAATCCTCATCCTCAGTGACAAAGTTCTCATGTCTATGTTTTTTTTGGCTTTGGTTTTTCCTTGTATGGGCATAATCCTATTAAAATATCTGTACAAGGAAATGTGTATACAACTGCAGAGTGATACAGTTGATGTTCCTTTAACAATAAATACTATGTAAAATACCATGGTGTTGACTTTTTGGGGGATAGTTAGTTTTTTTGAGTTTTTTTGGTTGGTTGGTTGATTTATTTTGTCTGGTTTTCTTCCTGTTTTTCTACTAATGTGCTTGGGAAAACTAGCTTGCAATGACAGCTGCTCTCTGTGCACAGCATAAAATGCATCTGTCCTATGAGAGTAACCATTTAATTTCTCTTAGTACCAACTAGATGAAATGTTAAGTTTGCTCTATAATCTAGGTTAAAATATTTTAATTATTTCATACTTTTTTCTAATTATATTTCAAATATTCTATACCTTAAAATTTGCAAGTTACAAATATGTCATAAAATCTATGGAAGTTAGGATTGTAGGGAACTAGTTGTTGGTTTTTAATTTTTTTTTTGATTAATTGCTTTGAGTTAAGAAGTAATCACTGACTGTAAGACAAGTTCATGTTCCTTTCTTTTGTTCAATACACACATACTAATTACAGTATAAGAAACATAGTTCAGTATGTAAATTCCTTATTCAAATTGTCCTGTGATTATTGCAGTTTTAGACAGCAGATTATATGTTTGCTGTTGTCAGAGATGTAAATGTTACTGGGAGATTTTTGGGTTCCCCGGAATGTATCTGAATCTCTCCCCTGATGGACTCATCACTGCAGTGGGATTTAATAGGCTGTTGCCTCTGTCTCCTGGCTTGCAGTAGGAGTCACAGAAAGCTGACTCAGCTGAAGTCACTGAGCGTTACTGTTATGGCCAGTAAATTCCATCACAGGGGGGAGGAAAGAAGCCCTAAGGAGGCAAAAGTAATACCATGTATCACATCACTTGTTTCAATGTCAATTGGCATCACTTCATAAGTACTTGATGTATTCTATGTCCTTACACCATCAGTTTATAGGAGTTAAAATTACATCTTTATAACTTAAATCCAGTCTCCACTGTTGGAAGAAACCAGTTTGAAATGATTGTGTGTTCTCTGGGCAGAGACTATGGCTTTGGTGGGAAGGGATTTTGAGAGGGAGTAGAAAAATATTATTTATTAACTTTTCAATTGATACTGGCTCAGAAAACTCTCGAAAGTAAAGTAATATTTTGGTATAATAGCCCTGTAATATGTATAATGAAGTTACCCTCCCATTAACTTGTTTATGGCTTGGGGTTTTTTCAGTTCATTTTGACTAGTTTTCATCAAAAAACATTGACTAGTGGGGGCATTGACTGGGTATAAACTTCACTAGAAGTTATTTGTTATTTCTAGCAACATGTAGTTTACATGTTGAATGTAGTGAAAGAGTAAATTATTTGGAACAGAAAACTTCTTTAGAACTGGCACAATGGAACCTTTTTCAACTCCAGACTTAGGATCATTAAAATGCTTACTGATGCTGAATTTAATAGTAAATTGTATTTTACAAGTCAAAAAGACACAAAAGTCTTGGGAATTATAAAGCATATATTTTTCCATAAACTAGTATTTTTCATCTTACTTAGAATTATTTTAAATGTACCTGTCCTCAGACTAAAAGATAAATGGTAGAATGTTGTTTTGCTTCAACAGTTTCATGTTCCAAATCTTGCACAGCTAATAGCTAGCAAATATAGAAATAATCAAGGCTTACTTTGGCTGATATATTTAATAATGTCTTGCTTTAATAAAGCCATCCCTCTCAAAGCTACCACATGACCTATGCTTCTGATACTTTCTCAGTGTATACGAGTGTAGCTATCCAACTGTAAAATGGGTTATTTATTGTAATTTTACATGGAAATTTAAGGATACCAACTGAAAACTTAAGTTTTTTAATAGCATTTTTATTTCTCTATGACACATGCATTCATAACTATGTTTCTTGACATTCCAAGCAATCTACACAATTGTGACTTTATAGCTCCCCTTCTCTTTTATTTGAGCATTAAATATTAGTACTATTTGTCAAATCAGAACTGTTTGCTGGGGTGGGGGAGAGATTGGTTTTATTCCTCTGTGCACTTACGCAGTTAGCCTCCTTGGCTGGTTTATCTTTCATTTTTCCTTTATGATAATTTCTTTTTCATTTCCCTTGCATATTGCTTTGTCCATTTGGTTTTTCATTATTCATCAATGAAAAATGTACTTTGTTTAGGAATTTTTATTTGTGGTTTGCTCTTTTTCAGCTAACTTTCATGCCTGGGTAGCTTTTTTCTTTTTCATTTGGCCTAATATCATCTTCAATTTTTTCTAAATCTGGACATAATCTGAAGTAGCAGTGAATCTTCAGGGCTGAGAAACAAAAAAGCTGTAGTTGCTGAGTCTGGAAAAGCAAAGACTTTAAAAAATCTCTATTTTTTAAAATATTTTTCTGTGGCTTAGCTCTTTTGTTCAGTGAGTGGGTGCTATAGCACGTACCTCACCAACTTACTGTATGAAAATTATTGTTGGCACTGCATATAATATAGTAAGATCAATTAAGTGAGATTATGCATTTATGTAGTTTCATAATAGTGGATACTTCTCAAAAAGACCTGCAAGAAATAGAAGATGGATATAGTCATTCTACTAGGTATGTCTTCCCAGATTCTGGTAACTAGGAATTCATGGACTTGGAGCTCCCAGCTGGCCTGTTCTGAAGCTAATCCAATTTATGCTTTTGTTTTATGAAACATTCTGTAAGAAGGAATTTTTAAATTGAATTGTACCATATATGGAAAGGTTTTCCTTTTGGGTTTTAAATCTACTGCTTCGACAATTTATTTTCAATTCCATTCTTTGAGAGAGACAGATAATTCATGGCATGGCTATACCCCACATCACTCTGTGTGAGTCTGAGATTCTCAAGCTACTGAAATGCTTTTTCTATGCCAAATCCTAACAATTAATAATTTTTCTAAGGTACACTGGGAAATTGTCCTCTCAAAATATAGCTGATTAAAATCTGTTTTACTTGTCTCACTGTTACTTTTCTCTTTTAGTTTTTATTGTTAATACAGTATTGTATAGTAATTAGCTTCAGCATATAAAACTCTAGGGGACTTGGGCAACATACGTATGTAATTTTCAAAGTGTCTTAGTTCTCTTTGCTAATAGAGAAATGTTGTTGTATAGGATTTTGGTTCTGAGGTTTATTTTGGTGTTTAGATAGATTTTCCATAAATAATTGTGGGAAATTACATTTAAACAACAACAGGAAGTAGTATAAAATTAAAATCTATGGTGGTAGCACAAACAATGTGTTGAAAAGATTCATTTAAACAAATAATGGCAGAAGAAGGGATATTGATAAGGCATGACAGTCAAAAAATACTCAAGCTCTGTAGGTAGACTAGCAAGAAACAGACAATTGCAATATTGCAATTGTAACCACACATTTCCTCTAATCACAGCCAACTCCACCCCAATCCCTTAGAGAGTAAGGACCGACTGAGTTCTTTGTTGTATTTCACTGTCCCTCTAGAATTTTAGTTTAACATTTTAATGCAAAAAATAAGTCTGTGCGTTTCTTTAGACAGGGACCTGAGAGCTTGTTGCTGCCAAAGTATGTGACTCACAAATGTCCTGAGTTAAATTGCTTGGAATCTGTCTGGCATAGAATCATAATTTTGATTTTCGCATATTTCACCTGTAGGGACTCCTTTTGCTAGATGTATTCAGAGCTCTGTTGAAGCAGCTGTAAAGTTCATTGAAATGGGAGTGTTGGTTTCTTTCTTGCACTCATCATGTGGCAGGAAACAAGAATCCCCTTCTGCTTCATTTGGGGTGTAGACTACCTCAAGAACTGTGGCACACTTTGTTAAATTTGAGGGTTGACCTATTCTTGTTGAAAGACTCTTACAAAGCCATTGTGCCAGCCAATGGGTCAGAAATAGTCTCTAGGTTGCTAGTTGAAGCACTGATGTGGGAGGATCAAGTCCTAATCCTTATTCTAGGTACTGTTTTAACTATGGAAGTTCAACTGAAAAGATAAAAAGGTAGATTTTTCATAATACTCTCAATTCTCTTAGCTGAAGATTTTTCCTGAAGATGTGGCATCTGAGAAGGAATAATTTGTCCAAAGGAAGTGTCACATTTTAATTTTTTTTTACACTACATCTGTGAATATCTCAATTGTACAAAATATTCCCCACTGTTTTAGTTATTAAAGCCACACTCCATTTCTGGATCCTTTGTGAGTCTGAAGGCTTTTGTAAACAGAATCTATATTAATTTGGAGAGTTTAATACTGATTTTAAATGGTGTAACTAAGGCCAAAATGTGGTCCCAAATGTGCTTTGATATGAATGTGGGGGTTATGATAGAATCTCTCGAAATTCCTTAAATATGACTATTAGAGCTAAAAGCTTTAGGGATACAGTTAGCTGGCTTGCCATAATTAAAGCAGTTTCTTATTGTAATCTGCCTTTAGTCAGGCATACCTGAGAGCTGAAATTAACCTTTTTAAAATTCTCATCTTTCATGCCTGAGAGGCTCTTGAAGTGTGAGTGTATTAGAATGACTTTTTTGCTTATTTTTTTCTGCATTAGAGATTTTTTTTCTTTTCACTGACTTGTTTAAGTCAGTTCTCTCTAAAGTATGTCTTTTGTATATGTACTTTTCAGTCTGGATGAGCTAATTACTTTCAGAATAAAGTGAACTTAGTTTGTAAGAAAGCTAGACCTTGATCTTGATTTGGATTATTTTTTTTCTAGTTCTGTTCTCATTTCCACTTATAATAACTTTTTGCTATTACTGATAGTAGAAATTCCAGTCAGAATACCTTCAAATACACACTTGCTATTGAAAAATATATTTTGTAAAAACAGGTGCTACAGACACAAACTGCTAAAGAGCAGATGCCCTGAGATAACATTTCTCAGTGCTTCAATTGATAATTTTGTTTAGGAATTTCTGATATTCATGAATTCTCTTTGCTTTTTGCACTGGTTTCCTTTTCTCAGGCATTAATACATTGCTATTTGCTGCTTTATCCTAATAATTTCTCTGCCCTGGGTGTCTCTTGGCTTCCTTGAGTGTGTAAAGTCCTGGACTACCCTAGTTTTAAATTCTCCAGAGAAGCTTTTCTCAGTATCACAGAGAGGTAATTGCAGTAAGTATTCTTACTCTAGTCTTAGAATATTTTCCCTTTTATTTAAATGTTTCATTTCTTTTACCTTTAATGTTGTGGTTTTTGTTGTTTCATATGGCAATTTAATCCTCTTCAACATTATTTAACCTTACTGTTGTATTTTTTTTTTTTTTTTGGTCCTTGCTGAGGCGAGTAGTTCATATTTAGTTCACCTAAATCTCATAACATAAAATTCCCTGAGGTGTTTAAATTCTTTACTGTTCTTTAAGTCTGTTCTAATTTGATGATAATTTTCTGGTGATATGCCCAGAACTGAACATGCTGTTAGAGAAGCAGCTGTAGAAGTGCAGGATACCAAGTACTGAAAGGCTTTTGTATGAATCTTTTAATATGCACAGCCTAACGCAGCAAAGGCTTTCTTATGAGCAATCCACACCAGTAAAATATATTGTATTCTCTCTTAATTTCCCTGATTTTATGTTTCTCTGAAAATTTCTTTTTCTTCAAAAACTTTTCCAAATTACTTTTCCCAGTCTAATGCAATGTCATTATCTTCAGGTTGTTTTGAAAATCTTTGTTGCATTGATATTTGCTTTATCTCTGGTGTGATTTATGTATTCTTCAGTTTATTACTTATTGAATCTTCTAGGTTATTACTGAGGATGCTGAGTACTAGGCCTAGTAAAGGTCTGTATATCATCCTAGATGGGGCCCTTCACTGTTCATAACACACCATGTCTTAAAACTCTGTAGAGTGTGGATTGTTAACATTTTCTTCCCTTATGAATTCTAGTAAGTGTGAATTAACTTTGTAACTGTGCTAAATCACTCACTGGAATAGGAAAAGTTTACATTCATTAGACGGCTTTGTTTTCCTTTTCTCTGTCCTCCTCTGAATAACAATGAAATTCAATCAGAAATCTTATTTCAAAATTGAATGACTGTTTTCTTCCCTGTGGATTGACACAGATTTTTCCCCTTAATTTTAAAATTAACATTACATACTGGTTTCTCATACTACTTTCTCTTATTATCAATGCAGTATATTAGGTTGGGTTTGATACAAATGACTGAACATATGTTTTCAGATCAAATTCTCTAAAGTGAACAAGCATATCCTTACATCAGTTCCAGAAAAAGAAAACAAGATTCTTCCTCTCTAACCAGTGTGGTATGTCCCCTGTCATTATAAGCAGAATATAGTTTTCAAGGCTAGGTAGTCATTTATTCAGAATATAACTTCATTTTTCATCATTGAAGATGCATACATAAGACTTTCCAAGGTATATTTAGTTACACATAAGTGGGTAGTCTAGTCTAGAAATTTCTACTTGGACACTTTCCTGTGAGAATAATGAGCTCTCTTCTCCTCTTCCATATGCCCTCTCACAGCTAATTCTTTGATCTTTCATGAGAAGAGGTGGAAAGAAGGTGATACTTAAGTAAAAAGCCAGCTTAGGAAAGGAACAAACATAAAATGCCTTCCAAGTACAAAGTTTTGATTTTTGTCTGAACATGTAAAACTCTTTAATATATTATACTGAGGCAGAGGTGCTAAGCTGCTCATTTGTTTGAGCCTGAGCATTTTTTTCCCCTGAGAACTGTCTGTATTGTAGACTTAATGATGTGGATTAGCACTTGTTCCTTTAATACAAGATTGGATTGATTATGTCCACTGAAGTCAAATTAAATTCAAACTAAATAACATTAGCTTACACTTAAAAGAAGAAATTTCTAGAAGAAATAAAATGCTTAAAATATTAAAGACATAGAGAAAACTACAAAGGATGACTAAAGTTTATTTTTTTCTAGAAATAAACTAGAACCAGTTAATATGTGCTACCATGTTGCTCCTCTGTAGCCGGGCTGGATTTCTCAGGTGCATGAAGGACATTTCTTCTGCATGCTCAGAGCAGCAGTAACAGTGACATGTAACCTCTCACTTAGAAGGAATAAAGGACATATTTGTCCATAAGTTTCAAAGTTTTTCCTAGAATGTGAAAGGAAAAATAGCAGCTCAATGTTGGATTATAGATTCCAGTGACTCTTCAAATTGAATGTCTTTCTGGCCCATCCTCTATCATACAATCAGTCCCTTCTCATGCAGTAGTACCTTACCTGGCTGCAACAATTCCAGTCTATTCCTCTTATAATTCTCTGCTGATCAAAGCTGCCANACAAAAGCTCCTTACCCTTTTGTCTCACCAGCAGGACGCTTTCTCCTTTATTATATGTGGACAAGAAAAACACTGAAATGACAGTTGCAACTCAGCTTGGTTCTAGATCTCTTCCCATAATGTCCTTTAGCCTTCGGAATAAAGCAATTAAGAATTGGAAGGAATTAATCCCTTTGTGGTACATAGCCTCCCTGGTTGTGAGGCATGCTTGTTGAAGTGGAAATCTCGCTATTCAGCCACCAGTCAATAAAATCTATGTTGAATATATTAATTTTTAAAATTTTTACACTGAGTAATGCTGGAGGAATTATTGACAGGAAAAGGAAGCTTTGTAGTTGCAGAAGGGACATTCCATTCCCAGTCAGGTTTCAGGTGAATGTACTGGAGAAAATTTTTTGTATTTATGGAAACAAAAATGCTCCAGAAATTATAGGAAAGCTGTAAAAAACCGTTAAAACTTGTGGATTTTGCATATATTATCATATAAAGCAAAAAATGGTCATTGTTAAGCTTTTAAAAGGAGGAAAATAAAAAACAATATTGCAGTCCAAATGCTTAAATTTTGGCATGGTTGGAATAGCATAAAACAGGATGTATCATGGAAAATGCTAAACTAATAACTACAGAGAATGACCTTAATAGCAACTGTCCCTTGTCAATGAAGTAATGGCAGTAGTATTTAGCTCAATTTCTATTTGCAAAATACTACAGTTATTTAATAGTTTTGATAGAGGGGAAAACAATTCTTGTCTAATGCTCTTGAATTACTTTGTATTTTCTCTTAGGACTAAGTAAAGGAACCCTTTACAAGGATGAAGAGCTTAGAACTCAAAAGAGTTGCTTCAGTCCTGTAGAAAGAGCTGACAGTCCCTTGTTATGTATTCTGAATATAAATGACATGACTAAAAGAAGAAACCTTTCGGAAGGGTGGAAACTGGAGAATACAAAATGTTTCTACCATGGAATCCTGTTAGCCAGGAGGACAGATAAATCATAATATAGTTTTCATAGAATAAAATTTCAATCCAGGATTCTAGAAACTACAGGGAATTTTCTTTTTTATCTCTTCTCTCAGTGCAATATATCTGACAAATTTCTCATGTTTTTTTGACCACTCGGAGTCATGCAACTCTAAAAGATCTTTTAAAAATAAACCTATTTATATAATGGAGGGGGGAAAAAATGGACAGATATCCTCATGAGATCAGCATTGACCTTTAGAGACTTAGTCCCTACAGGAGAACTAGGCTTTTTGCCATTTTTTTGGTAATTTTGCAGTTCAATAGGAAGGGATCCTTTCAGAAGCTTTCTTCATTGCTACTGAAGATTATCTGTAATTAAGTAAAAATGAGATGGAATGAACATACAGCAAAAGACTGTAAACATGTTTACACATTTTGATAAACATTCCTGCATTTTTTTTCCTCTTGTAGCATTGATTCATCTGCATCATACTAAATGGAAATGAGCAAGATGTAAAATTAATCCACCCTTGTAACTATCTGAAGAGAGAGTAATTATCTGATGCTTACAAGCTGTTTCTAGAATAGATCCTTTCCAGGCTACATTAAATTTTATTGTGTCTGTGTTTGAGTTTCAAATTACAGTGGATCACGTTCTTTAACAGTATCAATGCTGCAGGTCCAGTAAAGTCAGTGGAGCTGTACAGATTTTTCTTTTACAGGAGCAGTGCCCCAAAGTATCTAAATCTCCATTGCAATTTTGACATTGCAATAAATGATGGCAGTTTACATGTGCTTGTTGTGAGAAATCAGTGTGTGGATAACTTGTGATGCCTGGTTAATTGTGTTCGGTTCCCATAACCCAAGTGCTCAAACTGTGGAGCCATGGAACCAAACCCTTAACAGGCATCACACTGTTTGTATAGCAGAAGCTCAAGAGCAAGAACATTCAGATTTGACAGCTAACTCTGTGCTAAGCATATAGCAAGGAAAATATCCTGTCCTGGAAAATCAGTTTAAGACTTTTGGGGAATGGAGAATGGGAAATTGGCAGATTAAAGGATAAAAAGCTTAAGAAGGGTACTTACTGCGTTTTTATTCTTTGTAGGTTTTTTTGTGTGGGGGGTTTCTTTTTTTTTCTTTTTTTTTTCTTTGTTTTGTTTCTTTGTTTTGGTTTTGGTTGGAGTTTTTTGTTTCAGAGCAAATGAAATGGCTAAATCCTCACTTCAGGCAGATGAGACCAAGAAAAGCTAAAGACACCTGGATTTAGTCCGAAGAAGCTGTTATCCTGTTACTAATACCCTGTACTAATAACCTGGAGACTGGGATCTTAATCAAACCTAGAAAGCTCTCTTATGCGAATTTCTGAGATAGGTAAGAGATTGTTTTTATGATAAAAGTTTCCGTAATCATCAGTAATAATCAAATATAGTTGGAGGATCCTGTGAGAAATTCTAGCTAAGTCAGGTCAACACTGATAGAAACTAAATTAAAATAAAAGTTAATTTGAGAGTTTAAAATGAAAACATTTAAATACAGATTTTTTTTTTTTTTAATTTGTGTCTAGGGTATTATAAATCTAATGCTGACAAATAGTAGGAGGAAACAAAGTGGGTGTGAGGAACAGAGAAATACCACTTTTTGCAGCAGTTTGGACCTAGGTTGACATAAATAGCTTATGAAATTGCACCTTTACCATTTTCAAGTTCTTTCTTGTACATCTGTGGCATAGTTACTTTAAAAAAAAACCTCAACAAACTCCCAATTTTAAGAAAACAATGTAAAGAGCTTCTGTATGAGGTGCTGGCGAAATGATAGAGGACAATCAAGAGTCTAGATACTTAAAACCCTGTATGAGAAATACTATTTAATTTCTCAACTGTAGAGAAATTGGAGAGTATTGTAAGGATCTAATACAATCAGAAATTCTTCCTGGAAATTCACAGTTTCCTCCAAGTTTTATTTCTGAAACCTGGTGGAGAGAACTGAGAGAATAAGCTAGCACTAAGCCAGGTCTTTGAAAACTTTCTGGAAGATCTTGACCTTCTGTGAGTGACTCTCTCTTTGTTAAACTTTTAGCACATTCCAAATCTGTTTTTCAATAGTGCAGTAATGATTTCCAGACCTTGTGAAAGTGTGAGTGATGTGAGTCCATTATCTGTCTCTGCACATAATCACTAATCACATTGTATTTCAGAAATTAAATGCAGCTATTAATACTCTCTAAATCAAAGGGATTCTTTAAGTGGAAATGGAGTCCATTTGTGTTAGAGAAATGAGGCATAAAAGAAAGGTTTATGGAAACCTAACCTCTTTTCTCTGACTTTTCTCCCTGTAATGCTGCATATATATTTTTGGTATTTAGCTTCATATAGTATTGAAAGATATGTTAGCAACATAAAAGCTCCACTTTCAGTAAATACTAATGATTAGATTTAAGTTCCATTGGAGTATCAAATAGAAATGTAAGTTCTCACTCATGACTTTTCTAGATTTTACCTTGATAGTTTGCACTGCTTGTGGTATGATTTTAATCTCGGTGACTTGCTCTTCAAGCTTAGGGTTCAAACATTTTTCTCTTAAAAAATCCTGTGAACTTAGATTTGAGATTAAAATGGAACCTGCAAAAGTCTCATTTGTTCTGTCATAGATGATGGTGGCCAAATCAGTGTCTGGACATTAATGAGCCTATATTTTCAGGCTTGCTGAAAAATAGATCACCATTCTCCCTCTTCTGAAACCTGGCCTTTGTTTCTGTCTTTGTTTACCATGTTTGTGCATAGAGCCGAGATAAAACTGGGAATTAATGGATTCTGGGGAGCCCTAGTACCAGGAGCTCCAGAGAAAAGTAGGGACTCTCCCTACTTCTTTCGAGGTATTGGTCCCCACAGATACCTCTAAAAAGCAAGCTGAGTTCTTGCAAGCCGTTAGGATTATAGGAGTTAGTCATCAGAAGCAAAGCCTTGTTTGAAAATTCTTAGGTGATTCCAGCCTTGAGAATCTCTCTTGATATCTAAATTGGGGTTTTTGTTTTCCCTTACTGTAAATTGAAGGAAAATTATATCTTGTTTCCTCTGTGAAGTGTTATAAAATCCACTGATGAAGGGTGCTATATAAAGGATTTTCCAAGAGGACAGACTTCAAAAAAATGTGTCCCAGTGAGGAAGATCATTAAACTTAGTAGTATTCGTTTACTCTGTCTATCTGTGTTTTCTGGGGAAAAAAAAATCCGAAGAGACTTGCATTGAATTTGCTTCTTCTTCTTAGCCAGTGAAACACTAAGGGGGGAAAAAATAATTCTGTTCTTTCATCTCTTAGGGACTGTAACACTGTAGGCAGAGGCTTAGTACAATGCTTTCTCTAATTCTTTTATTATGATGAATTATCTTCTGCTGACATCTTATAACCTTTTTTTACAATAAGAATAATTCTTGATACTTGATCTATCTGCTGCTGCTGCATCAAACTGGAGATCAAAGTGTTATTCCTAGATCTTGTGCTAGAAGAGTGTAGGGTTGCTTTAAAAAAAATCTTTCAGTTATTGCTTTGTTATTTGATATTACAATAACTCCTGTCACGTGATTCTCATTTTGAAAGCACCAATACTGGTTATTTTAGGGAAAATGTAGGTGTAAAACTGTGGGGAAAAAAATTAATAATAAGTTGTTCATAATATTGTAAGCTTTGATTGTGGTTTAACCACAAAGACAAGTTGGAAACTATGTCACATTTCCCTTTGTCTGGTTTCAAAGCTGGTAATTTTCTTACAAATGGGGTCAGATAGGACATCATCATCTTTGTCTCATTATATGTATACTTTATCCAGGCTATTATCCACTCTTATAGCCTTTGCTTCCTTATTGAGGCTAGTTGTATTTGATAGAACCTTGCTTTTTTGAATTGGTATTAAAAAAACACAACAAGCCAACCCAAACTAACCACACAAAACTCTCTTCTATATCTTATGATAATTGCCTGGATTTTGTTGCCTTTGAGAAAAGACAGTAGGAGAATCCTTTTCAGTGGAAAATGACATGTTCCCTAGAAATGTATAGAACTCTGCCTTATTGCCACTTATTGTCATTGCCAGCTGAGGAGGTCACAAAGCCCTGTAATTTATTTTTCTGGCTTTAATACATGGCTTTTTTTAAACTCTGGAGGAAAGCTTGTTTAAAGAAGGCATTGTGAACCATAAGAAATGCTGTTAAATTAGATTTATGCAGTTTACTTTGCTCGGAAATGCTGTGCAAAATAAACCCTGAGCATGTGATTTTAATACTGCACGAAGGCTTTTGTCCCTATGGTAAAACAGTGACAAAAAATTATAAAACCACCAAAAGCTTTTCTTTCCCTGCTAGCTGAATCAAACTGGGCTTTTAGACTTGAGGTGAACAGTGTCTCCTATTGTGAGATGCCATGCCTGACATGATGGGTGGAGGAACTGTGGCATTGTTGGGATTCAGCCTATTTTCAAGGCTGCTTTGAATACCAGGCAGAGTTAAGCAGTAAATAACCAGCTGCTGCACACAATGGCAGCCTTTTTGCTGCTTCATGGCACTGTGTACTGAAGCTTTTGAGCACGTTGTGTGTTGGGGTGATCACTGAGGGTGTCAAACATGAAGTGATGAGTGTGAGAGAGATGACGCTGCAGAACAGCACTGCAGCCTCTCCAGCCCTGCTTGGCCCAGCAGGCAGTTACTTCGACATCCTAGTACTGAAAATGGGAGAGATTAGAGGGTTAGCAGAATGTGTATATGTCTGTGTGAGGAGCATAACCAGAAGCCACGAGAGTAGCTGTTAAATGTCATTCGCAGTCCAGTACTTGTGAGATCTGATTATTTGTTGAGTAGCTGAAAACATCTTTATCAAGGTTCTGTGATGAGTCAGAGAACTTTCTCCCTTTGTCTCTACTGAATCTAAACCTGTATTAGAGCTCATTGGCTATTCAGGATGAATTGCTTGATCTGTTTTAAAAGATCTATAAACCATGCCAGAATTTATTAGTTACAGTTGTTAGTATTAATCTAATGTGTAAAGACAGCATCTTTGTCCAACTGAATCCATAAAAGCCATCCAGTTTATATCCTTTCCACAACCTATTGTTCATGCAAATGTTTACAATTCATTGGTCAATAGAAACAGTATTATATATTCAGTTTAAGATTTTTAATTGTTTTACATTACAAATTTGCATTGTATACAACCAGTAGCTGGAATGGCAAAAGTTACTTGTTGAAATTTACAGGTAACATACAACTTTATTCTGTCCCTTTTTTCAAATTGGCTCAGATTAAAACTGAAAGGTATTAAGTTAAAGATTGAAGGGATTTTTTTTTTAACAAGTCATTGAGAAGCTACTTTGGTGGATGGGACTATACAATTATATAGCTATGAACAGAGTGATTCAAGATTCTTCAGGGATGTTGCTATTTGAGAACTTGGAGTCAAAGAATATTCTTTTATCTAGACTGGAAGGATTGCTCCCTCCTGCCCAAATAATTAACTTTTGGCATAGTTTGCTTAAAGGTTTAAATGTCACATTCGGGAATATGATTATGAATGGGAAACTTGAGTTTTGCTTCACTATATTGCATATTGTTAATCTATAGCAGGCTATAATGATGATGTCAGATGGAAAGATTGACTACTAGGTCTCTCTCAAGTAAAAAAGTAATAAAAAAGAATGATGTGGAAGTTTTAGCTGTGCAGGAAGTTAGGAGGCCTGTTCAAGACTGTAAATTGAAATCTGTCCAGACCTAGGGAAACATGACTGTGTTCTGTTCCAGTACTTGGCACTTGTCTTGAACAGTGCTTTCTCTAGCAAGATACAAATATGTGCAACAGCAGACATATTTGCTATGAAAGAGAAATGCTAATGAAGTATGTCATTCTACTTCATGCATCTTTTGACAAGGATATGGGCACAAATAGGTGCATGTCATGTAATTTCCTTTGTTTAGTGAACATCCTGAAATGCAATCTGTCAGTTTTCGGATGGCTTAGTATAAATTCGATAATGAAAAATTTCACTTTAAAAATACAGAAGCAAGGTGGTTTTATAAAATTATCACTCATCTTTGGGTCTGTAGCCAACTTTGTGCTTTTGATAGTGTAAATATAGCCAGCAAAAGAAACTATTAACTATATTCAAGTTTCAAAATGTGCCATTCTTCTCCATGTACTACATAATTGTGGTTGCATGACTAAATTTAGGTCTAGTGTTCTGCCATCTGTCTTTTAAAACACTGTAGTGTGTTAATGATTTTTCCTCAGTCCCTCACTGTAAACAAAATCTGTTGTTGGTTCTTGCTTGAGTAATTTTTCCTAAGCTTTTTACACTTTGTGTTGGCACTACAGTCAGTTTGAAATATCATTCCACTGCATGATGAGCTAATGATCAGTTCTGATGAAACTCAAAACAAATGTTCTTTCAGGACACCTGCTAATGTACCAGGATATTGACTGTAGAAACGCTTTTATAATCCGAATATGTTTAGCAAACCACCATGCTAGATTAAAGAGATAAGGAATTTAAAGTTTAGTTGTGAGTTCTGAGGCCACATTTGTTTCTGAGATGTAAGGAGAATCCATTTATATTTTGGTTTGTTTCAATGCTTATCCTGATGGTACTTCTGAAAAAATTGATTAGAGAGCACTCTAAAGCATGTATGTGCATAAAATAAAACTTAAGAAGCATGTATAATTTTATGTCAACAGCGGTTGTGTATTCCTTCAAAGGTTGACAGGAAATGTTACGTGCCTGTAAATGTCTTAAAAAGAGAGAGAATATGAAGATCAAAGATAAAGTGATCATTTGTCTTGGAGATGCTTGCAGTTTCCCATTACAACTATATTTGATATTAAAAAGTGTTTCAGACATTATGGGAATACCTCTTAGAAGTATAAGTTTAAATTCTTTGTGTAAATAAAGAAAATAATGCATTGAACATGTAGCTTCCCTCTGTGAGGCCATCCCATTTTTACTTCAAAGCTATATTCAGATTTGAATGTTTTCCCCCATAACCTTGTGAGCACTAAAGACAGTTTTTAACCAGTAGTATTTCCTTGTGGGAATTCAACAACACTGCTTAATAATTTTGCTTTCAAATGTTTAATGTATTTGCACACAGTTATAGATAATTAAGATAAATAAGTTTTTTAGTGAATTCTTAAATATAAAAATATCCCAACCCATACACACACACATACATAAAAAATTATATATAGATATTTAAAGAAAACTTGATAATTAAATGCACACAAAAAAAATGCACAGTCTTAAATTTCCACATATGAATAACATTATCTTAAGTAACCTATTATAATATATGTGTTTTATGGGGTCTTATTTTGCTTAGGGTTTCAGTGAAATATTTTAAAGGTTTCGATTTTAGCTACTTTTCTGGCTATGCTAAGAGAAAAAGGAAAACTGAAAAGGAGAACCTGCCACTTATTCAAAATGGCTCAGGGCTATTATAAAGGACAGAATCTTGAGTAATTAAGAGCACCTTGTGTTTAAAACATCTGAGGCAAAGAATATATATGTTAAGCTGAATTGAAATAAAGCTTGTTTTAATTTTTTTGAACCAGCACGTGCTTTGCTTTACAGAAAAGTTTTGCCCGTCAATTGTACACTACAGTTAGGTAAAAAATCATTGTGGACTGAAAACAAAGACCTCTTCCCACCTTCACTCATTTCCTGCAAAATTCAAAATGCAGGAATTCTTAATTTTCTTAGTCATAGGGACATCTTTATTATAAATTCAATCAGAGCATGGGTAAAAAAATGGTTTTAAACCTTCCCTGTAGATTTCCCTTCATTCTGACCTCAGTCTCTTTCTAATATTTTAAAAGGAAGTCATTCTGAGCAGAGGAATTTAAAATTAATTTATTAAAAGAACATACTTTTATTGACATGGAACAACATACATGTGTGACTAGGTGGACAGAAATTAATTGAATACTAATATGCATATTTTGCATGCAAAGTTTGAAGTCAGTTATAAAAAATCAGCCCATTATTTCTGATGTTTTCTTGTTTGCACTGTACTCTGTTTGGAAACAAATATTCACCTTGCATGAACTTTCACATCAAAGGCTCCTCACTATGCATTTCCAGCTGGGCTAATTACCTCTAGCGGTACTGTTTCCAGTATTTTACCAATCTCAATTTTATTGAAAATTAGTCTACTATAGGCAATGAGAAGGTAGTAATGAATGTATATCTACGGAATTATTACATGGCCAGCAAGTCCTTCCCACAGTTCGGACTGATATGCCTGTTAAGTGTACATAAAATGATTATTTTCTCACTGCTGCAAATATTTGGGTTTGCAAAATATGGGGGACCCTAAAATTTCTATTGTGCCTAGCACTGTGTTTTTGGTAATAATTTTATTCCAGCAAAACTTTATTTTAAATTGTAGGTAGAGAGTAACAGTTGATAGATAGCCATTTCACTTCCTTTGGCATGGTGTCAACATTTTTGGAACTAATACAGAACTCATACTTAATCTCCTTTGGATTCTGATTGTCTTGGACTTTTGGAACTCCTGACACCCAATAAAAGGAGCTACCATATTTTAATTTCTCTGGGAAGAACACTCTTGGATCCTCCCACCTGATGTAGTAAAGTGCTTTCATATATTTCTTACGGTCAGGAAAATGAAATGGCTGCTCCATCTGTATGACTGCTGTAATTTTGTGATTTAGAGGTTATCCATAATACTTAGAAAATTTCAAAATTGTGTAAAGACTAAAACTAATTTTAAAAACCCAAACCAGCTTAATTTATTTATAAATTTAAAAAAGCCATACTTACATTCTAAATTTTTTTTTTAAGGTTCTATTTTACTAATTAAAGATTAAGCACTAGGGAATGTTCACATAGTGATATAGAAAACAGTGCTTTTCCATTGTGCTTTAAATGCTTCAAGTAGTTTGAATAACAGACTTGTCTGTCCTTTAAGGAGCAGTGTGGGTCAGTGGTTTGCTCTAGGAGTTCAGCAGTAACACTGAGTCATTGCAACACCACCATTCTCTAGGATCGCTGTTGCAACCTGGGCTTGAATCGTACTGGTTCACATAAAACGCAGACAACTATTTACAAAGTGCTGAGATACCAAGGAATAAAATGAAAATATTCATTAAAGAATAAGATTTATCTGACCTCAACTGCATGTCGAATCCTGTATTATAAAGAAGTAGATCTCGCAGAAGAATGATTGTGCATTTGCTTGATTTGTCCTTAACTGAAATCCTAGTCTTAAATCTTAAAGGCTGCCACTCCCCTAGGATGTTTCTCTGCCCTCAGCAAAAGGGTATGAAGTTCTTCATATAGAAGCCTTAGGTATTTATGATAACTAGAAACCATTTTTAGTTCTCTTATTTTCTTTTTTTTTTGCTTTAAAGTACTGATAGGTATGGAAGTCAACAGTTGTGGCCCTAGAATGTTATTTGAGGGTTTTGAGGCTTACATGATAATAGCTGAAGGATTTTTCACTACCTCTATTCTTAAAACGTCCCAGATGTGTAAGCTTTTAGTAATTGCTGAACTGGCATTTCTAGCATTATGACACAATTGCATTTATAAAATTTCTGAATATTGACAAGCAAGTAGGACCTACCCAAATTTTTTTTTTTCATGTTGCCAAATTATGAAGTCATAATGCTGATTATGTCTTGACCTTATTACATCTAAGTGGTGATTTTTGGGTTATGGGTTTCCTGTAGAACTTTGTTATGTTGTTTTGCTGCATATAAACACATTTCACATAGATGTTCAAGGGAAGCAGAGAGACAGATCAGGGATTTTTTTTTTTCTTTTTTGGATGCTGTCTGATTTGATTACTCAGTATATTGCCATGCATATGCAGGTGGCAAAATGTGAATACAGGGCACTAACCATTATGTTCATTTACTTTGCCATTTAGGAAGCACAGATGTTGACTATATAATAACAAGGTGTTTCTTGTTGTAACAGTCCTGCTGTTAGGTCCCCCTGCTACTACAGTAGTTTGCTGCTTTGATGTGCTAGAGATTTCTCTTGCTGGGAACTTGTGTTTATATTGTCTATTTCTTTAATCTGTTTTCAAATTTCCTCAAGAGAGGAAGAAAAAAAAGGAAGTTTCTCCCATGCTGTGTGTTGTTCATATTTCTCATTTAAATTTCCAGTATTTTATTCTTTGGGATTGTGTTGCCTTGCTGTATGAACCAATGAACCTAATGTGCATTTGGTATAACAGGAAAAACCTACTGCTCTGACTTTTTAGGTCTTGTTTCTTCTATTATTTGTAGTTCTGTGAGGTGCTGTTTGCTACATGTCTAACAAATATTCGTGCTAAGTCGCCTAACATATATTCAACTTGAATGTTCAAAATATCTTGGTAATGCCACTTTTTTCAGTCAGGTAACCTGAAAGGTATCCATTTACTGAATATAGTTGAATCCATAAATCCCTTACAACTGCAGTCTCAGTGGTTAAAAGGACTTGGATTTTGGAGGAGAAGCAGGGAATTAAAGCTGAACAATGAAACAAAGGTCAAAGCTCTGGGAGAGATTTAAAACAACCCAAAAAGCGCTTAGTAGAACTACTTATGTCTCTAAGGTCTCTATTCATAAAATATTTCCCGTCCTTGAGTTTCTAGAAGTTCAGGGCACTTCTGGGGTCCTCAGTGACACTATTAAACCGTGTAGTTATGTCATTATAAAGTTAAAGGGGAAAGAACAAAAAAAAACCTACCTGAAAGATGAGATACTTTGTAATATAAGGCTGAAAAGTTGATTATCAATGGTTCAAACTCAGTTCTTGATAATTCTACCTGGAAATAAAAGTCTAAACTCTGAGAAATGTTTCAGCATATTTAAAATCAAGCAGCCTGGTAAACAACAATAGTCAGCACTATTGCCCCTCCTCTGCTTTACTGTGTTTGCAACACCAGCTCACAGCTTGAATGCGAATTGAAATTCAAGGTCTAGGTTTCAACCATCAAAACCATTCATTGGATTAGTCTAAATGGAGACTATCTCTTTTGGTCCATGACTCTGTCCTCCCATAAAAGCTGCACTCCTTGGGAACAATGAAACTACCAGGCACTTTAGGACTCCTGAGAACAGCCTGTCAGCCCAAATCTATACAGTTCACTTCTGTTGTAAGAGAAAATTGCAAAAGAGGACATAGATACTGTCAGCGCTGTTGAATGGAGAGACCTCATAATATAATTAAGAAGCCATGCAGGTACCTGAGTAATTTGCACGTGCTAAGCCTATGGGGGTTTTTTCTTCCTAAGAGATACTTTTCCAAGTGTTATTTCATTCTAGTAATTTTAAAAGCTTTAACATTTCCATGTTATAAGTAGAAGAAAGTTATGAATTTTGTGTCCTTTTTCCTATTGCTGATCCTGCAGAGAGTTTCAGTTGTTCTATTTCATGCTAGAGCCTTTCAAGACGCTCATCATAGGCATTTAAAACAGCACAATACAGAATATGAAGTAATTAATAAAAATTGAATTGGATATTGAGAATACTGGACAAATTGAGTTGATCTTTTCATATGCCAAAGTGATATGCAAAGATCTTGCTGAGTTACCAGCACTGCTATTGGCAGGGTACAATTCATTCATAAATTTTGCTGAGCATTCAAATTGGCACAGTACATCTGGACCTAACAAAATAAAACAAACCAAAAAATATTTTATTTGGTTTCAGAGAAAAATGTTTTAATTTCTCTGGAAAGATCCCTCCCATATGTTTGCAACATGCATCTCTCTCAAACAATTGATACAATTTTCAGAAAAAAATGACAATTCCTAAACTCAAAATCACAACTAGGGTTTTTTTTCCTGTTGCCGTATCTGTTGCTTTTAATCTCTCTTCAGGTCCCCAGTAACATTTACATTCGTCTCTGTCATTGCAAACATACCTGTAGGGAGCTTGTTTTGCTTGTTTGTGGTGTTTTTTTGTTTTGTTTTGGTTTGTTTTTGTGGTTTTTATTGTTGGTTTGTTTTTGTTTTGTCAGCAGGTGACAATTTTACTTTCACTGGTACCATTTTGTAGTTTTACAATCTTAAGTACAAATGAGATTGATTTCTTATGCCTTTCAGCAGGTTATAAAGTATTAAATTGGTATATTTATAGGTGGAAATAGTCTCTGGAACCCAGGATTGTCCTGATATTTTTTTGGTAATAAACACTATGTGATCAGTCATAAAATCAAGTTACCAAAAAGACTGTGAGTTAAGAATTTCTTACTGCTATGCCACAATGATATTCATATATACTATTTTTTTTTTCTCCAGTAGCAATCATCTTATCCTTGTGTTGTTTGAGGCTCTTGCTCAACTAGTCATACACCATGTACTTCCCAATACTATTAGTGTTTTCAGAACTGTGCAGATTTTCCCTCTTAGGTTTAGTTTACAGACTGTGGAATAGGAAGTTAATGGGTGGTTGGTGGCTTGCTTGTCCTCTTTTTAAGTGTAGTCTATTCCTCTTAGTCAATAAAATATTTTTTGCCATATTTTGGTGTCATCCTGGCTTGTGACATTTTCCGGAGTAGCTCAATGTTCTCTGTTTTCTGACATTGAATTCTGCTCAGTTGCCTGGACGACATTCTTCTGGTAGCCTTTTGAATGCCCTATTATGACTTAGATGTCTCTGAGAATACCTTGTTTGGCAAATTCTAAATGCTTGGTGAATTATTACATCAAATTTTTCCAAAATATCTTTTTATCCTGTCAGTCTTTCCTCCCATAATCCCAACAGTAGCATATTATTATGATTTGCCCATTACAGTGGATTTTGTAATCTTAAAAGGATTTCTTGAGGGAAAATGGTGGAAGTTGTGATTATTGGGTAAAGATTTTGTTGTTGAATCAAAACCTCTCTCTCCTTTCTGTAGTTGTTCCATTTAGCTTTATATAATCAATAGAAAATTATTAAAAAGTCAAATTCTTCAGAGCATGTGATTGTCAAAAATCAAGCTACATTTTGATGTCTTTGTCCGACATAATCAATCCATACATGGAATTCCAGTAACTAAGTCTTCTCCACTTGTTCTGCCTAGTTCCAGCATTTTCACTCTGGAATTATTATTTAGGAATTTTGCTGTGAAGGAGGTGTGAAACTACTTCTATGTAGCCTCTGAAAGACCCATTGCAGAGCAGATTGGACAAGAGGATGAAGGAGGCAATGGGGATTGACAGGGATACAGTTTGTCTCAAGACAAAATTGTAGGCTGGGCATACTGATCTGAATGAATCAATAGAGATCTTTTGCTGTTCTTATTTTTGTGTAGCTAGTAATCTAGATAGATTAAACCCATCACTTTTTTTATCATGAGAATTTTATGTGAATCAACATTAGTACCTCAAATCTTTTGGACTACAAAATCAAATCCAAAAAAATTAAAAATGGTAAATTATTCAGACCCCATTTTCCTCAACTGCAAAGATTCCCGTGATACTTGAAATAAAACAATATCAGTGCTGGGTGAAGCTTAAAAAGAAGAGAGTTCATCTCCCTGAGAAATGAGCCTGGGAAGGAAGAGTTTTAGAAGTTTTTGATTCTGTGTTAACTTTTCTGGAGTTTCCTGCTTTTGAGGGATCTTTTGTACAGTGCAGAAGTTCTATAGGTATCCAGTAACAAAGAAAGGGGGAAAAATCATTTGAACACTTAACCTTATTGTCTGAGATACCAGGAAAATAACTGTGACTGTCATTTCAATAATTATATAATCAGGTCAAGGAATTTGACGATAGTGTTCAGATAATTGATGTACTGAATATTCCTTATCTTAACAAGGATGACAATTTTTCTTGAGTGTACTTTTCTTAAATAACATGGGTGAAAGTTTTTAAACAGTGTATGTATATACTACTTGCAGCATTTCTGGAGTGCAAAACGACTCATCTCCTTTATGTGTAGCATCATTGACCTTTCAAACACCCACCTTGACCTACACTTTAGTTATTTGAAAGAGAGGGACAATCGTAAAAAAGCATGGGAAGCATTCAGGAGTCAGGAATGGTTTTGCAAGGTTGGTGTCAGTGCAGGGACAAAAGACTTTAATTACCAGTGTGGAAGAGGCTGAGAAAACAGACCAAGGCAGCGTGTCCCTTCTTATAACAGCATGGTGGGTATCTCCTTCAAGCAGCTGAAATACCAGAATCTACATTAACTTTTCCATCCATGTGAATTGTTGAGCTAATCCATCTACTCTCATCCTGAATTTCAAGCCAAAGGATTGATTTATGAGGAAACTGCATATGCAATGCAAAGTGTTCTTTAAGACATACTGTTGGCACCATTTAATTCTAATATAAAGATTGAAAGGAGGAGGAATATGTTACTTAGAATAAAAGGAAGAATACAGAATGCTAGAGAGATGAGAAAAGAATGGGAAAAAAATGAAAATATATTTTCAGTAGGTTTGTAAATGCTAAAGAAAGTCCAAAGGATATTGTTGTGCATATAAGAATATTTATTACTGTGGACTCAGTTCAAGATAAATTACTTTTCCCCTATAAACGCTGTCATATTTCTTTCTTGAAAAAGCTTTACCCTGTATTTCTTACTATCAGAGGTTCAATGAAAAAAGTTCCCAGTATTGAATTTTTTTCGATCTAGTAACAACTAATTTTAATTAGGAGTTATAAGGAACTTTAGCTGATTGATGCTTGGTTTTGCTAGCATCAAATAGTTTGAAAGTAAGGTTTCAAAAAACTCGTATCACTGGTTAATATTAAAAATATAAGTATTTTAATGTTTATATATTTTTGTTCCTTTGTATCGCTGTCCTATGCTTCTGTTTTCAAACATCATGATCAATCACTTGCTCATATACTAATCTGTTCCAAATAGTTAGTATGCAGGCTTGCTCTATTGAAAAAAGTGTGGTTTGTGGATTTATTGATTAAAAAAAATATAAAAAAGAAAATCAAAGTTTGTGTATAAATTAGATAGTGTTGGCTTGTACTTATATCTTTTGGTCTACCTTGAAAAATATAAAGTGGTATTGCATCTTACATTTGGAACTTTCTGGAGAACTCTACCTTATGGAAGGAAGCTACATGTTATCTTTTGTCCTATTTGGACTAATCGCAACTTAATGTGATTAACTGTCATATTTTATACCAGTAAATCAGAGAAGGATTTGACTTTTTAAAATGCAAGCACTCAAGTGAGAAAAGTGAACTATTTTGATTATTATGGTGAAAAAACTTTAGAATGCCACCACACCTTTCAAAGGATAAGTCAGTTGTATTCAGCATGAATGTTCTATGAAAATGTATATTTAGTATGGAACAGAATTCAGGCTACCATCCTACACACACTTGTTTAAAAACTTGTTTAAAGTTCATTAAGTCCAATTAAGCATTAAATATTTCACCTGCTTCACTTCCTACTTTCTTAATTTTTAAATCATTGATGCCTATAGCAAATGCAAAATAAAAGGTATAGACCTCTTTTTAGCTGTACTTAAAAGGCAGCAGAAAAGTCTAAATTTTTGAGTTAAATTATTTACACCTTAAATTTGTGGAAATTCAATTAGACTTGGGAACATGCATCTTTGCATCATGTTAGTGGGATTTAATTCTTAATTTTCTAGCTGCATGTTTCACAAACCAATTCTACATGTATTTTCTAAGAATATAGCTCTCATTGTGGGCTAAAAACAGGATGTGGAAGACAGCTTTGAAATCTACCAGCGGTAAGCATGTGTGACAAATTATTGACTTCACTAATTGTGTTTTACCATGGAGACATTAAGAATTGATAGTTCTGTAAACTGGTTGTTTGGTTGGCTATGTTTTTAGAAGTTTGTGTTTTCTGCCAAAGGCATAATTTCTCTCTCGGTGTATGTACGTTTGTTACAATATTTTAACACATAAGTGAAAAGTAGGGTTGTATTTTTTTCTCATTTTAATTGCCTTTTCATGATGTTATTGCATTACTGTTGGATTTGTAAACTCAATATGTAAAGCAAAATTGCTACAATTTTCAGCAGAGCAGCAATATTAACATTGACTGAACTGGAGGAAGCTTGTTTCTAAGAAACGCGTGATAGGTGATGTCCTTCAATTTACCTGTATGTTTAACCATCCGGGTTCTTCAGGTACCTGTGTTGCATTACTAAAGAAAACTGTTCCTGAGTGCATGTTGTGTTTGTAGTCAGGGCTGACTGTTCTTCAGAATGTACTCATCTACCAGGAAGTCATGCAATCCATAAACTGTTTTTTAAATTGCTGAGTAGGCTTGGGAAGTTTTGATAATATATATATGTTAATAATATCTACATTAATAATTTTAGGAACAAATAAAATTTGGGAACAGTGTTGCTAGTTTTGGAAATTTACCAGAAATATATTAAATTATGAGGTAGGTAACAGTTCTTAGAAGTCACTTAAGGTTAGTTTTGCAATTTTTCTGAAGGCTGATAAAGACCAGCTTCACCTAAAGCCTATAATATGAAAATTCATTAACATTTTGGAATTGCAACTAATATTGCTATCTAGATAGAGCTGAAATACCCCAGTAATTATAATTTTAACTGTTCACACAGAGGGTTTTTTAGCAAGAGAGCAGATTTCAAATAGATTACACAAATATCTAGGTTATTGTTCTGGAGGGGGGAAAAAAAAAACGAGCAGTAAACCAGTGCTGCAGACCATTAACTTAACCTGTTTCCAGTGTGCTTTTAAAAATTAAATGGATCATAAAATCAGAAAAATATTAAAATATAAATTATAATAAAATAAAGATGTAAGTTAAATACTACTATATCTTGAAAGAAGATATTTTTATTTTTTCACCAGAAACAGGGATTAAGTCTCTGATTAGTTTCTGTAATTACAACATGAAATGGAAGAGTTCCTTTTTTTTAACTCAAGAAACATAAACATTTAATAGGGACCTATAAATAAAATATTGTCTTTTTTATGTATAATTTCTGAGGCTTCAGAGATTGTAACTTAATATTATATTGGGTTATCAAGACCTTTGTGAATGAGAAAAAATGTAGTTATTATTAACATATTGTATGGAATCTACCTACATTGATTTTGTGTTTATAAATATTCTTTATCTTTGCAGAGATAATATTTTCTTTCCAAATATAATTTTTATCAAGGAAGAAATCAATTTTCTGCATAGTAATAAATTGCTATGAATACATAAAAATCAAGCTCTGTACTAAAATTTCAGACCTTGTGTTTTTAGACCCAGAGCTGTTAGATTTTACACAGGCATGGAAAAGCAGCTCTGTGGAGTAGGACCTGGTGGACACCAAGCTGTCCATGAGCCAGCAGCATGGCCCTGTGGCGCAGTGGTGACCTGGGGTGCATTAGGAAGAGCATTGCAACCAGGTCAAGGGAGGTGATCCTGCCCCTCTGCTGAGCCCTGGTGAGGCAGATCTGGAGTGCTGTGTCCAGTTCTGAGCTCCTCAGGACAAGAGAGACATGGAGCTGTTGGAACAGGTCCAGTGGAGCCTGCAGAGATGATTAAGGGACTGGAATGTCTCTCTTATGAGTAAAGGCTGAGGGAGCTGGGCCTGTTCAGCAATAAAAAAAGACAGCTGAGAGGGAACCTCATCAATGTCTGTCAGTTTCTGAAGGGAAGGTGCCATGAGGATGGATCCAGGCTCTGCTCAGTGGTGCTGAGCAATAGGACAAGAGGCAATGGGCAGAAACTGATGCACAGGAAGTTCCACCTGAACATGAGGAAGAACTTCTTTACTGTGCAGGTGACCAAACACTGTAATAGGTTGCCCAGAGATGTTGTGGAGTCTCCCTCACTGGAGATATTCAAGAACCATCTGGACACAGCCCATCCTGTGCCATGTGCTCTGGGATGACCCTGCTTGAGCAGGGAGGTTGGACCAGATGCAACCAACTGTGTTCTCTCCCAACCTTACCCATTTTGTGACCCTGTGAAATAGAAAGCAAATTTAATATTCCCTTGGCCAAGCGTTCCCAAGCACATGACTTTTGGAATAAGAAAGATTCAACTGTAAAAAAAAAAGTGTAGGCTTCCTTTTAACAGTGAACAGAATACTCCTAATTTAATGCAGAAGTAACCTCTTGTCCACAGCAAGAAATTTGGTTTTTTTGTAATTTACATGAGTTGTACCTAAGCAAAATCCTTCAGCCATCTGGCACTAGTCAATAAATCCTTTTTAATTTCTATTAATTCTTGTTAGAAAGATTGAAGAAATCCACCCATCTGTTTGATAGAAATGTTATATCCACAGGGAAAGCACATTGAGGATTTTATCACTCTGCTTTAGGGGTGGGGGAAGATAATCTAGAGCAACTGCAGCAATGTGTGGGAATGCTCAGTGTGTGCTTTTTAGATAAACCTTGCATATTAATTCATTGAGTAATTGAGGAACGAAATATTCTGATAGTTAGAAATTCAGTGCCAATACAAGAGTGCAAGGTCTCTTTTGCTTTTTACATAGTTAATTCTATGGTAATGAGTAAACCAACTCATTTAACAAGTCAGAAAGATCAAGGAGACTTTAGTGGTAGAGAAATAGACTGGGGTAAGGGAAAGAGGTGCGTGATTATATTCTATGAATTTTCCCTTAGAATATATGTTCTTCTGAAAAGATAGCATTTATATTTGCTGAGCAGGACATTTTTGGCATTGAATAAATAATAATACAAATAAATTGGACCTGATTTTCGTTTCAGATGGCAAAAGGACAATAATAGAAACCACATCTGTTTTGAGTGCTGCTCTTTAAAAAGCCCATTCTTGGACTCTTGTCCAAATATTTCTGTTCTGACAAAATACTTTTTTTCAAATCTGACAATATCTTTATACACACAAAAAAATGGTTATATGACAATTGCTATATGTCTGGTGAAATTGTATTTAGAGGACTACCTTTGACAAAAAAAGTCCCCATCAGTATTGTGTGCTGAGAAGCAGCTTTGAAGGAAAATATTTACTATAGACTCTGTTCCAAAAGGTCATACCATGGCAGCATATCTTGATGATAAGATAAAAGAAGACCCAAATAACTGGCTAAATATATACCCACTTGAGAATACTAAACTGGGAAAATTTTCTGCTGAAAAGAGTTTCTGAGTGCTCCTCAACTCTTTTGCTGAGATATGCAACATAAAGTTAGTTTATGCTCACATTTGAATTTAGATTCCTATATCTGACCCTTTGCAAGGAGCTTTGTAGCAAAGTGACAGTATAACAGCAAGAGTGTTTTGTTCAGCATGAATTGCGGTATATACTTATTTTTAATGTATATATTGAAATGATACATGTCAGAAATGTTTGTCACTGGTATGTGCTTTGGCTTCAGCAGTATCTGTTGAGGATGTTCTGGGTTCATACATGAATAAAGAAGATGGTGTGTTCACCCACATCGTTCAATTTGTCTTTTTATCCTAATTTTAAAAACTAATTTAAAAAAAAGTTTCATTTTTTTTTACATTCTGTTTTGGTTTATTTGTTTGTTTTTTTAATCAGACCTGCTTATTTTATAAAATATTTATCATTATTATGATGATTTTCTTTTTACGTGTTTGGTCTCTCTTTCCCCTGAGGAAAAAATGGAGTAACAAATTTGCTAACCTGCTTGTGACCTTCGCAGGTTGGGAATTGCTTGGTCTACAATGTGTAACAAACCTGGCACATGTGCACTTTCGAATTTATTCTGCTAAGTATTTCTTTTATCTGTCTTTTTCTTAGTCCCTTAGATTTGTCAGGAAATGGTAATGTAGAAGATCATATCCAGTTAACATATAGATGGTTTTCTCAGTTTATAGCCAGAATGTCCACTCTCAGCACCTGAAATGCACCTGAGCTCGTGCCTTGTAATTAGAAGCTTCCTCTGTGAAAACCAAGGGGGCTGATCTGAGCCAACAAGTGGTAAGCAACCCCTAGACACAGAAATGTCAGTGCCATGCCATGATTGTCCCCCACTGCCTGGTAAGGAAAATGACTTGGTGAGGTGATCTCACTTTGTGCAGCTCGCTTTAGTGTCAGGCCTCTCAAATTTAAATCTTTTCCAGTTCCTTTTCTTCAATTTCTTGTTGCCCTCTGGCACCTGCTCAGGATCTGAGGCTGAGCCTGCCAAGATGCCTCAGGGGTGTCTCTGAAGCCTGGGCACTCATTCGGGCTCAGGAAGGCTGTCCCCACCTTCTTTAAGGTCAGATCAGCTTTACTTTCAGGAGTGCAGACTCTGAGAATAGAGTGTAATTCACTTTGCTGACACACAGTAATTTACTGAACATGAGAATTAAGGCCATTAAAGTAAAAAGTTCTCTTTTTAGTGAGATAATTTCTATTAGAATAGTTTGGAGTTTGGGTACACCTCTCCTGTCTCTGGTGACACATACCATATTCAAATAACAAGCAGTCTTCAAGGGGATTGAAAAATGTTTTTTAGATTATTCTTAAACTTGAAAGGGCCTCCCAGAAGAAGCCGCTTCACATCCACATCTCTTCAGAATAAATGTAAGCAGGGTATATGGTGTAGGAAATAGGTTCATGTTTAGTAAAAAACTTCCACCTTGTGTGTCTTCTCAAATTACTGATACTTTTTTCAGAAAGGCTTGTGATGCCATGAAGCTGGCCATGTAGCATGCACTTGATCTCAAATGCAGTCCCCAAATTCTTAATCATTTATCTTGGTGGATTTTTGAGGAATAACAGATTTTTTTAAAACTTCTTAGAGGTCTGAAAGGATGAAACTGCTTTGAAGGTTTACAAAACATTTAAGATAACCTACAAATGTATCTAGATACTTATCTCCTTTCTTGGAGATAATTATCATGGTTTCTTGCAGTTTCTGTTTACTTTCACACAGCACTGTATCCTTGATGAGTTAGCTATTAACAGCTTTTAATGAAGATTGTTATTCCAAGGAAGGACTCAATTTTAATTGGTCAGGGCATTCCTTGAAGTCACTAAATTTTGATTTGACATAGTGACAGTACCTAAGAGTTTTAAAGAAACATTAATTTAACCAAAAGGGAGCTCTTAAAGAACTGCATGTCATGTGTACTTACTTTCCAGATTTTCCCTATTTAGTCCAGTCCAGTGTTACATTATATGCAACATATTCACAAGAGGCCATGTTGCAATTTACATGCTGATATATTGGCCCATTCCTTACAAGGCTGAAAATATTTCTTAACTCTTAGCAGTCACAAAATATAAATGCACATGTTCACTTTGCATCTTGGAGAATTCTGGTTACTAGTAATTAAATTTTCTTAACACCTACTGTCTGTTTGAGACTTCAAAAATATACTTTCAATATTTATGAGAGGTTCTTGACTATCTTTTCTGACAGCAGAAAGGATGAAGTTGGAAGGTAAAATAAGATAATTAATTTATAAAGGTGAAAATCTGTATCTAAATGCTGTCCATTTTATTTCCTGCCAATACATCTAATGGGATAACAATGAATTTCTGAGATGTATGGAAGTGAGAATTTTTGGATTCATGTTTTCCTTTAAAGCAAAACTGAATCCAGGAACAGCCTGCTGTTAACCCAGATGGAAAGAACATCCATATTTACAACTCTAAAAAAAGCCAGACAGCAGTAGTACCGAGGACTTTTACCATCTTCATATTTGTCCAATTTAAGGTTATTTTTTAATGTCTAAATGACAATTTTATGTCCATTCTCCCCACTTCCTCTTTACTAGAAATAAAGATTTAATTTGCTTCTCAAGGTTATTTTCAGAGTAAGTCATTCTGGAAAGCCTGCTGTGGAGAATAAGCAGGAAATCCAGCTTTTTTGGGGCTACTGGAGTGTCTTGTAAACAAAATTACTTGTCTTATGTAGTGCTTTAATCTCACACTTTTCTCAGAACAGGAATAATAATAATAATAGCAGTAGTAGTTCTAGTAGTAGTAGTAATAGTAATAATAATAATAATAACAACAGTAACAGCAATAATGTCCCTTGCCTCTATTACATGGGTGTTGTGGTACCCCTTGGTTGTAAATGACAGAGCTCAATCTCTGAGTTAGATGACAGACTAAGTTTGGATTACTTGCCACTGGTAGGAGGCTCTGAAAACTACCTAGCTTGAAAATAATCTCAGAATTAGGGTAATGTGAAGCTCTTTTTCACCTTTTTTTCTCTTCCCTTTTCAGTCAAGGTCTAGAAGCAAGTTGAGGTTAAACCTGCATAAGTTTACCTTAACATAAGAGTGTCATCCATTCACACAGTGGGATACAATACAATATTCTTTCCAATGTACTGTTTTTTCTAAAGACTTCAGCCTTTAAATCATTTTTGTATGCGTATGGATACTAGAATTAGAAGACTTCAAGACTAGTAGTAATTAATACATGATTTTTATTTCCAGGCAGGGATTTTTGAACATCTGCTTTGTTTTGTGAATTAGCTACAGTAAGAAAAGTCTGGTACTAGTATGCAGAATTCAGTCACATTCAATCACTAGAGATTTTGTTGCTGTTTTTCGGTGCATATGAAATATGTTTTTACACAGTACATAAGTTTTCAATGAATTCTTTGTACCTTACTTTTCAACTGTAATGAGGTTGCAAAAATAGAATAGAGTTTGACTAAATCCACTAAGTAATCTGATAGTAGTAGTACAATTGTATTTGTGCATTTTCTGTCATATATGAAAAGAGAATATCTTTTTTCAAAATATAAATTTCTTTACCATGTTGTTGTTTGATATAAGAAACTAAAATAGAGGGAATTTTGTCTAAAGCAAATCTGTGCCTGCTATTTCAAGCAACCAACTAAGATGAAATTTATATAAAGTGTTTCTAGAGTTTGTTAAATGAGTGTGTGGATTTAATTTCTATTTAGTACAAAAATAAGAACTGAGGATGCTTGTTTATAGCTTCAATTATTTCTATACAACAGCTAGTACTTTATTGTAGTATTCCTACTGTATTCCTGTTTTTCTGAAACAACAAAAAGATAACAATAGCTAAACTTGTTCTGCAATGATATCTTAAGCAGTATTATGCACATACGATTTTCCCATTCTTAAAAGTGTAATTAACACCTTTCCAAAGACTAAATGCTTTGAACAAAAACTTCTATCTTATTTGCACATGAACTTGGCTGTTGATTTATTATTGTTAGTACACATAGGTATACATATTTATATACACACTCTGTTTCTGACATATTTTCCCAACATATTTTCTCTGGAACTGTGATAGCCATATCACATCTCAAGGGATTACTTTTTATTTGCATTTAATGTTTGATGTATCTACTCCAATTTGTTAACTTGTTTGACATTTGCACCTGGTGTTTAGCAATCTGAAAATTGAAGCAAACGTTGTTTCACAATATATTTTTTGTGTGAAGTTTGTATGTTGTCCCCACCTCATCTTGCATTACTTTCCTGCTGTTGTAGTTCTGTTAGCCAGCACTGCTGCTACTGTCCTTTTACAGGGGTAACTGAAATGTTATGTTTGAAACTAGAACTGATTTTATTCTATTACAGAATATCATATCATAAGGTAAGGTATTTTGAAAATTAGTTTTTCCATCATATTAAGGAAGAATTTGAATATATTTATTTCTTCAATAGTTTTGAGGGAAACTTGGCCCTTTTCCTTAATTAACTGTTTTAGAGATCCATCAGATGTATTAAGTTCTCTTAGTAAACATCCACACTTTTTCTCTACAAATATATATGATTTTCTTTCACAGTTAAGGGTCTTTACAGTATGCAGATGTTAGTTTAATTCCGTCACTGAAAGATTCCCTGCTCTTGCTGTACTCTTGGTGTTTGCTTTCTGGCTGAGCTAAAACTTCCTGGAGGGAGAACATGCCTCTGTCTCCATAAACCATCTGAACCTGTGTTGCTTCAAGACTGGGCAGAAACTTTACAAAATACACAGTAGGACAGCACATTTTAGAATGGTTTGGGATGAGAATCCCCCTAAAGAGAAATACCCCAAAAGGCAACCTATAACATTGTCCTTTTCTCATTCAGTATTTGTTTTTCGAGACTGGAAGCCTATTTGCTTTAAAGTCAAACTTTGAAAGGAGGAAAATACAGATAGTAGATGTGGGCATAATTCTTCTACAAACAGACAAGCATTGTATCCATTTTGTAGATTTCATATTTTGAAACCTTACACTACCTCCCTTTATTTATCTGTGAAGAGGAGATGTATAGAACAAAACCTGTCAGTTTACATGGTCTGTTCTGAGGGGATAGATGTACCCAAAATTGCTCTGTGTCACATATTCATTGACAGGTTGAGAGTTCATATTTTAAAGTCTTAGATGTTATCTTGTGATCACTGTCATGCTTATATAGATAAGACAGACCACCTATATCTGAGTCTATATAAAATAAAATAACTATACCTGTTCAGGAAGCAATGTATGTATTACATGGTACACAATCTCAGCATCATGCTCAGTGATTCCTAATATGTTCTCAAGAAAAATCATTAACTGGGCAGCACAAACATAAATAAATTTTAGCATTATCGGAGAAATATTTTATTTGATTGTGAGAGTAATAAAAAATTCATGAAAGCTTTCCACTCTTTATTGACATGAAACAATACAGATCTGGAAAGTGTTTTTAACATCTAAAAATTGTGATAATAACTGTTATATGGTATTTTCTTCCACAAGTGGTCTTTCAAATCAGCTGTTATCCTTTAATTAAGAGCATACCTTGATTTTTTTGGTATATCTATTTTTATCCTAAAGAGCCTTCTGCTGCTTAAAAAAGGTGAAGACAAAACAGAAAGTACTATTTAAGGAAAGAGATATGATTACAGAATCATTGAATATATTTAAACTCTAATTTCATTAAATGCTTACTTTGAAAGTTACTTCTGTTTGGGGTATATAATGTGAAATATCAGAATCCATAAGCAAAATTAAGTTAATGCTGAAATAATGTATCTAGATATGTTCTCTTGAGATGCAAAAGCTGGTGTGCATATAACTTTATTGTGGCATGTTAATTGAAAGGACACTAATGTGGTACTCCTTATTTGGCCATCTTGGTATGTCTGACACTTGTCTTGAGTTATGGTTAGGGGACTGTCATCATTAGGTTTGGAAGGCAGCTGCATTAACTAGCTAGTAACTAGTAACAAAAAGCTATCCAACAGTTACAGAGAGAAAGAAAAATATTATAAAAATTTGAAATTAGAATTAGGACAAATTAAAAAAATTAAACTTAACAATCAATCTCCTTTGTTTTACTCAATCAAACAAAGTGGTGACATGAAAAACAAAGACCTTAAAATAGAAATAGAGCAACAGAACTGTATTGCCCCCCCCACCCCAAAGTTTTAGTTAGGCTTAGCCCAGTCTTCATACCTCACCTTCATAAGCTTTTTAATACTTTGCATCTCTGGAAAGCTTCTGGGAGAAGGAAGATTGTGGCTTAATATTTCATCTCTTTCAGTAACTTTTTGGTTCTTTCTTTGTTTTTAATAAGAGAGAGCCTTCTGACACATGCTTCCCAAGAAGCAGAAGTAGAATTCTGCAAAGGTTTTCTGACAAAGCTTATATCCCATAAGTGTTATCTTGCTGAATTTGGAATACTTTTTCATCTTTTTTTTTAAATTATTTTTTAAATGTAGGCCTATAGCACTTCACAGCTTTCATAGTACCACTTTAGATACTTCAAGTCAAAAATTGTTTAAGCCCTGTGGGAGGAAGATTATCAGCAATGGTTGTATTAACTCCACTAGAGGGGAAAATAAAATGCTGCATTAAACTTCTGTCTCAACCTTCATTTTTAGTAATGTCTTCCTTTGGGACATACTGCTTTTCTTTTCTTCTCTCTCAATTTTTCTTTTAAAAAGTCCAAGGAAGCCCAAATTATCTTATTAATGTTATACATTAATGTTTACTTATGAAATGGAAGGTTAATTTTTTTAAGATGTATGAAACAAATTGAAAAACTGTCTAAAAGCTTGAACTGGATACAAGAAAATAATTAAAAAGACCCCTTCATTTGTTAAATACACCCCTTTTCATGTGTTCTTTGCCATGGTATAATACCTCTTGTATGTAAGCATACAAGACATGAGAAATTCTGAGAAGTGATATCACTCTGTGAAGGCAGTGTGGATTTGAGTTGTGCCAAGACTGGGTCAATGCTGTAGAAGAGTCTTGCATTTTCCAGATACAGACTAGCAGTGCTTACAGTGTTTGTGATGTTAACACGCAGTCCACACAACCCAAACATTCCCTGTTTTCTCAGCTGTGGAAAATGATGTTTTGCTCATTATTGTCCACCTGCCATGGCTTTCAAATGTCATCTTGAAGGTGAAAGTTTATATGACCTATTTTCTTCTGTCAAAAGATCTTGTGAAAAAACAACCACTCCACATTAACAACCACCACACCAACACACCCCACTACACCAAATGCTGATTTTGGTACTTTTCTTCATTTTGTTACTTTTTTAGGTAATATAGAATGTTTCTAACCAGTCCTGAAACAAGAAAAAAGAGATTAAATAGTATTACCTATTTTTCCATTTTCTAAATGAAAATTTATTTTGGCTTCTACTGTTATTTAACCTAAATGATATTTCTCTAAGGGAAATCTTAATAATTTATCTAAACTTTGATTGTTTAGGCACTGAAAAGCTATTTATATGTGTCTCCAGTGTAATTAAGTGAAATTATTACTCTGGTCTTATGATTTTTAGTTTTGAAAAATCAAAATAATTATGAGCATTTTAGCTGGTGATATCTGAGGAAAAGACAGCATTATTCCTTGTTTACAAAGTACAGTAAGGCTTTGAAAATATAGCTTAATTTCTTTTTTATATACTAGCTGTGGTAATCATTTAGAAGTATTTCCAAGGACAGTGATACATATAACTTTAAATTTTTTTTTGTGTCCCTCTCTCTAGATAATTGGGTTTTTATTTATGTGGGAGGTATTTTTATATGTATATAACATAAAAATAGACAACAGTTTTGAGTGTTCTTAACCATTCTTGTATTTGCTTAAAGCAATTTACACAAAAGAATTGAGTAGTTGAAATCCTTAACACCAAGTATCTTAACTTTTACAGTAATGGTGAATTTAGATTTTGATAATTACATATGTCATTAGAAAGTATGGATTCTCCATAATAAGACATAAAGCAGGACATCTGTTGATTGAGTCCTGTCTAGATTCCCTAATCCCCTCCCAAAAAACAGAAGCCAAAACCAGAAAGATTCAAAATGTCTTTTTTCCTCTTTTTTCTTTTTTTTAGGCACTTTGAATGTGTAAAGCTGAGCAGCGTTTGGGCCAAAATTTGCAGCCCTGAAATCTCATGTTTCTTTTTAAAATGGTAAAAAATGTTCACCTTTTATTTAGAACATAGCTGCAGCAGGGAAAAACTTTGATATTAATCCCTCTTTATCTGCTTTTGAGTGCAAAGCTTTCCTCTTCCCTGCCTCAAACCTTGGACCATAGGTCAAAAGTTAGGTCTATGTACGGATGAGGTTGATTCTCTTGTGGTTCCAGAGCTTCAGTGAGGAGACCAAGGGATAAAGGTCAACATTTTTGAGCTCTAGGTTTGGAAAGCAAGGGTTTGATAGTGAAAAATAAGATATTGTGAAATGATATCTGGTAACCTGAAGTTTCTTTTAGGTAATCCTAAGCAACTTTAGCAGTCTAAAATATGCCTTTATTTTTTAAGGCTACGAGCAAGATTTCAAATTTCATACTTTATCTTTAGATAGATCTTGAAAAATAGCTGAATGGATATAGACCTTCAAGTTGTCTCTGAGGTTGTGTTTGAAATTGGATTGATACCAGATAATATCTGTAGTGACTTCATCCGGTATGCATGGGTGTATATGTGCACCCTGCGTATGTTCACTATGTGCATATATATCTGTGTGCATATGAATGTGTGTGTGTGCATATCTGCATTCGTTTCTACATGTGTGTACGAACAGATATATATTTATATGTTATCTTGGATTAATTTCTCATGTTTGCTCCATGCCAAATAATCTGTAATTTTGCAGTGAACTGTTTTGGCAAATTTGATTATGCTGAATATGTTCAGAATGCAGAAGGTTAAAAGTAGGCTTGCTGCTTATCAGGTCTATTCAATTTCCAAGAATCTAATTTAGGTAAATATCAGTTTTGGGTAATTTAAAACTTTCATATGAGATGTGGTCCACTGAAAACTGGTTGCCATGTCTGGTAGACAAAGTTATCATAATTTTAAATGAAAAATGTGGAAACCATTTGTTCTATATAGATAAAAATCAATCAATCTATCTATCTATCTATCTATCTATCTAGCTATCTATATCTATCGCTATAGTTATAGCTGTAGATGATACAGCTATAGATAGATAAAATTATAGATAGATAAAATTCAGCCCAAAATCATAAATAGCTCAGAGTTAAATTGTATCTCAGCAGGTGATGACTCTTGTAGGGATAGATGTCCCATGATCCGATAGCTAGCTGACATAAGGGTTGTTCCTGCTAAATGGAGATGCTCAGGCAAGGAAAAGTTAAAGTATTAATCATGAATGTGGTGAAAGAACTGAGAATAGAAATCAAATGGTTTGCTTTATTGCATTTTTTAAATATGTTCATTCTTTACCTCTCTAGGTATATTAGTGTTTTTTCTAAAAATTACAATATACAAGAATCTGATATCTGACTTTGGATGTAAGTAACTATTAACTCTAAACTATTATCTTAGCTGAGTAATATTTTTCTGCAGGTGCTAAGAATGTATATATTCCTTTGCCATCTTTTCATAAATAATTAGTTAACTTTGTGATGAATTTTTCTCTTGCAAATTAAGGAACACTAATTGTTAAACAGAACTTTTTTTTCTGTTATACGAAGATACCATCTATTCAATACTGTCTGGAAGGACAATAGCACTCAAAAGCTCTACTTTTAGCTGTTTCCTAGGTAACAGGGATACAACTAAAAAACTGTTGTATTGAATGGAAGGAAACAGCCAACGTTTCCATTTTTCTACTGCTTTTGAGTTTGAATGAAGTAAACCCTAGGACTATAACTACTTCAGAAATTGCAAGATATGGGACCACAGAATTGCATTTAGATTCCAGTGTGTTTGTTTTGTCACTTTTAGGTTTCTGCACACCTGTGATGGCACAGACAATGTCAGAAAACTTATGAAATAAATCATAGTAGAGTTTTTCGTATTTTTTTGTTTGTTTGGTTGGTTGGTTGGATTTTTTTGACAAAAACTGCTGTGTTGTAGAACTGGTCCTTTCCATGAATGAAACAAATAGAAAAGCAAATTTCGTGTTTTCTTTTTCTATTATTACTTTCTAGTAATTTTTTTCAGAAAATAACTATTATTTTTGTATGAAGTCTAGTTCAAAAATGAAAGAAAAAAGTACTAGAGAACTGAATTAAGTTAGTAAATTATGTACGTGTAGGTTACCCTTTCATGTACGTAGCTAATTATATTGACTTTAGTAGGCCTTTTTGGGAGTAATATAATTGTAGTGTATTCCCAGCAGTTTGTCTTTCTCAATTTTGTTGAGCATAAATTACTTTTCCTCACTATAAAGGTTGACGTATTAAATCCCCATTTACCATTTGTGTGTCATTGAGACAACTATTTCACAACTAATGCGGACTAAATTAGAACACAAATAAAGCAACTGAGTTTTTCTCTGTGCTGCTACTCCAGCCTGGGGGAGGTCTCCTTTAAACAGAGCCTCATTCTTGTAATTTAAAGATCAGCTTCTCATTTCCTCAAATATTGCAGTAAAAGGCAGTCATGACAGTGAGGTAAGAGGAATTTTTTAGGAAAATTGTGCCCTGTGTTGACTAGGAGTGTCTTCTTGTTTCCTTGTGATTCCCTTATCTGTCAGTAACATACATCTATCATGTTTGTCCCTAAATTCAAAATGTTGGTGTAAAGACTACTTTCAATTATGTGTAAAATGAAAATGTTTTAATGTAGTATAGCTGTGGAAACCTGGCTTACTAGAACTGTGATTAGCTAAGATCATTAACTGAAGGCTCATCTCTCACTGGTTTAAAAGTGCATTGTTAGAATTCATAGTAATATTTTAAAAGTGGGTGTTAGATCAAAATATAAATAATATAGTAGTTTTGTTACAACATATTACTTTGCTTAATTTGTGAATGAAGTTTTTCTACAGAAAGTACCCAAACATGTGGCAGTAGCAGTCTCTCACATTATTTTGTATTAGACAGCATTTATGTTTTCTGTTAAAAATAGTACAAATATTTTTCCCATCTGGAAAAATATCTAAATAGTTTACAAACATGTAATATGCAAGTGCTCTTATATGATCAATATACTAGGTCTAGAAGATTGTGCTCTGCAATGAGAAGGGTTCAAAAAAAGAAATGTTGTGGAAAATATGTTCTCTGAATTCTTCTTTCTCTGAACAGGTGTTGAGAGAGAATGCATTAGTTCATTTTTCCTTAAGCTTTAGATGTAAAGTTAAAATGTGCATTAAAATGTCTTTCCTGGACTGTGATCAAACTTCGTTTAAAACTTTTCTCCATAAACTCTATTTTGAGTTGAAAGTAGGAAAAGCAACTAATTATTGCAATGCTTTTCATGATCATGTGATACATAAATTTAATTTTTTCCTTTAAATTTACATGGTTTGTAAAATCACTCATGGAAATCTTCGTGCAATTTGAGCAGAAATTGTCCAGAAATTATAATTAAATAATCTTCAATATTCTAATGACCATTAGCATCCTTATTGCCTTTGTAGAAATGAGAACCTCTTTTCAATTCTTGATCAATCATTAAAGTGAGAGACATTGTCCTGTGCTTCAAGGGAAAAAATGGTCAGTGTGACCTTTTTTTTTCTTTTTCTATTTCTTTTTTGAACTCAAACATGGAGCAATTTACCAATGCTACTTGACAAATCCATGATTTAACAGATATTATTAAGAAACCAACTATTTTGCTATGTTGTGTATCCCTAAAGAACAGCTCTTTGCAGTTCTAGAATTGCAGAATGAGACTCTTGGAACAAAAATAATCTACAGGGGCTAAAATCTGAATGTGGTAGCTAGGACTGAGCAATACACTATCTAATAGGATTTTTCTTGTCTTCCTGGCCACCCCCAGCCCTGCCAAGAGTGTAGGTAAATTGGTGTTAGCCATCACCTGCAGCAGAGTGAAGCAAACCATCTTTTCAAGGACACCACAGCCAGAAAACTTATCTCGGGGAGACAAAGATGATACTTGTTTTCTGGCCCAGCCTCTTGGAGTTCACCCAAATGAATTAGAGTATGTTCAAGTTAAGTGCTCTTTTTCCTCCCCACCACCTGGAACTTACATCCATTCAGATGGCAAGGTTTGCTCGCTGCAACTTCAGAATGCCTGAGGAATAAACATGTTTCCCTGCTGAGAATTTCTGCATTAGACCCCTGAAAAGCAGTCATGTAGAACTCAACTCTTACAAATTGTGTGGCCTCAATCTTCGTGCCTCTGGCAGACAAGGACAAATATGCAAATGTTATGCATAGCTTAGGCTGTCAGTTAAATACAATTTGGGTTTGTTTATTTCTGTTACTTAAATAGCTACATAACAGTTGGTAGCTTTTAGAAAAAGCAAAATTAAAAAAAAGGCTAGGGTGGTTTTAATTTTAAAAAAAAACAAAAACCATTTTGTCTTCTGTGATTTCACTTCTATCATAGATCCTTCTCGTCTAGTTCTGAGTCTTTCTAGGATAGTGAGAAGCATGTAGGAACTTTTTCTCTCTCTGTCTTATGGAATGTCTATGAAGGTGTTCATAGTGGTACAGTCACCATGATGATGCATATACCATTAAATATACCAAAATAATAAACTCAAATCCCATACATGTAAATCAAATGTTTCTTAAAAGATCCACTTGCAAAACAAAACTGCATTTTGTAAACAGTTTCCATGAGGTAAATAATTGTTTCTCATTCATCCTTGTATCTTCAGAATAGTGACTATAAAGAAGATTGCAAAACGGCTTTCTTTACTAATCAGTATATTGCTCTAGCCTTGAATTCACCACTTGAAGTTAAATATTGGCTAACTGTAAATATATGTCTGCAGCAAGTACATAATATTATGTTGGTACGCATTTACATATCTCATCTTATAAAAAACCCTTTTGAAATCCTAAGGTTATCCTAGTAGAAAACCCAAACAAACCCTTTTAAACTGTTTCTCTATCCAATTTAAAATATGCAGCAATTGACAGAACACCAGAGATGTACTATTTTGTGCTTTGGTTTAAAATAAGTATGGACTGTAATCACTGCATACAGGACATTTCTGTAACATTTTCTACTTTATAGAAGAATTGATAATGAAGACTAAGAAACAGATCTTGTCAAAGACATATTTTCTTTTTCTTTGGCAATCCCACCTTTTCTTGTTCAAATAAGCTTGCTATGTCCAATAAAGGAAAAGGTAGAGATAGCTTATGAGCACTCAAGAGTAATTTTTGCTTTCTGAATTCAAATATTATTATGCAATATATAGGATATATTTTTCTATCATATTTGCAGATATTTTTTCATATGTTATGTTTCTACATATACATGGAAAGCTTTACCAAACGTAACATTTTAAGAAATCCTCAGATGCACCTTCCCAGAATGATAAATAAAAAATGTACAGGCTTGGAAACTAATAAAAGTTTCTTAATTTTCTATAAACAGAAAACCTTGTCTAAGAAAGTATCTAAAACTTTGATAATTTGTTTTTGTCTTAGTTTGAAGACCAGACAAAGAAGAGTTATGGATCAAACTCTTACAGAATGAATTTCTTATCTCTTAAAACAACCCTGTTGGTAGTGTTATAAGATGTCAATACTTTGCTTTTTCAGCTTTGGGTTTTGTTTTGTTTATCTTTAAACTTTTAATAGGAAGTAAAATTCAAAATAATAATGTTTTGTGTATTTTCTTTTCAGGGGATAAATGCAAACCTACTGAATACACTGAAGTGAAAAATATGTTACTGGATCTACAAAATCAGAGATACATTGCACAATCAAAAGATAAATCCATTGGTGAGAAAATGGCTTTAAGGAAACTTCTGGTAGATCAAATGTTCAATTATTTTGATTCAGACAACAATGGACTTGTGGACATTAATGAGTTATCTCAGGTAATGTTTAGTTTTTGTTTCTATTAGCACAGTGACTATTCAGTTGTCTTTGTCAGGACATGCACACGTGTCTTAGGATAGTATGCTTTATATTTGTGAGTCTTTGAGGTGGAAAAATTAATTTGAGAATTTTTGAATAGCTGAATTATTCAGAAATTTATAGTCATTATTTATAAACTTGATTATGATGCTTTAAAATACACTGCAGTGGGTTAGAACACTCTAGGCTGCTGTGACCATGAATTGTTTTATTCTCCACTGCAAGCTATCATACAGTCCAACTGTATAGACGTATTGTAGAAGTTGAAAACAATTAAAATAATGAGGTAAATAGCTTCTGTAATACTAAAGAAGTATTATTGCTTTATCATAGTTAGGGCTAGAGAAGTACAGAAGAAGTCTTGCAAAGAGAGTACGGGGTAGTCTCTAAATAACAAATTTTGACTAATTACTGATCTAAACCAGTGATTACTGCTCTGGTAAGCATAACAACACTAGCTTTAATCTAGCTTAAAGTATTGGTTCTATTAAAGATTGTTGATGGGGCAAATGTACTTTGATTTACTAGAAGTCTGTCCTTGAGAAATATAATAATGACTAAACTATATTAATGAGTCTGATACTAGCCAGCCAATTAAAAGTATAAGTAAATATTAGGATTTTTTAGATGTGACTGTTGATCATTTTCCTATGTTTTAAGTTGCATGGCAGTATTAAGAAATAGGCTGGAGTTATCATTTATATCATATCATAGCTATGCAGCTAACCTTTAAAATTTTAGTGGCAATTTCAAGGACCAGAGGGTGATTGTAAATATAGGTATTATGTCAACTACTAATAAGCTATTTCAAAAGGCTAATTAAAAAAAAATTCTATCCTTTTATAAGATTGGGTTTTCCTGATGCTTTTTAGGGTCTTTCAGATCTTCAGCTTTCAAGGGACTTTGGTACCTGTATATATCTTACAAATAATACTTTTTATATGAATATACTGTATGAATACATAACACAGGAATCACATATATAGATTTGCAAACTATATTTAATTATCTTCTATTCAGTTGCTACATGTATTCTTTTCCTTTTTTTTTTGTGTCACAGTTTTGAAATACTAAAAAATTCTTTCATTATGTATTTTCATACTTTTCCTCAAATACTTTTTTTTTCTAAAAAGATGAATTTATAATGACAACAGTAAAGTAGTGCTCTTTCACAAGTATGGAAACAAGTCAAACAGCCCTAAACCTCAAACATGTGCCTTTTGGTTTTGCTAAAATTAATTGCAGAAACATCCATTTATTCAATCCACAGATGAGGGTAAAGTAAATTCATTGTTAGTGTATGTTTTGACAAGAGACACAATTAACCCAGGGAGCGACTGATGCTGGAGCAGTTCATGAAGAACTGCATCCCATGGGAAGGACTCATGTTGGAGCAGTTCATGGTGGAATGTCTCCTGTAGGAGGGGAAGAGTGAGAAGAGTTCTCCCTCTGAGGAGGAAGGAGTTGCAAAGAGAACATGTGATGAACTGACTGCAGCCCCCATTCCCTGTCCCCCTGCTCTGCTGGGGAGAGAGAATGTAGAGAATATTGGAAGTGAAGTTAAGCCCCTTGGAAGAAAGGTGTTTTTAATATTTGGTTTCAGTTCTTATTTATCTTACTCTTGCCTGATTGGTAATGAATTCAATTAATTTTTCCCTAAGTTGAGTCTGTTTTGCCCATGATGGTAATTGGTGAGTCATCTCTTCCTGACTTTATTTTGGCCCATGAACCTTTCATTACATTTTTTCTCCCCTGGCCAGCTGAATAGTACAAAGCAGCTTTGGGGGGCACATGGTATCCAGCCAGGGTCAACCGTCCACAGGGAGACATTACTGAACTCCTTGAAAATGTTTTCAGGGTTAGGAGAATTTTTCTCAGTGGTGCTCACAGTCAAAATTTTGAAATCTGCAGTAGTCATAAATAATGGCTCCTGTCTGCATTTTAAATATAATCATATTAAGGGGATATGAAAAGCAACATACTTGTAGAAAACAAGGACTCCTGAAGTTTATTTATGTTCATGTGAATATTGAATATTCAGTTTATAGTGTGTCTTAAATTTTACATCTCTTCAATCTTGCTTTTGCTTTTGGATTGCATTTATTATCTCATAGGTGTCCCTATAGTCATCCTACCTAATGTAAAATTGAAATGAATCAGTTGGAGATTAGAAATGGTGACAGCAACACTCCAATTTTATTGATGTATTTTGGATCAAAAGTCATAAGGTTATTGAAATTGCATCTTGATGCAGGAGAAACAAATATTCGTCTCCCAAAACAAAACAAAAGTAGTGTTTCAATGAAAAAAAAAATCTCTTTAAAATAGTAAGAAACGTTTGTTTGTTGTGGTTTTTT